>CM028383.1:19215642-19344766 GCA_013146195.2 Codonopsis lanceolata
GCAGCCAATGCCTGGCGCTCCTCTTCCTCAACAGCAGCTCGAACTCTCTCAAGAAATTTGTCATCCTCCTCCGGAAGAAAATGGCCTGCATGACCATTGAACCAACCATGAACGTAACTTAACAAAAGAATCACATTTTGTGAGTAGAGCATTTGTGAAAGCAAATGCAAAATAGTTCAGACCACATAAAAGACAATTTGAGCACAAATGGATCAATTTAGAGGTTCATAACCCTCTCACTGTGAGGTAGACTTAAGTTAGCAGCAACAGAAGCACCTTCAAATTTTTCTGAAAACTGAAAAGCTTCCTTAATAATACTTAGATATCACTTTTTTGCTTCTTAACTTTGTAAAGTCTTGCATGATATAAAAGGGGTTGCTTGCTTAATTACAGAAAACTCCAATTTGAATGATTCAAAACATTAATGGAAATTAGCGAGCACAAA
Source organism: Codonopsis lanceolata (assembly GCA_013146195.2). Lineage (NCBI taxonomy): Eukaryota > Viridiplantae > Streptophyta > Magnoliopsida > Asterales > Campanulaceae > Codonopsis > Codonopsis lanceolata. The sequence goes on from CM028383.1 coordinate 19,216,088, forward strand.
AGAAGACTTCGGACGCTTTGTTTTATTGGGATTAAGCTGGATTTGGACTAAACCGCCTAATACCGAGTTTGAAATCATTATATTCAGTCTTAAAATGGCCCACTGGGTGGGTCTTTTTGGTAGTTTTTTTTTTTTGGCGGGAAGGGGGGATGAGGGGGGAGTGTTGATAGTATAGGACAACAGGCAATCAGGTAACTTGTAAATTTAATCAGGTGCCCCCAAATACAACACAGAAGTACTACACTCTCTCCATCATCTTCACCAACCTAAGGAACAACCTTAGCTCCCTCACTCCCCATCACGGCACCTCCATCCACAATCGCCTCCTTTTTTTCCTCCTTCCACCACTACCTCTCCCTCCAGCTTTGGCCGTGACCTACTGTTTCCTTCATCAGGCCGGGCGTCAACTCATGCATGAACAACACCATGGACCTGTCCTAGAGTACAGTGAGACAGATGGACTCTTCCTAGAGAGAGAGGTGATGAAGGAATGATCATCCAACGACTCAGGGACAGTTGATAGGAGAAATGTATTACACTGGGAATGCCAGTCAATGCGCAGGGAGATGTTTCTGATGCATTTGGGAGTGTTTCCAATGCAGAAAAATTTCATAAACAGCTCTTCAAAGATGCCCTGGGGGCACCTTCACTGTTTCCCTTGAACAACTATTGGACAAATCAACTTGGTGGGACTAGAGTAGTGCAAGTCATAAACCATGATACCTTTTGTCCTATCATTCTGGTTATTTAGGAACAAGAAAAGGAGATCATGTTGATATCAGTCAGCTGACCTAATTCCGAGCACAGAAAAGACTAATGAGATAATAAATTCAAACTATTCTTTTAATAATGAACAGTTACTTCAATACAAGGTGCAACAGGTACAACTCTGCGTATAGAGAAGAATAACCATCTAACAAATACCTTGTTTTTTTAATTTCTGGATCCTGATCGAGCGTAGTTCTTGCAACTTCTCCACGATCAATACCATCTCAAGCTGAAATTCGAAAAATTATGCACGATTGAATAACAAAAGGAGAAAGAAGTAAAGGAAAGAGAAAAGAAAGTTATGAAGCAGTAGAAACAAATCAACATCTCAGGCTTGTTAAGTGCACTAGAAAACAGAGAAGCAAACCTCCGTAATGGAATCATCATAATAGAGAAACTAGTGAGAATATAATATATAGAATATCTTAATGAATAGTTTTTCGGAAGCTAACACAATCCATGAAGACAAAGCAGAACAGGAATGAGCATTTTGTATTTATGAAAGTAATTATGGAAAGTAAATATATAACCAAATGCAAACACACTAGAATGCTGTCTACTGACGATGTTAAAGGCAAAAAATGTGGTCCAATGCACAAAGCTGCCATTACCATGGGTACCTGCAAGCACAACAATTACTTTCATGTTTCAACCAGTGACACCCAGATAAGGATGCAGAAGGACTCGCTCTTGACCATGAACCTTAAAGATGCATCTTCTAAATTAACAAACAGTACAGCAATATTAAAGCAGAAATGCTGTCAATAGTAATAATAAGAACTCGCAATGGGCAGACTGGAAAGTTTATTTCTGAGGTGACTTTAAGTCAATCAGTTGAGGCTGAGGACTATATGCAGTTTACCAGGCGATCTGACCATGCCATTTATTCATTTTCCATATCAATGAAAGTTTGGAAAGTTTATAAATACTATAAGAAATCAGTGAAGTTTGCTGCACAAGTTTTCACCTCTGACTCTAACTTCCTTCGCTCCTCTTTGGCTTTAAGTTTTGCAATTTCCTTCATCTTTTCTACCTGCACACCAACATGCCTTAGTTACTAACTACACATGCAGCTCTGCAACTGCATGTAGAAGACAATTACTTTTAATAAATCAACGCCATAAAGAAAAGGTAAATCTTTGGAAAATCTGGCCATCATATTTACATGGTCCCGCAATCAAAACAAACTATGCTGCTTTGCAGATAAACTTTACACGAAGCAGTAAGCAATCACATTGCAAGGGAGAAAGGGGGATAAGGTGAAATCAAAGAGCTAAGAAAAATATGCTAATAATGATAATTTCTGAAGTAGACAATACCAATAATTATGTTCCCATCTTCAAAGGGATAATCCATTCTCACTCATTTAGCAAATGAAGAGAATCTATCATCAACAAACCACAAAATGACAGCTTTAACGAGGGTGGAATTTTTTCTTAACTCTTGTGAAGGCAGCTTGTGATCCAAGAGGCTAAAATCAAGTGTTTGACAAGGCGAATCGCATCCCTTTTTTTTTTTGTCTTGGGTGGGGTGTTGGGGGAAGGAGAGGATCAGGGGAGGGGTAACACATCATATGGCTTAAGGTGCCTGCTCTAACCACTGCCAGACCTGAACCTTGAGAGCTGCAAACTCTTCGTCACATAATGTATACCTTCCCTACAATAGAGATGACCAGCCTCATTTTCAGAAAGCTTCTCTGCTAAAGCCCTAGCCCACCTTTAATCCCCTTCTAATCCAACATCTTCTTCATATTCGAAACCAGGAAGCACACTTGCAAAAGTTATCCACTACTCCACTAATAGAGAGAGATTAAGGATCACTGATTCTGACTCTTGTTGTATGCAATGAGGCTCATGTTCTCACCATACCCAATTAACATTCAAGAATTTATTGGCTATTTCTTGTTCCTATCTTCAACAAGTTCAATCAATACTCTTATAACTTTAATCCAAATTATGAGCATTGTAAATTCACAACCACATAGATTCCATATCAAAAAGGGTAAATTCGGACTTCATTATCTCTATCGTCCAGGCACTTAAAGTGCTTGGATTTTACATTCTTTTTCCTTTGATGCTTTCTACATTCTGTGTGCTCATGGTTGAGGACATCACCATGGGGACTTAAATTGATCATAGTTTTTATATGAAAATTGATGCTTTCTACATTTTGAAGTTACCAACTCCTAATCATTATAAGTTCAATTATATCTTCCACTTGCTTTATATGCCTCTGTGCCGATACCTAAACCAATTACAAAAACCTCAAACGCAGTATACTACTACTCACTGCTAAAGAAACCACAAATTTCATAAGCATAAAAGTAGTATTACCTTGCGCTTTGCAATTTCCTTTGCAATCTCTCTAGCCCTCCATTCATCTGCTTCTTGATCAGCTTGGTCAAATCGCTCACACTCCTATTGGTAGGCAGAGTGTAAACTAGTACATTACATAAAAACGATGATTAAAGGAGATAAAAAGAAAAGAAAAAATGATTGCATGTGACCACCTTCGCAAGTGCTTCCGCTACACGCTTTCTCCTTCTTTTCCGCCAAAGTTTGTTTCTCTTGTACTTCTGTATTTTATCGGCTAATCTCATTGCTGCAGATTTTTCCTCCCACGGAGCTGCATCGTCCATTATAATCTTAAATGGTTCAAGCTCAAATCTCAACTTTGACATTAAAGCATTTGCTGCTCCCAACGAGAGCAATTCTTGAGATGCCAAATCAATCCTATTATCCTCTAGAAACTTAAAAAACTTATAAGTTCCATTTTCATTTGCCCCATTTTCTAAATCTTCTTTAGACAACCCTTTGCCATCTTTCATCATAACCAACATCTCCAACTCTTTTTCCCTATAAACAATTGTAAATCAATCAAAGCCATTATCATAAATCATTCCCAATAATTATAATTCTGATTAAAGTTACCCACATTGCTTTTGCAAGGTCAAGAGTACTACGTAAATCACGAAGGCGATCTTCCACATTTGTGGCATTCCAAAAGGAACTAGACAATGGTGGCAACGGAGGCAATTGCAGAAACCAGGGAGGAGGTGCCACTGCGGGGATAAAAGGAGCCGGTTGATTAACCGGTGGCATAAAATTCATTGGATTCATCAAAACACCAACTTCAAAATCAGCTGAATAAAACACAAAAAACAAGTAATCATCAATTTTCATATAAAAACTCGTGTAATGGATGAATAAACGCAAGCTACATCTAAGCAATTCATCATCAATTTTCCTAAAGATTGATTCAATTTGACATATAAGTTTAGATATATACATTCTAAAAATTCATTTGACTTGTTAAGCTTTTAATCAAACAAGTGGATACATAACGGTGTATGTATAGGATTAAATATGAAGAGCTGAATGAGCATTAAAAAGGGCTGGAGGGAATTACTTTTTGAGTTCCTGGCTAGATTGAAGATTCTGTCACAAGCCCCAGAAAATTTTCGAGCTCTCTCCTTGTAGCGGCAATGGCAAAGCAGAGGTTACTGTAGTTACAGAGCTCGAATCCTTATGTACTGCTAGGGGAGCGGAGACATGCACAAGAAATTGCAAGAGTAAGGTAAGGCTTGACTTTACTAGAAGAAGGTTTATACTTTATAGTTGCTTTCCCGGGATGGCTGATGGCTGATGCGACGGATCGAGAGCCTATTTCCATGCCAGCGAATCCCCGTCGAACGTTAGGGGCCGTCCTTCCTGTTTCGTTACCCAGGGGATGAAGGGCCGATATCTGAAGTAAAAATATCCGCCATTGTTTATATATATTAAGTCGTTGGAGCTTGACATCTAAGTCAGGATGGCCGAGTGGTCTAAGGCGCCAGACTCAAGTTCTGGTCTTCGTGAGAGGGCGTGGGTTCAAATCCCACTTCTGACATTTTTTAATACTTTTTTATTGTTTTCTGTTTCTTGTAGACTCCACTCCAAGTGAAAGGAAATGATGCTCCGTTCTTTGTAGATTTGACTTGTTGGTTAACATAGGTCTCATCATTCGTTGATGGATAGAAAATATCATACGATAGTTTATTTCTTTAGGATCAATCATCCTCCATATTGAGTCAAGGTGCTAAAAAAGGTTGGGACAAAGACATCTGAATATGCACGCATAAGTGGTTACATTAGCAAAAGATGTAATCTTATCCAGTTATCCCACTTGTTTGTTATAATTTTGTGTGTTATTAATCATCAAGTAAAGTTGAAATTCTTTTGACAGTCTTGATATCGCCATCTTGCGGATAAATCACATCCCATTCACACTCTAGCTAAGCCTTTTTAAATATTTTTTTTTGATATGATCGACCCTTCAACATCTGTGGTTTTGCAGCAATGAATAATTATAATGTTGTTTTTCTTGAATTGAAAAGATTGATTAAAGATACTACCTAATATTTAATATTTGGACTTGGAAAACTACTTGTTCCCGTTTGTCGCTTTCCTTCTTTATCTTGGTCGTCGATGTGAAAACTTTTGTATTTTTCCACACAAACAACAGTTTAGCATATTCCATATACAGTAAGAGAGTGTACGTAGATGAATAGGAATGCGAGTGCATGCTTGTGCTGGCTCAACTGTTCAAGGATAACTATACTGCATCATTCATTATGTATAGCAAATAATCCACTGGTTAATTTGTGTTGGCCCTTGATTCGTCAACAAACATAGATCATGTTAGTACGACGTTACGATGTTATGTTTTTTCATATCCACTAAGAATGCTAGTGGTTGTTAAGCTGATGCGTATGAACTTTAATTGCAACGAAGAGGTCTACTTCTTTTCACCTACCAAACTAGCTACAATACAATTGAAACAAGCACAGGAAACGAGTATCTAGGAAAGTAGCAGACAGGGGTCTCTAGCCAGTTGCTAGCAGCTGGACATAATTAGAAATGGCACTACATACATTTTAAAGCCCTGCAAAAAGTAAATATAGAAGTCGACACAAAATTGGAAGGTCCCATCCGACTTTTGTTCCCTAGCTAGAACAAAATTTTCAAGTTTATTTGTCTTGTGTTCCCACAAGAGCTGATATTTTCATGCTTATTGTGGCTTTTCTATGTGTGTGCGCGTGTGCTCATGCGGTAATGCGCTACATATATAGATATACGACAGGATATAACAAAATGCATCTCAAGCCTAGATCTATCTATAACTCATAGACTAGTTGAATGGCCTCAAAGACTAGTTTGACTTATGTTCAATGGTCCTAATTTGATACATCTTTGTCTTTAAGTTTTGCTCTTAAGTGAAAAGGGTATCTTTCTTGTCAAAGGCTCGGAGCAGTTATTCTTAAGCCAAGCACAGATTACCAGGAACTGCTAACTAGCCTTTAATCTTTAAGAGCATGCTTCAGGGTACTAAAACATGATCAACATCCATTACGAAGTTTTATATATATAACATGAACACATAAATAAAGATTTATGACAACATACTAATTGATCGTTTACAGTGAAGAACTGCCTCGGAAATCGATCTATGATCAAAATCAGATGAAACGTTATTGCTACGAATCTGCAGTAGTTGGTGATCTCCTCCATCTTTCCTATGATCAATATCAGCGGCAACTCTAATACTTTTCCTTGGCCTGAGAAATTCAAAACACTTCTGCAACAATCTCTTTGAGGATTTCTTCCATTTCCCAAGCAAATGAGAAAACCTTTTCCTATCGGGTGGAAAGCTACTTCCTCCATCTCTAAATGAAACTGGTGAGGAAGGAATGGAATACAACGGCATGATTTTCCCGTGAGAGAAAATCTCATCAGCATCGACGAGAGTAGGAAGGGAAGATTTAGAGACCGGGACATCGAAATTGAAATTGAAGGCTTCTTCCAAGAATCTTTTTGACTCGAACACCTTAGAGTACTTTGTTTCTTGATCTTTAGTATCTTCATAGAGGCTATGATCAAAAGCTGGTCCTTTACTTGTTAACCAACTATAGGAAAAGCTCTCAGTAGCCAGAGGTTGAGAGGTCTCCATAAATTGTAAGAAACAAAATTTTGGAATATATGACAGAGATCGAGAATGAAAAAAACGAATGCTTTCTATATATAGTAGCTGGAGAAAGTGAAGTTCACAAGAGATAGATATTTGAAAGCTGTTGATTACTCAATGATGCTCATAGAGTTAATATACTAAGGTCTTCTAGAAGGGAATGCACAAATGAAATGTTTATACAAAAATAAAGGGTAAATTACCGATAACCCCCTTAACTATGGGTCTTATTTAAATTGTCCCCTAAACTACCAATTAAAGCAATGTGCTCTTTTCAACTATAACATGTTTTAATCGCATCTTTTGTTTAGGCAACAATAAATGTCCCCTTTGAGACTCATGTGACCATCATTAAGTATTTCCTTACTATAATGTTAATTATTCAGTTTTCAAATTATCGTTCTTTTTTACCTGACACACCGTTTAAGAAAAATAATAATAATTGATTTTATTATAAATATTTGTGAAATGTATAGTTTTCTTTAATACCCTTAAGCATGTGGTCATAATTAAAGTAGGTAAAAAAAGGAAGGGTAAAGTAGTAAAAAATGTTTTTCTAAAAGGAAAAGTTTTGAAATAGGACAATTATTTTAGAAATGACAAAAAAAGGATGACGATAATTTAAAAACGAAGAGAGTATTTCGGTATTTCAATAGATTGTTGTCCTAAGATCCTTTTTGTAGTTGTTGTGTACGAGACAGAGCAATCATTTTTGCTTTCATCTCTGAATGAAATTCCAAAAGAACATTATGATTAAAAAAACCTAAAGATAATCATGTGAATCTCATGTAGGTACTTTCTATCAAGTCAAACAACGGTGCTTTAATAGAAAGTGTGATTAAAGAAAACGTTATACTTAAGGGGGACATATTGCTTCAAATGGTAGTTGAGTTGGAAATTCGAACCCAACCCAAAATCGAAGGGGGTTATTTATAATTTACCTAAAAATGAAAGGCCAGTTGATTTCTGGGAACCCCAACTGTTGTTTGGAAGTGGTAATAGAAAAGTCGCCAATGCTTAATAAAATATTTAAATATGAGAGAGGCCATGCTTCCAGTGCTGAGCTCCATGCCTACGTATAGTAATAATCCTTAACAAACATATTGCAGCAATGATCTATTATACAATTTCATTAGAGACATGGTATTTTTCTTTTTTTAATTAAAATAAAATAATGGAGCTATGTCTTTATAGTGCTGGAAGGTAGCAGGCAAAACAAAGAAAAAATATTAAGAAGTCGGCTCAAAATGTCTTCCCCTGCACAAAAAAAATAAAAAATATAATAATATATATATATATATATATATATATATATATATATATATATATATATATTTAAAGTTGGTGAGGAACACTATGATTGTGCCACCTCACCACCTTTAGATAAATCTTCATTGTAAAGCATACATGTGGAAAGTTTTAAAAACTTTTTGGTTCCTAGCCATTAGCTAATAATAATACATAATAATAATCAATATGATAATGGGTATTAGTATTAGTATATATAACTTGTTCTATTGTCAATAGTAGAAGACTTATATTTAAAAACGTTTACAACTAACATTACTTCTAACCAATGTGAGATAAAACTCTTCAAGATTAGATATTACTTGTAATGACTCACTTTTAACATCATACTTTTTGCTTTGATATCTTATTCATCCAAAACTTGATTTGGACAAATAAATATATCATTTCGATGTTCTTGACGGGTAGAACACATTTGCAAAATTACTTTTGTCAACAAACAAATGACACGTAAAGAAATTTGTGCCTCAAGTTGCACAATTTCTTTCACTAAAAACACTAATTTTTTAATAATTATTATACTTTAACTCTTGATATTTTATTCATCCAAAACTCGATTTGAACAAATAAATATATCATTTCGATGCTCTCACCGAGTAGAACACAATTGCGCAATTACCTTTACCAACAAACAAATAACAAGTAAAGAAATTTGTGCCTCAAGTTGCACAATTTCTCTCACTAAAAATATTATTTTTTAACAAGTATTATACTTTAAGTCTTGATATTTTATTATCCAAAACTCGATTTGGACAAATAAATATATCATTTTGATGCTCTCACCGAGTATAATACATTTGTGCAATTACCTTCGTTAACAAACAAATGACACGTAAAGAAATTCGTGCATCAAGTTGCACAATTTATTTCACTAAAAACACTAATTTTTCAACAATAGAAAAGATGTATCTCACATTGGTTAGAAATTGATGTTGGTTTTAAAAATTCTATTATTAAGTACCAATAGAAGAAATGCATCATACATTGGTTGGAAAGTGATGTTGATTTCAAAGTCACTAGATAACCAAAAGTTTTTAAAGCTTTCACATGGATGCTTTAGAATGAAGATTTATCCAAAGGTGGTGAGGTGGCACAACCATAGTGCTTCTCACCAACTTTATATATATATATATATATATATATATATACCATTATTACCAATAGAAGATGTATATCTCACATTGGCTAGAAAATGATGTTGAGTTTAAATTATTTTATATTATTACCAATAAAAGGGATGTATAACACATTGTTTAAAAAGAAAATGTTAGATTTTAAAGTCTTTAGACTAAAGACTTTCACTTTTACAAGAGATGTATCTCACATGGTTACAAAATATTCTACTATTATTATCAATAGAAGAGATGTATCATACATTGATTAGAAATTGATGTTTGTATTAAAAATACTATTATTAATTACTAAGTGAAAAGATGTAGCATACATTTGTTATAAAGTGATGTTGGTTTTTAAAGTTTTTGATAAAAAACTTCTACCATTATTATCAATAGAAGATGTGTATCTTACATTGTTTAAAAATGAATTATGATTTTAAAAGTTTTTAACAAAATGACTTCTAATATTATTATCAAGTTATATGTTAATTTTAAAAGTCTTTAGATAAAAAAATACTATTATTATTAATACAAAATAAGTATCTCACGTTAGCTAGAAACTTATATTAATTTTAAAAGTATTTACGTAAAAAAATCGTTTAATAATATTAACAATATAAAAAAATTTATAATCATGGAAGAGATTAACAATCTAATTATAATGTCTAAAAGTTATATTAGTATTACAAAAATATATATATCTCACATTGTACCCGTGCATAGCACGGGCTAAATAACTAGTAAATATTTCTATTTATGCATAAACATGATAGAGTGGAGGTAAAGAAAGTAAAATATAATACTCCGTAGTAGACTATTTACCCGGAATATATGGAGTACATAATAATAATTAATTTGGAAACTACTAATTGGTAAAATATACCCGAAGTCTCATAACTTAGAGCATCCACAGTGGTTCCCTTGATTAACACCCTAAAACCCTTTTTAGGGTTTTTTTACCACACTTAAGCCCACAGTGGACACCATATCAATCACCCTAACCCTAAAAAAAGCTAATTCTCCCCCAACTTATTGGGTGAGTTTTAGCCGGCCTCCATTCATCTCTTTCTTCTCTCTCCCCACATATCTCCTTCTCCATTGGTCTTCTTCCTAGTATTCGTTCTCTTTCAAAAAAATTGTTCCAAAATTTAAAGAAGGCGGCAAAAACTGATTTTTTTTTTTGCTTGATCAGAGCATCCAGTTTTTGGCTAAAATTTTGATGTATTAGAGTGGAGAACCTATGAATTAAATAAACAACTCAACTCACATCATCACTTTGATGATGGTATGCTTTCTCATTTTTTCCATTTTCTTTTTCAATTAATTTAGTGTATTTTTTGCAGTATCATTTTCCTTTTTTATTATTTATAACTTAAAATTATGAGTATATTGATAATATTAAAAAGTGTGACAAAACTTTATTTAAATAAAAATAATTGATATAATCAAAACATATAATATAATTTTCATAAAATATAAAATTTAAATGTATAAATATTTTATTTCAATTGCAGTAAGAAAATAAAAAAATAAAAAATAGAAATATATTGATAGTTAAGTTTGTTAGTTAAGATGTCACCAATTCAAAGGGTTATATAGAGGGTGCTCATTGGAGTTGAAACTTTTTAAAAGTGCCTCTAAAAAGGTTTAGGGGGTTATATAAAGGGTGTTTTAGGGTGCAACCATTGTGGATGCTCTTAGCGGTGGGTGTCGTGGGACCTACATGCTACATGAAAGTGAAAAAGTTGGTGTGATTATGTAACACCCAGAAATTATATATTTGATTAATTATGCATTAATGTCTATTGATATGATTAATTATGTGCTACGTGTTATGTTTAATGTGTTTATGTGTTTAGAATTTGTTTGAATATCAGAAGAGTTCAGCTCGTGTTGTTGTGTATCGGGTTAATGAAAACCCGGTTATGTTGAGTTCTAGTAGGTAGTGTTCTAAAAATTGGCATAGGCGGGCGTCTAGGCACTAGGTGCCACCCTGACGCATAGAAATTTGGCAAATTGGCGAAAAAATCACCTATGCGGCCAACTGTTGATTTTTCCTGTTTTTTATCGATTTTTTTTTGTATTTTGGCACTAAATAATGTTATTTTGGTTTTTAAAATAATAATAATAATAAATATATATTTCAAATTATTAAATTATTTTTGTAAATTTGTAATTGTCAACGGACCTATGGATAATTGAACTGTTGATTATTTTTGTAATATTTTGAACCTTAGATGATATTAAAATTTTAGTTTTACTTTTACAATTTAACATCATAATGTAATTATTATTTTTAAATTATTAGGTGATATTTAGTATTAGTATATTTAAAAAAATTATGTTTAATAATTAGGTTATAATATAAAAATATATATTTAAAATCAAATATTATGTCTTATTTCTAGACCTCGCCTATATCCTGCCTAGGTGCTCTAGGCGCTAGGCACTGGTCTGGCGCCTAGCGCCGACCTGGCGATTTTTAGAACCTTGCTAGTAGGAACTTGGCGATATTGGGTTTGGACATGTGCAATAGCACTTTTGGAGTCAAATTGTATTATTTATGTGTTTTGTTTTGTTGACTTTGGTAATTGCCTTATGAGAGTCCAGTTGACTCTAAGTTCAATCCTGAATGATTAAGGGATATGTAAGATTAACTTTGAATTGTTTTTGAATGAATATTGTGCACCTTTGCACGAGCTCGAATTCGATTTTTGGTTCAGGCCGCTATTCCCGTAGGTCATAAATAACTTGTAGTAGATTTGTCACAGTTTTATGTAGAAAACTCGAAATTTAGATCCATTTGGTGCGTTAGAAACTAGATTTCGAGGAATTTCTAACCATACCTTATTTGTATTTTTTGGACTTGTAGATCAGTCTAAGCATGTCTTTAAAGTTGATTGAAATTATTTAGACATAATTAGGCTATTCGGCTTAATGGGCTTTGGGCCCACTTTGCCCCTTATGATTAGGAGAAATTGCGGGCCGGTCCCCTTTTCCAAATATTTAACCCCTCACGCCCAGTGTTCTTTTTCATTAACCGCTAAAGTTTTTTAAAAATAATATTCCTAAAATGCCAATATCATCTTCTTTTTCACCAGCTTGTGTTGAATGATTTTTCAATAGGGACGAAGGCGGAGGAGGAGGAGAAAGAAGAAGGCTTACGGTGGAGAAGATGGAAGAAGAAGGTGGATGACATCTGGTTTATTATGATTTTGTATCGCAGTGTAAAAATATTTGATTAAATTGATGAATCGCATTGCAAATATTGATGTATCGCGGTGCAATTAGACTAAGCAAATTAAACTATTGAACCGCAATGGAAAAATTAATGTAATAAAATTGATAAATCATGGTTCACTGAGTAAGTGGCATGCATCCAAGCGCTCCTTCGGTTCATTAAGGGTATCGAAGTCATTTTGCCCTCAAAAGTAACTTTTTCCTACTAAAATAAAAAACTGAACTAGAGGGGTTATAAATTTCAAAAAGTTGACCGGCTCGAATTTCACCCTTATAATTATTCAGCCGTGAGAAGAGGAGTTAAAACTCATCTCTTCTCCCCCAAAAGACACCATCCGACAACCATGCTCCATTGTTGGATTTGAGAATTTTGAACTTTCGAGCCCGATTCGTTAACAAATATTTACTTGTTTTTAACTTCGACTCCGCAGAGGTGTCGTATGTGTTGAGGGAAACATTTGTACCCGAATATTTTTGTGTTTCCACCGATATTTTTCGAAGGAGGTAAGTTATTATTCCCCTTGTTTGCTTGTGTATGCAATCATATGTGCTACATAGGTTGTTTCTATAGTAATATATTAGTTAACGGGTAGGAAGTATACTACTTGTTACTTGTTTTGAGCTTGAAATTAGTATACATATTCATAGTAAATAATGACTCCGTTTAATCGGTAGAATAGATGATAGGAATGAAATAGGGTGATATTGCAAATGGCAGTAATGACCCAAAAGTTATGGAGTTGTAATTATTAACGCTTTGAGATTTGATTCGTTGAATAATTGACTCTATAGAGTCAAGTTTAAGTGAAACAAATTATATGAAGTAGTGTAATTAACTTATATGATGTTTGAAATAGCGGTTGTGGCCCAAAAATGTTATAGTAATACAATTGAACATACAAGGTTAATTTGTATGACAGTAAAGTATTAAATCAGGGAATGATACATTAGTCCCTACTCCCTACGTGTTAAAAATATTATTGTTGTATTTGTTGGTCCCAAAATAGGCTCAATCTAGGCTAGAAGGGGGGGGGTTGAATAACCTAGTAGATATAATTAAAATTCTGTTTTGAAATGTTTCTTAAAACAATCTTTCTTTTTTCATTTTAGACAACTTTTTCAAGAAGGGTTAGTGCAGCGAAATACTTATAAGATGAGCAGAAACAGTTCAAACAGAACACGGAGTTTAGAAGTGGTTCATACTGTAAATAGTACTACGTCCACTACCAAAGTGGTTAGCTTTGGATTTTGAAAGGTGCACTTGTTTATCCACTAGGTATGAGAGTTATATCTCTAATGGATCGTGTACAAAATAGTTTTCAACCAAGTGTATGATGATGAGAGAAACAATTAATAAATAATTGTCCTCTCAAGTGTTAAAGTAAAGAACAGTTTAAATGCAAACTAGATGAAGCTGAAACATAGTAAAAACTGGCAGATCTGCAGCTTCAGGAAGTTTGGTGAAGTTGTTGGTTCTTGTCCTTTGATCTCTTGAATACTTGAGTTATGAAGATGAAGCTTGAATGTTCAATGTTCAAGAGTTGTTGTTCAGATCTTCAAAACTCAAATAAATACCAGGGGAGATCTTTAAGACCGTTGGACTGAGGATAGACAGATTGTGTCCAACGTTATAATGCATTAAATGCATTTCGACGCTTTGTAGGATGCGCGTAACAACAGATATCAGAGATTCAGAGTTGCAGAGGCAGCCATTCCAAACAGAGTAAGTTTTCAGTCTTGCAGGCGTTTCAACTTGAAAGTCTTCTTAGCCAAATGAGGAAATGTCTTCAGATGTCATTATGCGTGAGACAGACTGGGCAGATATCGAGTTGTCTACAGAGTTGACTTCTTTGGAGAGAAATCTGATGAAGATATCTTTTTGAATATTATCTGACTTAGATATTTTAAAAATATCTAAATCAAATAATATGTGACTTAATTCCTTGATTTGACTGTCTTTGATTTTGAACCTTGAGCAGACTTCCAAGTCTGCTGTTCGAACTGTGCTTTCAAGGCTGCTGTTGAAGCCTGCTTGTCCGCGCCTAAGATGAACTAACAATAAACTAGTTCTAAACACCCTTGATTCTAAGACAGTTACCACACTAATTGGTACGCAGACTTATTAGCCACTGTGCAGTAGAATCGGAGGATGACTCAACCAAATCTAGAACCTATGAGGGTCAACAATCTCCTCCTATTTGGTTGATGTCATCATCTCAGCTACTAGCAGACTTTGAATCATGCACTGAGATAATAACATGTCTTTACAAGTTTTATTAAGAAGAGCAGACATGCCTCTCAGAGCAGAAGTCTAAGTAGAGAGATAGCTAAACTATGTACTTACAGGGGTAAAGAGAAGAAGAATCAGGTACAAAGTTAAGCATAGTTTAAATCTTAATAATAGGCAAGATATAAGCAGTTTAAAGATTTAAACACGAAGTTTAAATGGACAGGATCATGAGATAGAGCAGTATGTAATCTTAGTCCAAAAGAGAATTATAAGTTAAACAAGCTGTTTAACAGCAGAGTTTTCCAAAAGCAGAGTTTAAATCACAAGGGCTAGAACAGAAGGGTCATACCAGATCAGAAGAGGTTTGGATGGGTTATGCGTCTTTCTAAGTAGTCACCAAAAAGAGTTGCTGCCATCAGGGAGGAGAGAGCTACGCATCTCTTGAATCAAGCACTCATTGAAGAACATAACTGATTGCAAGAACGCCTCAATGACCATATCAGAAGAGGTTTGGATGGGTTCTGCGTCTTTCTAAGTAGTCACCGACCCAAATTCTGATACGGTCATTGAGGCGTTCTCGCAATTGGTTTTGTTCTTCAATGAGTGCTTGATTCAAGAGATGAGTAGCTCTCTCCTCCCTGATGGCAGCAACTCGACGTTGTTCAGCAGCAGCAGCTCTCTCGTTGGCGTGTTCAACATGTCGGACAGTAGTGAAGTCGGGAACTTTACGTCTAGCAATGACTACACGGGCCAGTGAAGTCAGAGTTCATCAAAAAGAGTACGGATACTGATCTGCTGAGAGTGAATCATGCCCATCAACGACTCATTTTGGTCTTGAACGAGAAAGCGATGGGAAGTGAAAGCTTGAGCAGTGTCATTCACAAGCTGCTCAATGATCTTCCCAAGATCGAAGATTGTGGCATGAGTAGTGTTCAAGCCGTAATTAAGCACATCGATTTGCTGTGCCATCGAAGAGACGGTGCTGTTAAGACGCTCAAGCTGGGCGTTGTTGGCACGAAGGAGGTCAAGAAGGGCAGGGTCAACAGAGTTGGAAAGAAGGGAGCCAGGGATAAGGTTGAGGGGGATGAAGGTCTCAGCAGGGTCAGAACGAGCAGAGGCGGGGGAAGTGGAGAAGGAAGCAACGTTGGGAGCAGCAAGGTTAGATGGGGAAAGAGGAGGTGAAGGCTGAGAATCAAGTTCTATGTCAGTGTCTGAATCACTAATATAGGGAGAGGAAGAGAAAGAAGAGGAGACTTCAAGAAAAGATTAGGGAAAATGAGATTGAGGAAGAAGGATAAAATTTGGAGGAGAAGAGAAAGGGTAAAAAAAGATCAGAAATGGAGGTGAGGTCAAATAAGAACGTATAAGTAGCAGAAGAGATAGAGGGAAAGAGATGTTGATAGAGATCATCAGAGATGGAGATGGGTGTAAGATACTGAGATATAGGAGGAAAGAGTTCAGGAAGGAAGGCAGTTTGGTATAGAAAAGAGGAAAAATGAGGGTCAAGGGAGGGAAGAGAGAAAACGTCAGAGATATAGAAAGAAGAGAGCGAAAGAGAGGTAGAAGTAGAGAAGGAAGGAACGATGGCCAGTGATGATAAGTCAGGAAGAGTGGAGGAAAAGGGTTCCGATGAGAAGGGTGGAGAAGGGATGGCTTCTGGAGTGACTGGAGGAGGTGAGAAAGATTGTAGAGCCACAGACTTCTTGCGAAGTCCGCGTTTCTTCTTCTTAAGAGGGGAAGAAGCAAGCTTCTCCTTAACAGCGGTAGGGGTTGTTGAGAAAGATGGAGTAGGAAAATTCTCAGCAGGCTCCTCCTCAACAGCAGCAGAGGCTGTTGACGAGGGAAGTAGCGGTGATGTTGAAGAGGTTGGAGAGGAAGGTAGGACAAAAGGGATGAAGGGTTCGGAGGCGTTTTTGTTTACGTTTTTGGGGGCGAAGAGGGGCTGGTTCTGGATCAGCGGTCTCTTCTGACACAGGAGTAAGAACAGTGGAAGCAGCATGCTTCTTTTTCTTCTTGGCTGGAGTAGAAGTAGGTGTTGATGTAGGAGTAGAGTTAGAAAACTTTTGTTTTTTCTTGGAGGCAGGATCCTCCTCAACAACAGAGTGCTGTCTCTTGGATTGTTTGGAAGGAGGAGAAGGAGGATCAGATGGTTCTTCAGCAGTTTGACTAGAGTAGCCTTCTTTAGCAGCATCCTTTTTCTGCTTTTTGTCAAGTTGTTTGGCAATGAAGACATCATCCACAGTCTTCGGATTAATCCTTATGACAACCAAGGGAGGTGGATTGATAACATCAAACAAGGGCAGAGTAGGCAGTCCTAGCCGCTCAAACTTTTCATTCCTCAGTTTGCTAGTTGAGGATATAAAGGTATTGGTGAATTGGATGGACTTCTTGATCGGCCGGAGTTCCAAGGGAAATACACGTTTGGAGATGGAGTAGTTGTTGCGCAGCAGCATATTGATTAGTCGTACGAAGGGCCTTTTCTACTTCAGGGATTTCTTGACAATATCTATACCATCACACAACATGTTAAAGATGATGGTGGCCCAGTTGAAGTGAAGGTTGAGAATAACAGCTGCTGTGTACTCCAATTGGTCAGCTGTCATAATGTCGTGTGTGCTGTTTTTGAAGATCATGCTTTTGTCAATGAGGTGACTAATGAAGTATACATCATCATTAAACACGATCCGCTTCATCTTCCCTTGAGGCTCTTTGGGAGTTCCTTCACCACGCATGTAAGACCAAGCAGTGGCCATTTCTTGCTCGGTGAGCTCAGTTGGACCATCAAATTCCACACCAATTATCTTGGCGATGCGATCAGCATTGAGAGAGTAATGTATACCACGTATAGTGCCTGAGATGGAGCTCCGGGAGCTATCGACAGTGACGAGTTGATAGAATTCTTCTGTCAGTTGATTGTTGTAGCCAGCATTGTCGTCTAGCAGGAAGAGAGGAAGAATTCCGGATTGGTTTAGGTCATCAACTACCTTGATACCAGAGGCATATGCACGGACAGTAGCTACATTGATGCACATTCCGGGATGATACATGGTGTCCGGCAATTTGGGAATCTTATTTTCAGAAGCCTGAGCTTGTGAAGGTGTCGGGGTCGCAGTAGCTCCGTCTTCAATTAATTAGCAATACTGATGTTTTCTTTTCATAGGAACAAATCTGCTTTGTTACAATATCAAGTCTGCTTAAATATATCATCAAGTCAAAAAAATGATATTGAAGATTAAGCAGTTGGGTCAAGCATACCAAGCTCTCCCCTTAGAAAAGCAAACCTGTCAGCATCAAGTGCTTTTGTGAAGATGTCTGCTAACTGATGTTCTGTTGAAATGTACTTCATACTTATATTTCTCTTTTCTACATTATCCCTTAGAAAGTGATATCAGACATCGATATGTTTTGTCTTGGAATGCATCACGGGATTATAGGTGATAGAGATTGCAGAGGTATTGTCACACATGATTGGGCAGTCAGCTACTTTGATATCGTAGTCCACCAACTGTTGTTTGATCCAAAGCAGTTGACAGCAGCAGCTACCAGCAGCTATGTACTCTGCTTCCGTGGTAGAATTGGAAATCGATGCTTGTTTCTTGCTGGCCCATGAGACAAGTCTGTCTCCTAGAAATTGACATGTCCCACTAGTGCTTTTTCTGTCTACTTGACAGCTAGCATAGTCTGCATCTGAGTAGCCAACTAAATTGAAAGAGGACTCTCTTGGATACCATATACCTAAGTTGGTGGTATCTGATATATACTTGATAATTCTCTTGGCCGCTAGAAGATGTGACTCACGAGGGTCTGCTTGAAATCTAGCACATACCCCAACAGCATATACTATGTCAGGTCTGATGGCGGTAAGGTAGAGCAGAGATCCGATAATCCCTCTATATTGAGTGATATCCACCTTTTTCCCTTGTAGGTCTTTAGATAATTTACATTTAGTAGACATGGGAGTGTTAAAGGTGTTGGCCATTTCCAATCCATACTTTTTGACTAGTTCGTTAGCATATTTAGATTGGCAGATGAAAATTCCTTTGTTGGATTGTTGAATTTGAAGGCCCAAGAAGAATGTGAGTTATCCCATCATGCTCATTTGAAACTTTCCAGTCATGAGTGACTCAAATCGTTTGCACAGCTTCTCATTTGTTGAACCAAAGATGATATCATCGACATATATTTGCACCAGCAGTGAGTGACCTTTGTGCTTGAGAATGAAAAGAGTAGTGTCAATTTTCCCTCTCACAAATCCTTGTTCCATCAAGAACTTGGATAATGTTTCATACCAGGCACGAGGAGCTTATTTGAGACCATAAAGAGCCTTCTTAAGCTTATAAACATGACTTTCCTTCCCTTTCTCAATGAAACCTGGAGGTTGGGTGACATAAACAGTCTCTTGAAGATCTCAATTGAGAAAAGCGCTCTTGACGTCCATTTGATATACCACAAAGTCCTTGTATCTGGCATAGGCTAGAAATATTCTGATAGCTTCTAACCTTGCTACTGGAGCAAAAGTTTCATCATAGTCGATTCCTTCTTCTTGACGATATCCTTGTGCAACAAGTCTGGCTCTGTTTCTAATTATGTCCCATCCTCATCCTTTTTTTGTTTCTGAACACCCATTTTGTGCCAATGATAGTATGATCAGCAAGTCTTGGGACTAGCTTCCATACTTGACATCTTTCAAATTGTTGAAGTTTTTCTTGCATGGCTTCCAGCCAACTTGGATCTTGTAAGGCTTCATCAACTTTCTTTGGCTCTTCTTCTGAAACAAATGCAGCACAGAACATATATTCGTTTTTGGAGGATCTTCTAGTCCGCACTCCTACATGGATGTCACCAATGATTTGAGAAATTGGCTGATCCTTACATATTCTTGTGACAGCAGAAATGTGAGGTATGGTTGGTTCTTCATGAGTAGGTTCAGGAGGAGGACTAGGGGGAAAGTCAGCTGTTTCTTGAGGGATGTATTGTTCAGAGTTGGATTCGTAGGTAAGCTGAAGAATAGGATTTTGAGGTTCAGATTCTATGGGCTCAGGATTGGTATTATCATGAGCAGAGTTGAAATTTTCTGGTAACTCATGTGAGAAGTGATGGTCAGGTATATCTGAGTGAGTTACTGGTGATGGGTTTGGAATAGGAAAACTACACGAGGGTTGAGATGTACTTGTCTCAACATTTACAGAATCATCAACAACATTTGGAGCCACTTGTGGCTCTAATAAGTCAAATTCATCAAATGAAACATGAATAGATTCAACAATTTTTAAGGATCTTTTGTTGAAGACCCTATAAGCTTTGGAGTGTAAGGCATAGCCCAGAAAGACACCTTCGTCAGCTTTGTTATCAAATTTACCTCTGTAGTCATTACCATTGTAGACTACGAAGCATTTGCAGCTGAAGATTTTGAAAAATCCAATGTTTGGTGTTTTACCTCTCCAAAGTTCATAAGAAGTTTTACCGTGAAATTTGTTGATCAAGGATCTGTTCTGTGTGAAGCATGCTGTGTTGGCGGCTTCTGCCTAGAAGTGCTTAGGCAATTTTGCTTCGACGAGCATAATTTTAGCAGCTTCAATAAGAGTTATGTTTTTCCTTTCTGCTACACAGTTTTGTTGAGGAGTTCTGACAGCAGAGAAGTTGTGACCTATTCCATGATCATCACAGTATTTTGATATGCCATTATTGGTGAATTCTGTTCCATTATTTGATCGAACATCACTGATTTCATCGAGCTTTTGAGTCTGCAGTCTTCTGAACAGTGCTGTGAGGATGTCATAAGTATGATCCTTAGAAGACATCATCTCTGTCCAAGTATATCTTGTGTAATCGTCAACTACGACCAAGGTGTATCTGTGACCACCATAGCTGATAGTAGTCACAGGCCCGAAGAGATCCATGTGAAGAAATTGCAAAGGTCTAGTAGTTGTAAGATCTGGTTCGCTTTTGAAGGAGGCTTTTGCAAGTTTTCCTAGTTGACAAGCTCTGGATAGATGATCATGATCAGCAGAAACTCTTGGCATTCCTTTCACCAATCCTTCTTTGGATAGCTTTGATAAATATTTAAAGTTCAGATGGCTGAGACGCTTGTGCCACAGCCAACTTTTGTCTTGAGCATAGTTTGCTACAAGACATAGATTAGCAGCCTTGCCATAGGCGTTTAAATCTATCACATAAACATTCCCTTGTCTATGTCCAGTAACCAGAGTTGAACAAGAGTTTGGATCCTTAATATCACATCTGTTTGAGGAGAATTGGCATATGAGTCCTTTGTCACAGAATTGTGAGATGCTCAGAAGATTGTGCTTCAAGCCTTCTACTAGAGAGACTTTTCCTATGGAGAGATTTCCACGGATGATGGATCCATATCCAATAGTTCTGCCTTTAACGTTATCTCCAAAGATGACTGGAGGGCCTTCTGTTTCAAAAATGTTTGAGAGAAGGCATGATTCTCCTGTCATGTGTCTTGAGCAGCCACTGTCTAGATACCATATGTCTTTCTTTTCTGAATTTGTATCAGCCATGAAGCATACCTGAGGAATAGAAATAAGAAAATCATGGTCCCCTTTATTTATCTTTTCGGGTCCATAGGGTTAGCATTTTTAGAAACCCATACTTGCCTTACTTTTGGAATTAGAGATCCAGTAGGCTTTATGATGGATTTCAGAAGACATTCATGGGCCAAGTGGCCTAGACATTTGCAAAAAGTACAACGATGAAAATTACAAATGTTAAGTTGAAAAAGCTGGTTTTCAGTAGACATCTTAGCAAGCTTTCTTTTGGTAGCCGCTTTTGACTCAACATACTTGTAAGGTTCTGTATGAGTTTTCTTGATTCTATATTTAGCACTTCTTGCCTTGGCAGATCTGTTAAAAATAGAATTAGATTCCTCATACATTTTTCCTTTTAGCTTAAAGCCAGCAGTCTTGGGAGATGTATCATTACTGTGAATGCTTTTGATAAATCTGACAGGCTTGAGTTGACTCTTACTTTTCCTAAAAACAGCAGCCTTTGCTTTAGCAGGGGTACTGGTAGAAGGATATTGGTAGTCAGCACGATCCTTAGCAGACTTTTCGCTAGCTGATGATTGCTTCACTTTTGGAGCATTATTGGTCTTAAATGCTCGAGTCTTAGGATATTTATAGTAGATAGCAGAATAGCCAATTCCTTGTCTACCCTTGTTGTTAAACTGCTGATGATATGGAAGATCATCACCAGTTTGTTCAGACACGTCTTCTGTTTTTTGTTCAGAGGTTGTGCCAGCAGTGTTTTTAGAGAAACCCAGTCCGGTTTTATCATTAGATGACTTTTTTTCTCCAAGAATTTGATCAAAAACAGCCTTAGAGTTATTCCATGAGTCGATGGTTTTTTGTAACTCATCTTTCTCAGCAGATATCTCTTTGGCATGACCAATTAGGCAAGCAACCTTCTTGTTGAGAAACTCGTTCTCTTCTTTTAACTTGATACTTTCCTGTTGGACTTCATGAAGAGTTTTTAACTCGGCTTCTAGCATGGATTTCTCAATTCCCAGCTTCTCATGACTCTTAGCTAACCTTACGTAAGCCTTTCTAAATTCATTGAATTCCTCTAGCATGTCCTAAGCATCCTTGAGGATTTCTTCTTTAGAAGGCTCTTCAGAAGATTGTTCTACGTTAGCTTGAAAAGGAGTATATTTAATTTCACTTTCTGAGTCATAGGTAGGAGATGACTCTAGAGCAACAAGGCAGATGTGTGCTTGCTCTGGTGAGTCATCACTGTTATCCTCATCAGAATCAATTTCAAACCAGGTTGACACTTGGTTTTCTTCTAAGTCCTCAGCCAGCAGACCTCTATGTTTTGAAAATGATTTAGAAGATCGTCTTTTATAAGCTTCATATTTAGGCTTTGGACATTTAGAAGCAAAGTGACCAGGCTTTTTGTAGTTGAAGCAAACTAGCTCATCATTTTGTGAGCTGTCAGCAGTCTTTTTGAAAGTTTGTTGGTTTGTTTTTTTCCTCTTGTTGAATCTTGAAATTTTTTGAAACTTCGTAACGAACATGGCAAATTGTTCGTCAGATATAATTTCATTTTCATTAGAAGAGGAAGTAGATGGTTTATTATCTACAACATAATTTTCTTGAGAGATAGCAGAAAAGGAAGGAAGTTTAAACTGTTTGTCCTGTTCTTGAGCTTGAATCAGTTCTTGCTTATAGACAGTTAAACTCGCATACAGACTTCGAAGATGCATGGAGTTTAAGTCTTTGGAATCTTTAATAGCAGTGGTCTTAACATGCCACAAACTTCCTAAAGAAGCTAGAAATCTCATATTAACTTCTTTTATACTATATTTTTTTCCTAGGGAATAACAACTATTAACTACATCGCAGAATTTGTCGTAGGCTTGTCGTAGTGTCTCATTTGGATCTTTTATGAACGAATCAAACTGTGAATATTGTTGTATTTTTTGTTGTCTCTGGTGGGCAAATCTCCTTCTAGATATTCCACCAGTGCTTCCCACATTTCCTTAGCTGTCTTGCACCTGATTATCTACTGATATGTGCTTGTGTCCACTGAGCTGGATATGATGTGTATTGCCTTACTGTCTAGCTCAACAAGCTTCCTTTCTTATTCAGTCCATTCATTCATTGATTTTGGTATCTTGGGAGGTCCACCTGCTACTTCTGCTAGAAGATTTGGCTTCATAGAAATATGAGGACCTGTTTGAACACATTGCCATAGACGATTATCAATAGAATTCATATATCTCATAACTTTGTCTTTCCATACTTCGAAATGACCTTCGTCCAATATTGGGATGTGGCTTGTATTCGAGGTAGGCAACATATAGTGAGCCATAGGATCTATTCTCAAGAGATTAATCTTGGAAAAATGAATTTTCAAAGAATCAGGCTCTGATACCAATTATTGGTCCCAAAATAGGCTCAATCTAGGCTAGAAGGGGGGGGGGTTGAATAGCCTAGTAGATATAATTAAAATTCTGTTTTGAAATGTTTCTTAAAACAATCTTTCTTCTTTTCTTTTAGACAACTTTTTCATGAAGGGTTAGTGCAGCGAAATACTTATAAGATGAGCAGAAACAGTTCAGACAGAACACAGAGTTTAGAAGTGGTTCGTACTGTGAATAGTACTACGTCCACTACCAAAGTGGTTAGCTTTCGATTTTGAAAGGTGCACTTGTTTATCCACTAGGTGTGAGAGTAAGATCTCTAATGGATCGTATACAAAATAGTTTTCAACCAAGTGTATGATGATGAGAGAAACAATTAATGAATAATTGTCCTCTCAAGTGCTAAAGTAAAGAACAATTTAAATGCAAACTTGATGAAGCAGAAACAGAGTAAAAACTGGCAGATCTGCAGCTTCAGGAAGTTTGGTGAAGTTGTTAGTTCTTATCCTTTGATCCCTTGAATACTTGAGTTATGAAGATGAAGCTTGAATGTTCAATGTGCAAGAGTTGTTGTTCAGATCTTCAAAACTCAAATAAATACTAGAGGAGATTTTTAGGACCGTTGGACTGAGGATTGACAGGTTGTGTCCAACGTTATAATGCATTAAATGCATTTCGGCGCTTTGTTGGATGCGTGCATCAACATATATCAGAGATTCAGAGTTGCAGAGGCAGCCATTCCAAACAGAGTAAGTTTTCAGTCTTGCATGCGTTTCAGCTTGAAAATCTTCTTAGCCAAATGAGGAAATGTCTTCATATGTCATTATGTGTGAGACAGATTGGACAAATATCGAGTTGTCTACAGAGTTGACTTCTTTTGAGGGAAATCTGATGAATATATCTTTTTGAATATTATCTGACTTAGATATTTTAAAAAATATCTAAATCAAATAATATGTGACTTAATTCCTTGATTTGACTGTCTTTGATTTTGAACCTTGAGCAGACTTCCAAGTCTGCTGCTCGAACTGTGCTTTCAAGGCGTCTGTTGAAGCATGCTTGTTCGTGCCTAAGATGAACTAACAATAAATTAGTTCTAAACACTCTTGATTCTAAGACAGTTGCCACACTAATCGGTACGCAGACCTATTAGCCACTGTGCAGTAGAATCGGATGATGACTCAACCAAATCTAGAACCTATGAGGGTCAACAGTATTGTAATTGACTTTATGGAGTCAAATTGGAATTGAATAATAGTTAAGTCAACTTAGTAGTTTAGTTCTGACAAGGAATTAACATATTTTAAATAATATTATTCATATGCTAAACTTATTACATTTTGAAAATAATTAGAAGTGAGTAAATTGAGGATTGAATATTTGTTATAAGATATGAATAATTACGTGAAGTTGTAACAATTAATGGATGTTCGTATGCATGTATTGAATGGCAGGTAGATTCGTATTAGTTA
This sequence comes from Codonopsis lanceolata, assembly GCA_013146195.2. Lineage (NCBI taxonomy): Eukaryota > Viridiplantae > Streptophyta > Magnoliopsida > Asterales > Campanulaceae > Codonopsis > Codonopsis lanceolata. The sequence goes on from CM028383.1 coordinate 19,241,111, forward strand.
CAAGTATAAATAACTATATGACATCGGATGAATATTACAGCTATTTAATATTCTCTTCATCCCTAAATTATCGTCTTGGTGGACTTGACGCACGATTTAAGAAAACAAATTTGACTAAATTTTACTATTAGTTTGATGTGTAGTTTACTTTAAAGCTCATGTGTATGTGACTCATAATTAAAGTAAGATGAAAAGGTAAGGGTAAAGTGGTAAAAGTGTTGTTCTAAAAGGGAAAGTTACAAACAATACAATTATTTTGGGACGGACGAAAAAGAAAAGTAGGACAATAATTTGGGGACGGAGGGAGTAGCAAATTGATTTAGGGTTTGTGACTTAGCAGAGTTAGTATTTAAGATAACTAAGTTATCTGAATTGAGTAAGTGATTTTTTTGCTTAAAAAAGACGTGGTTAGGTCTTTGTGTGGAACTTGTTACAAGAGACTACTTAAATACTGTAACTGCAAGATAGTTATGAGACAATATTATGTAGATCAAATATTGGATAATTGTGCATGATATTCTACTAGGTAGTAGGCTTTAATTGCTTGCTCCTTCATTTGAATTGAAACCTTGACCTATAAGCTTGTGCATAGTATCAGTGGAGTATGACTAACTTGATTTAGGTTAATCATGGGTATGTTATGAGACTTATATAAAGAGTTAAAGTGTTTGTGGGTATTGTTTGACATAGTTATGAATAACGGGATCGAGAACCTGCTCTTATCATCATATTTACACCGTTTGGGTACAAGATAGTTATTAACTAATATATAAAGTTTAGGATTAATATATATTTTTGTCCCTGGACATGTCGAAAAAGACTTCTTTGGTCTTCGGGGTTTAAAACATATTAATATGGTCCCTCAACTCATTTTTTAGATCAATTTCCCCTCCCACCGTTACCGTTACAATTTCCGTCCAATATTATTCCAAATGCCGAAAAAAATACATTTTACTTAAAAGTTTAATTGACTGATTTTCAAAATATCCAAAATACAGGGGGTTAATGTGCCAATTAAAAATGAGTCATCTTCAACCTCCTGTTAGATTTATACAGATCTCGGTTTCTCCTCCTCACTCCACTGTCGCTTTCTCTCCTCTCTCCTCATTCTGAAGAGTCCCAACTGTCTCTTTAACCTTGTACACATCAGAAAAAAAATGCGCCGAACCCCCCAAAAAGAACACAAATTACTCGAGCAGCAGGACAAAAATAGCAAACAGATCTTGATTGATTGAATTATACAAAAGAATATAGGTAGGGCTATGTAATCTAAGCTAATATAGGCAAAGCGCCTTGTCCGCCATGAGGCGAAGGATTGCTCTTAATAGTTATACAACCATTTCGTCGTACTGCCCGGACATGTACGAGAGGTCGCGTTTCTCTATGTATAGCCGTGATGTCTACAACTTATCGATCTCGGGTTTTACCCCCTTCACCTGACTCCCACCTTTTCCAATTTCTTCTGGGTAATAACCAAAATCAAGAACCAGGAAGGAAGCGATTACGAACAGAGAGAGAGAGAGAGAGAGAGAGAGATTGTTGGGTTGATTTAAGGGTAAGAAGATTGGCTGGCATAAAAGGTGTTGTATATAGATGGGAGAGAGTGGTCGAGAATTAGTCTTGTGGGACTGTGAGTGGGTGTTGTTCTGCCCTTGTGGATTTTGTTAACAGACGAGTGGGCTCTGTGTTTACTGTGGAAGATGGCAATAAATGGACAGTTGGGACTTTTCAGAAGTAGGAGGGAGGAGGAGAAAACGAGGGTGGAGTGAGGAGGATAAACCCAGATCTGAATAAATCTAGGTTGAAGATGACTCATTTTTAATTGGCACATTAACCCCCTATATTTTGGATATTTTGAAAAGTTAGTCTGATTAAACTTTTAAGTTAGGGAATTTTTGGCATTTGAAATAATATTGGACAGAAAGTGTAACACTAACGCTGGGAGGGAGAAATTGATCCAAAAAACGAGTTGAGGGACCACATTAATATGTTTTAAACCCCGAGGACCAAAGAATTCCTTTTCGACGTGTCTAGAGACTAAAATATTATTTTATTCTAAAGTTTATGAATGATATAGATTGTCATTGGCAGCAAGTTGGTGTATTGTGTGTAGTAGAGTCATCGACCTACTCTTGAGTCTATCTAATGTTGAATACTCACAGATAGCTAGTAGTCGTGTTGTAATTTATGAGGTAATATGTACTGTTGACCTCTGTTTGTGATTGAGTATGATGTCCAGTATTTACGAACTCAAAAATTATCTATTGGTTTGGGTGGTAGGAGTAACTACCCCTGTATTAATCTTAGCAACCAGTAGCTATATACATAATTATGATTCTAAGGTATTGTGTGCTTACCTGCCAATATGTTTGATGTATGATATAGACTTATTGATTTGCTTTGAGGCTGTCACAAGAAAGTCTAGTATGTACAGACTTGTCTTCTGTAATGGGTGTTCATGGTAGGACCAATGGCCTACCCGTGGGATGTTTAATGTTTAGTACTTACGAACGTTACATTTGTTAGTATGTTACCGTTAAGATGATTTAGCTATAACATTTGTTTTAAGTAAATACATGTTTTGGTGTTTATTTACAAGCAAACATTCATGCTTGATATGTGTGTTGAGCTCCCATACTTTGAATTCAATAATTGTGTTTATTTACGAGGAAATATTCATGCTTGATATATGTTTTGAGTTCTCATACTTGGGACTCAATAATTGTGTTTATTACAAGTAAACATCTACTTGTGCATCACATTGAGTCAAACTGACATGCATGGTTTGTAGTGGTCAGTCAGAGCCTCCACTATCAACCGTAGTGGGGAAGTAGCCCTACTGTTATATTCAATATGAGTAACTTTGGTAAGTTAGGCTCCGTATGACTATCGATAGTGTATGTAGTCCTTTTTGCCGAGGGAGTCATACGAATGGGATTTGTTTTGGACACGACTAACTGTTCAGACATGATTCAGTATGTGTACTGTAGCAGCAACACATCTATGGTAATTAAAAGGCATGACAAGGAGGAAAACTCTCATGCAGTTGTATATCCTGGTTTATGTGTTTAATTACGTTGGGTCAATGTGCATTATAACATGATTAACGTGATGTGTGCAAGTATATGTACAATTATATACTTGATTGACTAATATGATGTTGGCATGTGTATAACATGTCATGTAGTTGTAGTAACTTACTGAGTTATCACTCACCCCATGTTTGTTTACTTAAGTGTACAGTTATCCAGGAATTTGATCCAACGAGATCGAGAGTTCCCATGTGGTTAGCGAGACCTAGCAAGTTGTTAAGTTGTAGCTCCTAGAAGGCTTGTTTTGTATAGTTGTGAGGATGATGATGTATAGAGTTAAATAGACTCTATTTTAGGTTTTGATTGTTACTCGTGTATTCTATCCCACTCGTTGGTTGGCTTGGATCCATTGTGTTTAGTTCACGAGTAATAGCTTGTTGACTTTTGTTTTCCCAACTTTTCAGAAGCTATGATGTTTAAATTATTCACATGAGTGATTATATTTTAACAGGTGTGTTTACTTAGACTATAATGAGTTGGGGCTTTGCAGTTGTTTTATGTGTTTGTTAAGTGCTCGACCCGAGGCTTGTATAGAGATTGGGGGTTGGGGCTTTGCAGATGTTTTATGTGTTTGTTAAGCGCTCGACCCGAGGCTTGTATATAAATTGGGGGTTAGGGCGTTACATATTAATTACAATTTATGAAGTATATAATCCAGAATTCGTACAGCCCTACAAAACATACGTTTTTGAGTGCCTGTAAATCCATTTACACATTCATTATAGAAACAATTGATTGTTTACCAATTGCCTCTAGAATGGTCGCCTCATCATCTTAGACTAGTCTTTTAAATCCTTCAATCGTAAACCGTTGTGCGGAATAAAATAACCATTCATTAAGAAGAATAAAATTAGTATAAGTTTTACTCAATTTGGACGAAACTAAGATAAGAATGTTAAATACGTATTATCTTAACAGAACTACCGTAATGTTGATACTCAAAATGGAAATATTCATTTCTTAGCTTAACAAAGTGCCAAGACTGTCTGAACAAATGTTTGGCACTTTTGGCAAATCGCAAAAGGATTTCTTTCAACACCAAAGATTTCAAGTAATATCATTCCGAATATGACAATATAATGGGGTGAATAATACAAAATAAAAAATACTAAGCCCCGTCCCATTTTATATTTCTACCAAGCTAGGACAAGGAACCTTTCAACTGCAAAAGAACATTTAACAAAGATGTATGATCATTTTACATGTGTGTGTGTGTGTGTGTATACATATACACAGACAAGGGATAACAACTGTTAACTGAATGATCTATTGTTTGTTTGACATACCCAATTGGATACCTGAAAGTTCTAAAGTTGTTTGTAGCTATTTTATCAAAACCATCGATGCCCCATTTTGTGCACCAACAACTCTTCAGAGAATAGTATGCAACATTATTTTCTATTTCATATCCCACTATTAGCATGCCATATCCAAAAAAACTCTTTTTCCTTATTTGCTGGACCCTAGTAAACTTCCTAATCAACAACACCAAAATAAATAAAGTGAAAAAGTTGGTGTGGTTAATTACTATTTATACGGTATATAATCCAGAACTCATAATTCATAAAGCCCTACAAAACATAAGTTTTTGAGTGCTTGTAAATCAATTTACACATTCATTATAACAACAATTGGTTGTTTACAAATTGCCTCTATAATGGTGGCCTCATTATTTCTGACTATATAGTCTCTTATATCCTTCGATCGTAAACCGCTGTGCAGACCAAAATAACCATTCATTAAGAAGAATAAAATTAGTATACGTTTGACTCAATTTGCACGAAACTAAGATAAGAATGTGAAAAATGTAGAATCTTAACGAACTACCGTAAAATGGAAATATTTATTTCGTAGCTTAAAAAAATGACAAGACTGCTTTAACAAATGTTTGACACTTTTGGCAAATCGCAAATTGATATCTTTCAACGCCAAAGATTTGAAGTAATATCATTCTGAATATGAAAATATAACAAAGTTAATAATAAAAAACTAATAATAATGTTCCCTGCCCCCCTTAAATGTTACTTACGAAGCTAGGATAAGGAACATTTTTAAGTACAAATGAACAGTTAACAGAGATGTACGATTGTTTTACATGTGTGTATATATATATATATATATATATATGTGTGTGTGTGTGTGTGTGTACACACACAAGGGATAACAACTATATATATACACAAGGGATAACAAATGTTCACTGAATGATCTATTGTTTGACATGGCCAATTGGATACATGAAATTTCTGAAGTTACTTCTAGCTATTTTACCAAAACCATAAATGCCCTATTCCCCAAGAACTCTTTAGCAAATAGTATGGAATATTATTTTATATTCTATATTCCACTATCAGCATGCCATGTCCAAAATTCTCTTTTTCCTTATCTGCTGGACCCTCGTAATCTTCCTAATTAACAACATCAAAATAAATAAAGTGAAAAATTTGGTGTGATTAATTACTATTTATGCCATATATAATCTAGAATTCGTAAAGCCCTACAAAACATACATTTTTGAGTGACTGTAAATTTATTTACACATTCATTATAGCAACAATTGGTTGTTTACCAATTGCCTCTAGAATGGTCACCTCATCATCTCTGGCTAGTCTCTTATATCCTTCCATCGTAAACCGTTGTGCAGACTAAAATAATCATTTATTAAGAAGAATAAAATTAGTATATGTTTGGCTCAATTTGGATGAAACTAAGATACGAATGTTAGCTTAACAAAGTGCCAAATGAAAATTTTCATTTCTTAGCTTAACAAAGTGCCAAGACTGTTTTAACAATGTTTGGCAGTTTTTGGCCAATCGCAAAATGATTTCTTTCAACGCCTAAGATTTCAAGTAATATCATTCCGAATATGACAATATAACGGGGTGAATAACACAAAAGTAATAATACTGTGCACCCCCTAAATGTTACTTACGAAGCTACGATAAGAAACTTTTCAACTACAAAAGAACATTTACCAAATATGTATGATCGTTTTACACACACACACACACACACATATATATATATATATATATGGGAAAACAACTGTTCACTGAATGATCTATTTTTTGGCAAGCCTAATTAGATACCTGAAAGCTCTTAAGGGCTTGTTTAGTGGAGCGTTTTGGTCAAAACGCTGGTCAAAAACCCAATGTTTTCTCTTTAAAAGTGTTTCAATTTTAGCATTTTAAAACGCAACGTTTTAAAAATGAACAACATTTTAAAACGCTACAAATATGTTGTGTTTACAACTACTCTGTTTATGAAAATAATGTTTTAAAATAGTTTCTCAAACGTGTTTACTAGGAAAATACTGCACTTTGAAAATGATGTGTTTTAAAAAAGTTGGGTTTTCAAAACGCTGCACCAAATAAGGCCTAAGTTGCTTATAGCTATTTTACCAAACCCACCTATTCCCCATTTTTTTTGCCCCAACTCCTTTTCACCAAATATTATGGAATATTGATTTCTATTTCATTTCCCATTATCAACATGCCATGTGCAAAACACTCTTTTTCCTTATCTACTGGACCATCGTAAACTTCTCTAATCAACCACAACCACTACAACATATTCTGTCTAACGAGGCTATTAAAAGTGCCTCGATAGGTACCATATTGAGGCATTTTGAACCTCGAGACATTTATACAAAGTGTCACTTGTGTTGAAGCCTCAATAGACTATTGAGGCTATTTCTAGTGTTGTAACAAGCTATGACTTTATGAGACACATGTAAAAGCCTCGATATATTTTCTATAGTGTCACTTACACGTGTCCTATAAAGTAATTTAAAATTTGAAAAGTTACATATTGTGACTCTTACAAGTGTCGCTTTAAAAAATTCAAACTGATTTAACTACCATCAAATGCCTCAATAAAGCTATTAAAACGACGTGTGCATGTGCCTCAATAGTTAATCTGTAGATGTTGTTCTATGGTTTGGCATTAATGTGCTTCAAAACACCCCATTAGATAATCTATACTGGCTGTTTTGACACTTGCTATTATGGCACTTCAAAAGGCCTTATTTAGTAATATTCAAACAATTAAAAAGAACCCTTAAAGGGTAACTATAACATCACTACTCAATTTATTTTCATCATACTGTAGTTCTATCTATAAACAAGAAATAAAAAACTAGCAAAAAATACAACAAACACACGTACGTAATCATCAAAAAGCTATCCTAGGATTAATCACCGACACTTTAATTACATTGTTCAGGTCAAGTCATTCGATAATTTAAGCATATTAAATTAAAACTAATATGTATAGTCATTGTATCACATGAACAAAAATAATATACCAGATTGATAAAACATTTTCTATTCATCCTAACTAATATATGAAGTTATCGATGTTGAGTATTTTAAGATTGCAACTGCCTTGAGTCAAAATCCAACGATGTTACTTACAAAATATATAAATTTAAATTAGTAGAATTAAACAAATGACGAATATTATAACTATTAATGGACTTAAATAATACAAATATACCAATGATAAAGGCGAAGCTATAGGTGCTCCAATCGCATCTCCAATTGTTCATACTTTATAAAAAAAATACATTAATCATGTCTACATACCTTGTACCAAATTAAAGTCTGATTAATAGGTAATACGCTACCATAAGTCCACATAGAGCTATTAGCAAGATCTATGTTATCAAGTCCAAAGCTTTCCCCTTCAAGTCCCACCTACTCACGAGGAAATATGTTACAGTGCAATCTCAATTTGAGATTATCTATGTTGAAATATGTGTCATGGTTAGATGAATATCATCGCTTCATGCTCTCCCTAGTCTAGTCTTAGCAATCAATATGTATTGCATAACACTATTCTAAGTGATGACTTTTCTTACTAGAGACTAAAAAGTGAGCATCTAGCCATCTATTACGGGTAAAATTATCAAAGGGAAACGAAAAATAAGCACAATTCAGAACGAAACAAAAATTCAAGTCAAGAATGATGAATTAAATGTGGATATCAGTATCGTGTATGAACATTATGAAAAGTACACACATGCACATAAACATGCAGTATTCGCTTAACTACTTCTAATTGGAATAGATGTTATTCTTTGCCATGTATTAACAAAAAGTCCAATTAAAAGAGTGTAAATAAAAAATATATTGTACGTGTGAACAGGGAACACACACAGAATCTAATATAATCCAAACATAACCAGCTGCAAATTGGCATTTGGATGTAACTGTTTGGATATGTTTTGGGGTGGGGAAACATGATAATCAGCAGAAATCATATTATAATAGCCCCCAACACAGCCCTAAATTCAATTAAATAAGTCAATGACAATGGAAATTTCAAAGATCAAGATGGAAGAACAATACTTTGCAATAGAAATAAATCAAGAAAAATCTGCAGAACCTAGAGAAACAAAATAAAATAACATAAGGTAACAGCATTATGCAATAGAAAGAAAAGACCACAAGAGATGGTGAAACTAACCATTAATGGTGGACTAAAAGGAGAAAATAAGGAATAAAAATTAAACAAAAAAGTGACAATACATGATTACATCAAAAACAAACTGTAATCTTGATTTGATCAATGTGACATCTAGATAGGAAATCAAGTGCCAGTGAAAGTCAAATACTAAAACATTTCATAGCAGATGTAGCGGTTGTCAGGGAAAAGCATCATGGGCCTCACAAAAAAAACTATAGAGGACACGCAAGGTCAATCCATGCCCCTGAAGACATAGAAAGAAACAATTGTCAATAGAATGGAATTACAATGATAAGTATGACCTCATAGACAGACCATTCTTCATTTGGTAATTGCTGATCTATAAACTATATGATAAAACTTTACTAAAGAAAATGAAAGCAGAGAGAAGAAGGTTGGGAAAATAAAAAACCAGAACAAGAGCACAAACAAAAGACTCGGAAGAATTCAAAGTCGAAACAAATGCAACCATAGAAGAAAATGAACACGCATCAATAAAACCTGATATTGGGAAGACACAAAGCAAGGTAAGCATCAGAAACCAATGAGGAAACCAATGATTTCTTAAGCACGTTGAAGCCCCCCTCTCAAAAAAGAAGGGGGAGAGAGAGAAAAGAAAATGTATATAATGATTGCGGCATTACGATAGTGGAGGTAACTACGACATGATTACAAACTACTTGAAGCAGAATGCATAATATGGAAATCCGACATAACATAGTCTAGGCCTTGAGTACCACGTAACTATATTAATGAGTGAAATTCAAACATTTATGTTTTCTACGAGTAAGTGGGGATTTTTTGTACTTGGCATACTTTGGCCAAGTCTTACTATCCACCGTATATTAATTACAAACTATTGTCAAATTCAACATGTTATTATGTGTAATATGATTCGTTTTTAATTACTTACATAATATAAAAACTAAAATAAAAAAGACTAATTTAAGTTAGCAAGGCGAAAACCCTTAGATTTGAGAAGCATTCAAGCCAATTGCCCAAAATGCCATGCCCATGAGGAAATGATTTTTCATTTTTTGCGTGACTATCTGAAGGTTAGTCTATTCCTTGCCTGCCTCTGCTTTGCTTTATAGCCAAGCACACGACCGATTAAAAGTAAAAAATGGCATCCCTCATCGAGGAACTTGACTTTCATGCCGCTTATGTATGGGACCAACAAAATCTCTTCAATTCTCTCTGTCCAATATTATCCTTTCTACACTAATAGGACACATCTGTACTTGTCCTATATTAGCTAGCCATGCAATTATTCTTAACTACCACAAGACTAATTTACATACACCTAGTGTACAAGCCCAGAATGGAGTATAAGAGTAAAACAAGAATGAGGCAGACATATATACTAGCTTATCTTTTACAACATCTCAAGACTAAAATCTAACTACTGTATGAAAATGAACATAAATTAAGAACATGCAGTTACCTGGTGATTCATATAGCCATCCAGACAATGACTCAGATCTAAGGAAAACAAATGGAATATGGTAAGTCATAAAGACTTAGTAAGTTACTAACTTGTAATCTACATGGCATGGCATAATGTTCGACATTAGATAAAATAGATATCAGTATAGTATTTCAAGTCACATAAGCAGTTGCATATCAATAGGCACATAATTCTCATGTTTAAGTAGCATTATGTTATCACATAGGTGCTCATAGTTAAACACATAAGTGTAGGATATGTTATACAATCGGTGCCGCTACGTTGTTCCTGCAATACACAAGTGTTAACAATTTCCTCCTGACAATGCTCGGGTGAGATACATTAACGTACCAAGGATAGACTCGGGCCAATAGCAAACCAGTGTTGCGCCTATTGCATACACTAAAAGGGAAACTTCTCAACTGTGACCAACAACGAGGGGTGTGTGCTAAAATTTCGATGCGGCGATGTATAGCAATCACGAATCTTACGATTCGTGAAGGCGATACATTGTCCCATCATCGACTCGACCAAATAATGCCAGCTGGACTTTAATACGATGCACAAATAGTATTTACTCATAACTAATCAAATAGGGATAGAGTCTGATTCATCCGATCAAGTAGGTTATTAATTAACTCTACTAAAGTACTTATAATTAAACATGTTATTTGCTACAATCAATTAATCACATTGGAGACAGCCAATAATTCTCACAAATACAAGTGTTGATGCATGTACACTTAGTTCAATTAAAATTCGAAAGCTAATAATCCTAGTCAAACGAATTCTAAATAATGTAGGGATTAAGTATGTGGTTTGTAGTATCATTCTCCCCTAATCTTGACTCTGTTGAGTCTTTACTACATTTTTAACCAACTAAGGTGTGAATGCTATATGCATTGGAACCCCATACTAAGTTCTTAGCTCAAGTCATACATAATTCTAGGTTCATTTCAAACCTTAATTTAATTTTTATTCGTTATATTGATTTCATACATTCATAAGTAGAACATAGTCAAATCACACTCCCAACCAACATCATATTGGATACATACATACATCAAAATCATGATTTAAGCACAAGGAGAACACTTCTAGCATGTATATCAAGACTAAAACATCTCTAGCATGCTTGCAATCCTAGCATACAAAATGGGGATTAGCTACTTACCTAGGCTCGTTCAACAAGCCAAAGAAACAAACCTAAAAGTATTAGAGATTATTCTACGCGTTGAGGGCTTTGATTTGGTAGTCTCGTGTTAGTCCCAAAGGGCGCAATACTAGGCTAGAAGGGGGGTTGAATAGCCTAGTTACACTTTAAAACTTTTCGCGAGAGTTTCTAAAATAAGTACTAACAACCTATTGAAGAGGTTGAAGTAACGGAAGTCTTGTAAGGAAGACATACTAAGTCTGTTGGTGAAACACTATCGGTAGAATTGGCTGTTCACTGAAGTTTGAAGCTCAAAGGAATAAGTTCAAATAGCATATAACAATATTAAACAGTAAGTAAAAAAATGCAATGAACACAAGTATTTTGAAATGGTTCGTACTATAAAGAGTACTACGTCCACCACCAAAGCATTCAACTTTGGATTTAAAAGCGCAATATGTTTTCCACTAGTTCTATTACAGAAATCTCTAATGGATCGTGTACAAAATATTTGACTTGTGTTTGGGGGTGGGGAAAGTGAATATCTGGAAAACAGAATATTCACTGTACAGAAGAATAGTAAATGAATACAACACTAAGAAGTAAATTAGTAGCAGTTAATATGCAGATCATCTTGTTGTTGATGAGGACTTCATTGATCTGTTTATGATCTCTTGAATGCACTAAGTAAGATGACTTAATGGTGTTGAGTAAATTAAGAGCATTGATTTCTTCAGTCTTCAATGACAGTATTTATATCGAAGCATTCACGAGACCGTTGGAGAAGACAAAGTGAGTAACAATTCTATTAGTTAAATGCATTAAATGCAAGGAGTTGCTTTGTTGACTTCATCTTCAACTGGGACTGATCGAGGTATGGAGAAGGGTAGGAACTGGAATTAGCAGGTGGACGACAAACAGAGTTGCAGACGTACAGTAGTTGGTACAGTCTGTTTGTGTCAGACCGTATACCTGCTTTGTCATGTTCAGGAAACGAAAGTCTTTATTCTTCAGAAAATATGGAAAGGCGTGTTCCTTGAATTCAGGAGTCAATCAATTGACGGATTAATTCAAACTGATATATAGAATATCTGAATTAATAATCCTTAAGATATTTGTTGAGCTGGACATCCTGCAACACGTCATACTGCTATTCCGAAGGCAGACAAGGTCTGCTGGTGAAGCCTTTGCCGAAGTCTTCCGGTGAGAAATGTTGAAACCTATGAAGTCCAAAAACTATTTTAAAGACAAAGTTCTATACACAGTTGTCACGTTAACTGGTACGCAGCCCATTTAGCCACTAAGTATAGAACCTATAGTAATGAGTGAACAAATGCAAATTAAGATACAGTGAGAAACAACATCTCGGATCGAAGAATAGTTGGTCGGATCGTCGGGAATCACTTCACACACACCAATCTCACCTTCATCTCCCACAGAAGAGCTCTCAAAATGTTTAAATGTTGAAAATATGATAATGGAGTCCAAGGGTAGTGGTTTTCAACCTAAGGTAAACGTGGGGGTATTTTGGTCATTCGACTGGGCTTAGTAAAGGTAGATAAGAAAATTCAGCATTTTCTTGCATAACTGATGACGGAAGAACACGGTCGCTTTACATGGTGGAAAGCGACCGTGTATGGCACAATGTGATCGCCTTGCAAGGCCTGAAGTAACCGCGTCCTTGGCTTTCATGAAAACATAAATTTATGTAATATGCACGGTCGCTTTATGGGGGAGAACGCGACCGCGTTATAACAACGTGATGGCTTCCAAGGACACAATACGACTGTGTTTGCAACTGGAGCAAAAAGCCTAAAAGTTTAACCAATTTTTTCCCAACTCAACCACAAACATCCTTGAATGTTTCCCAACTCAAAATGAGTTTGGAACGCACCCAAACGACATCTGAATCGACTCTATCAAGAAAATAAAACAAAACATAACCTACCAACGATCAAAGCAATAAACAAACAAGTATACACATATGTTTAAAGCATCTTAAAGGTGTAGGAAATGATCTCAATAGTACTAAGACTCAACTTGAGTCAATATGAGCTATGTCAAGTAGTCCAACCTAAAATGAAGTTAATGATGAAATCATGCAACAATGCAACCTAACAAGTAACTAAACATGTTATCGAATAAGATATCAAGCATTCAAATGTATTTTAGCAAATAAAGGGTTGGGGTTTTACATGTGTTGTGCAATAAAAATATGAACTTATACGGTGAAAGGTTATTTTTGGTTTATGTAATGCCCGGTCAAGATCATGACATGTCACTCAATAAGTTGGTCGAACGCTTGAGATATTAAAATATGAGGGACGACGAAATATGGTGATCGCTTTGAATGACACAATACTGTTTTTCATTTCTCTTGATTACATGCGTAACATGCGTTTGATCAATTTGATTTAAATGATACCACAATCTCAATAATCCTTTTAACGTGCAGTTCATAAATAAATAGCAAATTTACAACCCTAGACAGGTTGTGATACTTAGGTGTTGTTGATGAAATTCACCACACATGGCCATTGTGGAGGGTTCTAGGTTGAGTTAGGGTGTCGCTGCTAACTAGCACCGTACTCCGTCCCGAGACTAAGTCAGAGGTACCCTTAACTTTCCCTACAGTTGATTGTTCTCATGCACAAGCAATTGTTAATCACATATATGTTGTTTATACGAACACCCCCTTGGTGTTCAATTAAGGCGTCGATGTTATTCATATATGAGGTATCCTCATTTATCGATTGTCGATGTTGTTCACAGATGAGACATTCTCAAGTTCCGGTTGTCGATGTTGTTCACATACGAGGCATTCTTGAGTATTGATTATGCACGCTCATGTTGTTGTACAATTATGAAATTAACACTTATAAAGAGTCAATGGGTTGTAAAGTAAATGCATTGCATCTCCAAAATAATAAATTCCAAATGTCAAGTATTATTCACATAAATCATATAATTCCGATTACACCTTCCAGAAGTTGACAAATATCCATAAGTTTACTTCAACAAGTTCACCAACCAAATTATTCAACCAAATAACGCAAGTGAAATTACACATAACATAAAGACATTGATTGTAGCATAGAATTCATATAACAACCTTCAATAGATAATTATATCATGATATTATGAACAAACATAAGCTAGTAGTCCCTTACCTCAAATGAAAAGCACAAATGTTAATGCATGTAGGAGAAAATTAGATCACGGTGAAGCTCTTGCCAAGGGGAACAAGATTGATGAAGACTCTAAGCACAAATTATGGAAGATGGAGCCTCAAATCCAAGCTCCAAGCAAAGAAAATCCAAGTCTCCCTATTATCACATTTGATAGGTGTGTATGTGTGTGTTTGAGTTTGGGAAATATGACTTCCCTAAGCCAATCCCGGGTCAACAACCCTATACATAATGGTTTGACTATTTGAGAAATGACTAAAAAAGGTTTAATGAAGTCGGGTCGATGCAGTCGATTATGTCTCACCAATGCGACCACATCACTGCAATGCGATCGCTTCCCTCAATCCAATGCGACCATATAATAAACTAGGGGTTCCATCAATAATTTGGGTCTGGGATACAGTCTCTTAGGAACTACAATGTGAAAGTGTTGCTAGACAATGCAGTCGCTCTACACAAAGTGATGCGAGAGCATCAAGTACTGGGGTTTCTACAAAAATCAGACCCCTCGATGCGATCGCTTCCCCAGGGTGGATGCGACCGCATTAGGCCCTGTTCGAGAAATTGTCAATTAAGTTAAAAATGCTCGAACTCAACAAAGCGCACACTAACACATAGTCAGCCATAACAAAGCCATAAAACACCATATTGAGACCAATACTACCAAGTCTCTACCAACATACTCAACATGTTCATAATATCAATAACTCATATATAACTTATATAGATTCAAATCGCATTTTACCCAACTAACACATTTTTTTAATAATTCAACCATTTCATTATAAGTAACGACACATAGAAACTATATCACAAATAATTTTGAAGATTTTTGGGTGTCACATATACAACAGACATGACTTTGAGGCTCAGGTCATTACATCCCTCTACCATGCATTAATTTGATCACGAGTATAAATTCAAGATGTATATATATTCATCCAAGGCACATTAACATATTTCAACTAACCTAAAATGATGGACTGGGTAAATATGGTGTTGTTTGCGACATGGACATAAGAACATATTCAAGAAACGTGTAGGGTTACGATGAGGGTTGGTCCCCCACAACCCCCCAAGCCTAAATTTCACCATCGCCTATGGAGTTTTGGATGGGCTTGTGGTAGGATTAATTGACCCGGGTTGGACCGGACTCGGGTCATTACAAATGGTATGAGAGCAGGTCCTGGCTGAAATATGTTGAACACACGGCTGGATGGTCAAGGAAGGTCCTGACCGAAAATGTTTTCCACATATCGTCCCGGGTGGTCAAGAATTTAAGTGGGGGAGATTACAATACCTCCAACCCACATCAATTAATTAGACGTGAGGCTTGTGTGTGGGCCATGCATAACAGACTTGACTTTCGGGCTCTCTAGCCATTCCATCCCTCCACCATGAATTAATTTGATGATGAAGTAGAACTCCAAGATGTATATATATCCATCCAAGACACATTACCATATTTCAACTAACCTAAAATGATGAACGAGGTAAATATGGTGTTGTTCGCGATAGGAAAGAAAAGAATTAACATAGAGCAGGAACATGTAGGGTTGCGATGAGGATCGGTCCCCCACAACCTAAGCCAAAATTTCAACATACAACAGAAAGAAACAATTTAGGTTGTGCTAGCTGGTACTCATATGTGGTGCTTCTTGGCTTTGGAAAGAAGATTGTAAGGATAATGCAAAGATAATCACGTCCAAACAAAACGGTGGCCTTTTCTCCTAGCAATAAGCAATTGTTGCCCATGTTCATCCCTAAAGTACGTACAACAGTTCATGTCAAAAGATCACATTCTTACGAAAATGGAACATCACATGCATGCTAAGCTTGTGGTGTTGGCCTAACAAAAAAATGACAGAAAAGAACAAAGGGAGAAAATAAAGCCATGTGAGGGTCCCTTTATAGCCCTATTCCTCAACCATTTATTGGAAAAATTGGAATATCATTTTCAACTATGTAAGAAAATGTCAAGAAATCTCTATTTTAGTAGGGTGCTTGTGGGACAATATTCCTTAACCACTTCTTCCAACAGTCCCTTAGCACAACAATCAGTTTCCTGCAATAATGATTTTAAGTTAATTTGATCAATTAAATTTATGTCTATCACAAAAGAACTTTTAAGGGGTGGCTTGATCAATCGTAGCTCGAGCTTAACAAAGCATGTCGTTTAGGGATTGATATCTTCTTGATCCACTTGGAGAGAGAGAGAGAGAGAGAGAGAGAGAGAGAGAGAGAGAATTGTACCAATTTAGCTTATTAATCCTCTTATGACTAAACTCTTACAATGAGCAAATTTTGAATTCTCTTCATATTAAAGGCCAAAAAAATGGGGGAAAAGGTTTACATATACAAAGAGGATAGAAGCAAAGGGGACAGAAAACAGAGAAGCTTTAGAAGGGATTATTACTTTCGTCTCTTGCCAATTGCCATCAATATTCTCTTGACACCTTCTATTTCCTTCTCCTCTGAAACCCTCTCTTTCTCCAGAAATCCGTTCACTTTTCTGAATGAGAAAAAGAGCAATATTGTTGAGTTTAAAAATGTGATCTTGATACGTTTTTTATAAAAGAAAATGATCCCACAAAAAAAAAGGGAAAAAAAAGGTCTTTGAACGTACCAAATGATCTCTTGCAATGGAGAACCGCCTCGTAGACTGAGCTCTCGGCATCACAATAAGCATCCTTAGAAGAATACGAATAAGGTAGAACTCTTTGTGGAGATTCTTGTGGTGAATTGCTCCAACTCTTTGCCTTTCGTGCTGTTCTACACACGTCGATTCTCTTGCTTATTTGCTTTGACCAATCGCCCAAAGTTGAGCCAGTATTTCTGTTAGGTGAAGACTGAACTGAATTGCTCAAACTTTTCACTTCAGAAACTTTCCTATCAATATCATCAACTCTTATACTTTTCCTAGGCACGAGAAATTTGAAACACTTTAACAACACTCTCTTTGAGGATCTTTTCCATTTCCCAAAGAAACGGCAGTATTTTCTTCTGCTTTGTGTAAAATAAACAGTTTTGGAGGAAAATGAAGGAATAGGTGTGGTGGGTACTACTGAAGTTGTGGCATCAAAATATAGCGGCAAGACGTGTCCATCGCAGAAAATTTCATCAGCATGGACTATTGTATTAGCAGAAGAATTTGAAATCGGTACATCAAAGTTGAAGTTATGGGCTTCTTCCAAGAATCTTCTTGACTTCACTATAAACTCCAGTTCTTCGTCGTCAGAACTGCAATCAAAAGAAGGTCGTTTGTCTGTTAGCCAACTGAATGAAAAACTTTCAGTTGTAAGAGGCTGAGAGGTTTCCATGGTTGGTTGGCAAATGCTTGTGTGATAAATATGGACAAAAGAAAATCTTATATAGTTATATACTCGCTAGATGAGAAGAATAATATACATACCCATGGGTGCACAGCTTCTTTATTAACTTATGCTCAAGCAAAACGGCCAAACCGGTCAATTTCAGTCTTGTTTGTTTTAGCTTAAATTCCATGCCTTTACCGAAAACGACATTGGTTTAGTGTCAAAGGTTTATATTTTGTTACTGTATTTTTCTTTTTAAGCCTTTTGTTAAAATCCTTTCGATTGCTTCATTCTCTAGATTTCCTAGTTTCTTAATGAGGAAAATACATAATCGCAATATATAAGTAAAGCAGAGGAATAATTAATCAAGAAAAAAAAAACATTAAGAAATGTTCTACGATCGATGTCTTTTTAAGGATTTTGCCACGGGATCATCATATTCCCTTGGTAGATTATCTAACTCAGAAAGATGGTGTTTCTAGAAACATGCATATGAGTGTGTGTGTGTGTGTGTGTGTGTGGAGATGAGCTCAGGATGCGATGGTGTATATTATAAGAAACTGTCCTTTTTGTTCAGTTAGTATAATAATTCATGAGGCATGCTTAGTTTTGAGAAATGGTCACAAAAATAGTCAAGTGGCAATAAACAATGCCATGAACGTTGCCTGTAGTACGGTTATACAGACAAAGGCATTATTTGATAATGCAGCTACGTGCGTTTTCCCGTATATCCATTAATAAGAAATTATAAATTAGACGTCGACTTGGGTATATTCGCTGTGTCCGGCTATATGCAACGATGCCAAGTTGCCTGCTTGCAGCCATGACATGACTAATCCATTTTCACACCAAGATCATTTCTGTTAATGGGTACTTTCTTAAATTAGCTCTAGTGTGTCCAACTGCTCTATCAAAATTATCAGAAGCCCACATTTGGAAGGAGGCGTGTACTAAACTGATGTAAGTTAGCGCTACTGTCTACGTACTGATGTCCGAACCTCACCTCGATGGCTCATTTTGAAACCTATGGTTGAACTGACAATAAATGGACACTCTCTGCTCACCCTTAAGTTATAGGATCCAAATCCGTGTGGGTGAACAAAAAACAAGAGAAAGGAAAGATTTTTAATCAGCTCAGGCTGGCTTTGGGGTCTGAATAGGAACCCTGTCTATGTATTTGGCGGTCAGGATATGTTTACACGGGCTCCTGGTCTCCATAAAACATGCAACACAGTTGATAAAGTAGTAGAAGCAGAACAAATGAATTAGTTATTCTGTAGGTGAAGAGATATCAGGCTTTTACAGCCACTAAAATGGCTAGTGGTTGTTAAGATGAAACGTTATGAACTTCCAAAGGAGACGACGACTTGTTCTTTTCACACGAAATCCTAATCAAAGATATTCAGAAATAGCATATGGAAAAGATCACAAGCAGTAGACAGCGGTCCCCAGTTGGTCGGAAAATGAAAATGGACACGACAATGCTTCAAGCATCAAAATGGAAAAAGAATCCGACATGCCGTCATGAGGTCCCCTCCTCATGTTCCCTAGCAGAACAGAACCTTGCTTTTGAAAAGTTTGGCCTTGATCAAACTGCTTGTTACATAACTGGAAGGTGGTTTGATATTTCATTCGAGGTTGAAAAGAGAAGCTTCTTTGCACCTGTTTCTTGAAAAAAAAAAAGAAGGTAAAATGATTCAAAATCACAGGCCAAAAAGGACTCATTGTTAATTTCTTGATATGTTTAATTCGAATGAAACTTCACTAACTGTAGCTATTTGAATGATTGTGGGTAGTAGCTATAGGACAGAGTCACAGAGACTCGAGAGTTGAACTTAATGAGGTCGCTTACGGTTCTATAACAAAAACAGTGCGAACATGATTTACTTTCTGGACATACATTTTCAGTGAAAATGAATTATCAGTCGTAATAGGAGTGATGAGTAATCACATCAGCTAAAGGCACCATTAAGCGAAACTATGTGCTAAAAGATTGAAAAAAGTGCTATGATAATAACACAAGGGGCCGGCTCAATCCCAAAAAGCCTTGACTAGGAAAACACGGGTTTATGATAGCACAGAAACAAGTATCAATTCTTGAATAAACTAAATATGACACTTCATCCTTGGGCTTTATTCATGTTTTTCATTTCACTATGAATCTAGCTAGTTCTAGCAAAGAAGTTGCAGTGGCAGAGGAATCGCTAATTTTATGGGGTCAGAATGGGAACAAGGGAACCTTCACACACGGCGAACTATGATTTTGTTGAGGTGGCTTTTTCTTTTTCAAATTGGAGATGGTCCATGATAATCATGCTGGTCAGCCATTGCCTTCAATGCAGCATCAACTAAGTATCTCCAAGTATTTAGCAAGTCTACGTATTTGACTGCAGCTTGCTGTCCTTTCCATGATACTCGGGCCGGAGCTACATTACGGGGAAGTCTCTTTGATTGTCTTTGGGTGCCAATATGCAACAGAAGCAGTGTACTTCTGATATTACGAAGACATTCTTTGGGGTACAAAGCACCCCATATGAACCTTTTTTTTTTTTTTGGGAAAGAGAAAGAAAAAAGATTTGAAATACAGTACCATGCAAACATGGCTCGTCGTTTCTTGATGCGTTAAATCAAATAAAGCCTAACTAATAAATGTTGTTTACTCAGAAGTGAATGATTATGTGTTGTAGGCTTGTAGCTATACGACAGGGACTTGAGACTTGAACCTGGAATGTTCTTCCAGTTCTACTATGAAAAGTGCAAACATTATTTGTTTTCCGAATGTACATTTCAATGAAAATGAATTATCAGTAGTAACAACACTATGATGAAAATACAATAGTATCTAGGATTCAAAAACAGTGTGTATATGTAGCTGCTGACTAAACATAATTGAATAATAAACAGCGGAAGAATTTAAATAATAAAACAGTAAATGAAACTAAAGGTTTAAGTTTCAATCTACAAGTCTCGCCTTTTGGCAAAAAAGGCTTTCACTAAAAAGATATATTTTACAACCTAACAAATAAATAATAGTGAAACATAACAAAATACTAAACCCTCTAACAAGAGTAGGAAGTTTGTAGAGGAAACCCCAGAAAACAACAATACAACAAACGTGGGATTAAAAAAATCACTTTTCTAACAAGCTAGAAAACAAACACAATGCTGATGCAATTTTCAATGCAGCACCATCCATAGCAGCAATGAACACTTCCAGCAAGCTCTCAGTTTTTCTCTCTATTCTTCAGTATTTCTCTCTATGCGTCTTGTTTACACGAACTAGAGTCATGTGAAAACAAGAAAAATAAAACTCTCCAAGGATGACAGGATTAGGAATTGAAAGGTTAATTACTGTAAACGGTTTCCTTGTTCTAAAAGAAAGAACTTGCCAAAGTTTTAATCAAACTAAAGCATTAATGCCGTAAGCTTTTGGAAGAATTAAATATGGTAAATATTTACCATTACTTATTAGCTAAGAAAGGACACAACAACAATTAAAACACACGGATTTGAATTGAATAAAAAGTTTTAATAAAGAAAATAAGATGACCCTATTTTAGGGTTGTTGAGTTTTCACTCGACCACTTACCAACCAAAACAGGAGCAAAACACCAATCAATAACCCAAGTTTTGGAAGTATCCTGCAAAACAGAATTAGTCCAAGAACCAAGCTGCAGGAGTAGCTAATATGTCAATCCAACTTCAGTAATAGACATAAACCTCCAAGACTCCGAACCAGTTTGCTGTCTAAACAGGAAACACAGGAGCCGTGATTCCAATGTCAAGGTTCTGACTTTATATATCAAATGGTCTAATTAATCAATCCAAAATCAGTCCTCAAAGCAATGGTATAATCTGCAAAACCAAGTTAGAACAATAACAGAACATATGACAGATTATAGTAAACACAATAAAAGAAAAGCTTCACCGGCGAAAGGACTTAGCAGGATGTCGGCTCAGACCCCCAAAACACAATGCTATACACTGAGTGTAGCACAGTCCAACCGCCGAATTCACATACCGAAGAGACAACTTCAAAGTTCCAAGGATTTCAAGCAACGGACTGCCCCGCCTTCCACAACGACACCCAACCCGAAAATTCCCTTCTCACAGAACACTCTATCACATCACAGTAGCTCAAACTCACACACACAAAGTGTAACCCTTCACAGAAATTCAGCTCACAGCTAGATGGTAGCAAGAGAGATAGATCAATAGCTTTCTGTTACCGTACCTTGAAAGAGTAGAGAAGGAGGGTAGCTCGGACTCGATAAGGATCGAAGACCCCTTATCGAGGAGTAACAAACCAATGCCGTCTTCACAGGAAAGGATAAGAAGACACAGCGCGCAGCCAGGGAGAGGAAGACCAAATTAGGGCTCAAGACCCCTAATTTGAGAATCAGCCGAAAGTGAGAGGTGAGGAAAAAAGGGCTGGGTCGGGTTTCGGGTTTCTGGGCTAGAAAGCAGGTTGCCCAAAATCTATTTGGGCCATACCACTACTTTACAACCCTTGCAATGAGTGATCTCTCTTTAACTGAAAAGCACCATCAAGATTCAAGGGAACATATTTGCTAGCTTACTGAAAAACGTGTTAAGAAATAACACTAAGGGCCGACTCAATCCTAAAGAACTTTGAAAGGAAAGCACGACTTTATGAGGCCAAAGAGACAAAACATATATTGTGCACAAACGAAGATTTTACAAACAATTTAATAGAATATAACAATATCAATTACAAAGAAGAAAGAGAAATTTAGGTCATCGGATTATCGAAATTTTATTAAAATCAACATTTAAAACGTTTTAGGGATAGAATCATATATATGGATAAAATAGAAACCCTAAAACGTTATAAAATTTTCATAGTTCGTTGGCCACAATCTCTCTCTTTTCTTTATAATTGATATTGTTATACTCTGTTAAATTGTTTGTAAAGTTCTTCGTTGTGAACAACAACAATCAAATCTCAAAAATCACATCAAGAGAAAATGGAAAAGGCTAAAATAGACAGAAGTCGATCTCACATAAAAGAAAGCTCAAAGCCATGTCTGAGTAACTGTCCACAAGACAAACAATCAGAAGCGATGACAATTTGCCCAAAACTCTTCTTGGCAACTCTAGCAAAGTTGCTTTTGGGCGCATTTGCTAGAGAAATATTAATGGATTTCGAATTTTTTTTGTGATAAATGAAAATTAAGTTTGAAACAAACTACAAAGGGTAGTGGGACTAACGTGAGAGAAAGTCCAAAACCCAAAAGAACCTACTAAAGTCCTAATGTCAAACCGAGCACTCAATGAGTTGGGCCACTTTGATTGATCAGAGTGTTATGTCCTACAAAATATACAACCAATCAGGATATGCCAAGTTATTGAATGTTCATTTTTTGATACACATTTTGAGTGACTCTAACATTGCTCATGCACCAAATATAAAGGTGCAAAGCAAATGGGATCTTTAAAAAAAGTTTTTTACTTTTTGAATGCATTAATTACAAACATTACCAAAACAATTCAACCAACAACCGTGGATGGGAGCGGGTGATACTCGTTCTTGTTCAATTATATGTCTTACTTATAAGAGCACACTCGTGTAAAAAACTTGTTGAGAGAGTTTCTACCATGTAATCATACTCAGCTTGAAGGATTGGTCTTAAATTTTCAGAGCCAGAAACACTTATGAGAACCCAAAACATAATAATAAAGGTAAAATTCTGGTTGGTCTCTTTTTCAAAGTTTTTAATCATAAAAATCCACTCTTCTTTTTTTTTCCAAACGAAAAATATCATTTTTCGAAATATTTTTATGAAAATGTCATCGTCTTCTTCAACATTCAACAGTTCCGGCAACACAATTTGGATTCAAAAATATTTATTGTTGCGCAACGAAACAAGGTTTGTTTGATTCATTATATACGAAAATGTAATTAATTTGTGCTATGTTGAAGGATTTTTCAAAAGGACGAGGAAGGAAGAAGAAGGTGAGAGAGATGGTCTAGTTCATTAACATTTTATATCGTGGTGCAAAAATAGATTAATAATATTTTATGTATTGCGGTTTAAAAATTAATTCATCGCGGTATATAAAAGTTGATACTGTGGTGCAACTTGGATTAGGTATATGTATCGCGATTCAAAAATTAATTTATCGTAGTACATAAAAGGCTGGTACCGCGATGTAATTAGAATAGGTAATTAAACTATTGAACCACGGTGCAAAAATTAATGCAATAAAGTTGATGAATCGCGGTGCAATAGGACTAGTCAATTAAACTATTGAATCGCGGTGCAATAGGACTAGTCAATTAAACTATTGAATCGCGGTGAAAAAATTAATACAATAAAATTAATGAATCGCGGTTTAATAGTCAATGCACTGTCATTCATTTATATAGCACGATTCATGCTCATTAAGGGTATCACAATCTTTTTGCGTCTAAAAGTGTCTTTTTCTATTGAAAAAGAACACACGATACTGAAGCAATTAAAAACTTTAAAAAGTGAACCGACCCGTAATTTTTCCTAATAATAATAAATAAACAGTTTCAGAATGAATGAATCACGACCGTAATGAACTAAGCATGCACACCAAATAGGAATACGTTTTTGGACCGTGGCCTAACATTAAATAATGGGTGAAATTCAAGTAGGTCCCCTTTTAACAATTTTTAACTGTTCCAATACCAAATATTTTTTTTAATCAGGAAAAGGTAATTTTAGGGACAAAAGACTATGATACTCATAATAAACCAAACATGTGTGCACAAAGTACTACTTCATGCATCGTGACGTACAAATTGAATCGAGTTTGTGAATCACAAATTCAATTTGTACATCAAGATTTTCTGCATCGTAAATCTAATTTATGCATCGTGAATCCAATTTGTGCATTGGGATTTTCTGCATCGAGATGTACAAATTGATGCATCGCGATGTGCTGGGTGAATGATCCTTAGTGTGCCTCAGGCAAATTAATGGCATAGTCATCTTTTCACTTCCCCAAAAGTGCATTTTTCTGGTTAAAAAAAAAACATAAGGAACTTAAGCGGTTAAAACTTATTAAGGGAACCAGCCCTAAATTTCTCCTTAAATAATTAGAGCTTAGCTTTTTCTTGCATTCTCATATGGATAAATTGTAGGCTGGTCCACTTTGCAAACTTTCAACCTCTTTAGTCCTCTATTTTTTTCTGTAACCACTAAAATCCACTTTAATAAAATTGTTCCTAAAATGTTCATCGTAGTTTTCTTCCATGTTTTCTTTATTTCTCGCCTGACGTCTCCCTTTCCCAGTTACATTTTCAAACTCATGAAGAACAGCAAAATTATGAGAATCCGAGTCACGAAAGCAACAATAATAGCGAGTCCTCGCGGGAGAAATTTGAGAAGTTGAGCTTGGGGAGCAGTAACGATGAACAAACTAGAAGCATATTTCGACGAAAGCTTCAATGAGCTCGCTATGATGGACGTCTTTAGTGGAAAGCCTGTAAGTCTTATATTTATACTAATATTTTGATAATTATGAATATTTTCAATCTTTTGGACAACAACTTAAGCATTTCTTCTTATTACCAGGTTCCATCCATTACAACATCTCTAGCACTAGAGGTTCAGAATGTTATCCCATCTGAGCTCGTACAGGAGAGCCCATATTTGGCTCATCCAATTTTTAACTCGTATGATGCCTTTCCCACTAAAATTATATCTACATCATAGTTTGAGGATTTAAAGGTCCTTTTGACTTGGTTTTCATACCTTAATTAGGTATATTATGAAGCATGAGTTGCTCCGATACATTCATAAGTTGCAATCAAACGATCTCTATCTATGCCACAGTATGATTCCATTGGGATCATGTACCATGATTTGAAGTTGAATGCAATGTCACATGGCCTAGCTTTGCAGACATGCATTCTTTTTCCCCTACTGAACATGATGAGGGTTTTTACAATGCATTATTTTTGTATCACGATGCACCTATTTGAAATTGTGATGCTCTGTTATAAAATAGCTATACATCAATTTGGTATTAGAATACAAAAGAAAATTCCGATGCACAAATTGCATTTTGCTATGCACGCATCGAATTTTATGATGCAGTAAATCTTGATGCTCAAATTGGATTTTTGATGTAAATATTGAAATTGGAATGCATCGACTTAAAATTGTGATGTAAAACGCCCTTACTCGAATTTCATTAAGAGTATACTCGTTCTTTAGTCCTAAAAATATCTTTATCGATTAAAAAGAAAAATTGTGTCATTTAGAAGTTGAAAATGTTATAAAAGGACAGGCCTCTTATCACCCATATTGATAGTACTTTTTTGGGCCTTGGTTTGGCTTGTTGTTTTGCAACTATTTAGGACGTTTTAAGCTTAACTTGGGTCTACTTAATGCTGGGCTCGTTTTCTTATCATGACATTGTTGCTTTCGCATTTCCTGTCTTGAGTTTTACAATTTGGTTTTTAAAAATAAAAATAAAAAAATCTGATCGGTCTATTTTTCTTAGTCTTTTAACACCCAAAAGTCTACAATTTTTTTATAACCACAAAAGATCACTTTTTTAAATAGTATTCCAAAAATGTTATCGTTTTCTTCAACAGCTCTGGCAATATATTTTAGATTCAAAAAATAATGATTATTTGCAATGAAACGGGGGTCGAGGGGGCAGTACCCCTTCGCAGGGGTTCGGGGGCAACACCCCCGAAAGGTAAACTAGTTTTTTGATTCATGAAATACGAAAATATAATAGATGTGTACTGGGTTGAAGGATTTTTCAGTTGGGACGAAGGTAAAAAAGAATGAGGAAGAAGAAGGCTTACGACAGAGGAGATTGAAAAATAACGTAAAGGACGTAGACTGGTTTTTTATGCTACTCTATCGCGGTGCAACAATGAATTATAAAATATTTGTGCACCGCAGTTCGAAGTTTAATTTCATATTCTATTTTTGCACCGCGATTCATAAATTTCATTGCATTATTTTAAGTTTAATTTCCTAGTCTAGTTTTGCACCGCGATTCATAAATTTCATTGCATTATTTTTACACCGTTGTTCAAAATTTAATTTCTTAGTCTATTTTCGCACCACGATCCATAAATTCCATTACATTAATTTTGCATTGTATTTCAAAGCTTAATTTCCTATTTTACTTTTGCACCACGATTCATAAATTTCATTGTATTAATATTTGCACCGCGGTTCAAAGTTTAATTTTCTAGTCTATTTTTGAACTGTGATTCATAAATGTCATTACATTAATTTTTAATTTTTTACACCGCGGTTCAATAGTTTAATTGCCTAGTTTAATTGTAACGCGGTGCATAAATAATGACCTCCGTAACGCGTATACGGTTCATTAAGGATATCGTAGTCATTTGCCACCAAAAGTGACTTTTTCCGATTGAAAAAAATACGAGGCTATTGTAAGGATTAAAAACTTCAAAAAGTGGACCGGCCCGCAATTTTACCTTTTTTTTTTGGAAAAATTATCGGTTGGTCCACTTTCCAAAGTTTTAATTCGCTCCACTACCGTGTTTTTTTTTTTGGAATAATTGCGGGCTGTTCCCCTTTTGTGAAATTGTAACCGCTCCACTCTTTTCATTAATTTCTTCCCAAAATACCCAAGTATACACCGTTCTCTCTCTCAAACAGAGTTTTCTCTCTTCTTCCTCCTGCTACTTCTTTTTCTTCTCTCTGTCACACTTTCTTTCTCTTCTTCCTCCAATCTCGTCTTCATCTTTATTTTCTTCATTGTTAACCTTTTTTCATCTTTTTTTACCATTTTATCCATAACTTTTAAAACCGGATCACATATCAAATCGAAACTCTCAACGAAATCTACAAACTCATTGGGTTTCACCTAGTGATGTTTTCGTTTTAAGGCCAAAAAAAGATGTTCAAGCACTGTTTTGGGTTTCGAAAGTTTTCTAATGTTCAATTTTTACACACATATTTAGGGGCAGTGTTCAATTTATTCATTCTAACGTCAAATTTGTCCATTTTTATGCCCACCTTTATTGATATTTGGTGCCAGTGTTTAATTATTCATTCCAACGTCAATTTTATCCATTTCGATGACAAAAAATCACTTGCAATGGCTTCGAAGTGGGCATCGTTACCTATGATGTGGTGTCGTTGCCTATGAAGTGAGCGTCGTTGCCTATAAAGTGGGCGTCGTTGCCTATGAAGTGGGCATAGTTGCCTTTGAAGTGAGCGTTGTTGCCTATGATGTGAGCGTCATTGCCTCCGATGTGGGCCTTGTTGTCAATCATTTTGGATGCGCTTAAAATGCCCCAAGAAGATGTAGAGGTACCTGTGATTTGGGCTATGTTTTGATACTATGATGCCCAATGTTTTGATACTATGATGCTTAATTTTCAGACATGTCTCCGATGTGGGCGTCACTGCCTATGATGTGGGCGTCGTTGCCTATGAATTGGGCGTCGTATCGTTGCCTATAATGAGTCATTCTAATCTCAATAAACCCAGGTTATATTACCCAAAATGAACGACACTCAATGTTTTGAGCGATGCCAAAATTTAGGCAGTGGCTTTTGCATTTCGATGCCCAAAATTTTGAGTGATGCCCAAATTTGGGTTGTGGCTTTATCCACTCGTCTTTCCATTATTAAAGGTATATTAGTTATTTTCCCTCTAAAAGTATATTTTATCGGTTTAAAACAAATATAATTGACTTTTGCGGTTATATTTTCTCCACATGGGACCGGCCTGATTATCACCTTTTTTTTTCAACTTGAAAAGGACACTTTTGGACGCTAAAAGACAACTTAATGAGCATGAGACGTACTACAGAGATGAATCGCAGTGCATTGACTTTTGAACCACGATTCACCAATTTTATTGCATTAATTTTAGAACCGCTGTTCAATAATTTAATTGTCTAATCTAATTCCACCGCGATTCATCAATTTTATTGCATTAATTTTTATATTCTGATTCAATAGTTTAATTTCCCTAGTCTAATTGCACTACGATTCATCAATTTTATTGCATTAATTTTTACACCACGGTTCAATAGTTTAATTTCCTAGTTTAATTGTATCGCGATACCAACTTTTATGTACCACGGTAAATTAATTTTTGAACCGCGATACATATATCTAATCCAAGTTGCACCACGTTATTAACTTTTATGTACCGCGATGAAACAATTTTTGAACCGCAATACATAAAATATTATCAAATCCATTTTTGCACCGTGATACAAAATGATAATGAACGAAACCATGTCTTCCGTCTTCTTCTTCCATCTCTTCCGTCGTAAACCTTCTTCTTCCCCCTCCTCCTTCGCTTTCGTCGTACTGAAAAATCTTTCAACCAAGCACAGATCCATTACAGTTTCGTACATAATGAATCAAATAAACCGTGCCCCCGAACCCCCACGAAGGAGCGCTGCCCCCTCGACCCACGCAACTTGACCGGACAAATCAATCCCTGTTTTGTTGCCCAACAATTGTGATTTTCGAATTCAAAGTGTATTGTCGGAACTGTTGAAGGAGACAATGACATTTTCATTAAAGTTTTGTAGTTAATGACTCAGAAAACTTGTTTACCTTTCTGGGGCATCATCCCCGAACCCCCCATGAAGGGGCGCTGTCCCCTCAACTTGATTGAGCAGGTTGATCCTCTTTTCGTTGCGCAACAATGGTGATTTTGAATCCAAAGTGTGTTGTCGGAGTTGTTGAAGGAGACGATGACATTTCCAGAATAATATTTTGAAAAGTGATCTTTTTGTGGTTGAAAAAAAAATGATGAACTTTTGAGATTAAAAACTTAAAAAAAAAAGGACCGACCATATTTTTACTCAAATTTTAAACATGTATT
The DNA here is from genome assembly GCA_013146195.2 of Codonopsis lanceolata. NCBI lineage: Eukaryota > Viridiplantae > Streptophyta > Magnoliopsida > Asterales > Campanulaceae > Codonopsis > Codonopsis lanceolata. The sequence continues at coordinate 19,270,614 of CM028383.1, forward strand.
TTGGGTACCCCGTACCCCTACTGTGACCATTTGGGATTTGGAAACCTATACTCACTCCGTTTTCAATTAAGTTTTTTTTTTCCGTCTGTTTTAAAATAATTATCTTCTTTTAAAACTTTCTTTTTTAGGAATATTTTTACTGCTTTACTATTATTTTTTTTACCTATTTTAATTATAATCACATGTTGAAGGGCGATAAAGAAAATCACACATTTCACTAGTATTTATAATATAGATAGTTATTTTTTTTCTTAAACTATATATATATATATATATATATATATATATATATATATATATATATATATATATATATATATATATATATATATATATATATATATATATATATATATATATATATATATAATCGAACACATTCGGTGTTTGTGTGTTTGTGTAGGTTATTGACAATTGGAATTAGTATTTTTCATAACAGATTTGGTATTTTTCACATTAAATTTGGTACTTTTTATAGCAAATAATATACTTTTAATAGAATTAAAATTTAAGATGTCATATCAAAAAAGTAGCTTTTCTAATATAAAGTATTTTTTTACTCGAGACTTTTGCACAGCTGAATGAAGTGTTATTATTGTACTACAGTTGTATATTTTTATTGGTCATTGGTGCATTGGATGCCATTGGAATTTGGATGATCTAAGTAAAAGAAAACAAATAAGGCAAACTTGGAAATTAGTCCTTGCACTTATTTCCATTTTTTCAGAATGTGTTGGATCATTTAATGGACAACAAAACGGAAACATAAATAGAAGGGCAAAATCAAATTTCAAATGTTAGTAAAAGGACAATATCGGATTAAGTTTTAAATCAAAGAAGTAAACATAAAAAACTTGAAATTAATTAAGTGAAGAGATTTGGCCAAATGTGGAGACCGGAGAGTGTAGAGTAGATCCATGTGGAATTCCAATCAATTGTAGGGTCATGTGAGTAATTATGGAATGTGTCTCTGTTTAATGTTGCTTCCTTTCAAAATTCTTTTTCCACAATAATCAAATCTCAACCACGAGGCCCAAGTCCTGCCTTATGCCAGCTGTATGGTATTGGACATTTGGACGGTTGGACCATTGGTGGTGGTCCATATACAGCTCAACCATTTACGCCTCCGCCAAATCTTTGTCTACGGACCTTTTTAAGATGGATCAATCAATTTCTACATATGCTTTGTCCAGTTGTGAATAAGTCGTCTCGAAACGAGCCATACTAACTAACCTAGTTCTATTGTTGATTAGTACTAACTAATCATTCAAACAAGTATGTGATTGGTTGATTGTAGCTCACAGAATAATTAAGGATGTGACTTTTAATTTAACACATGTCTTATCACGTAATGTGAGATGACATGCAAAAAGATTGAAATTAGCTTTTTCTATCCCTAAATTTTAAATTTTAAATTTTAAATTTTTATAAACAAGCATAAAGAAAACCATATTTGTTAGAAACATACGGAAAATAACACAACAATATTACGAAATTATCAAACGTTACTCAAATCATGTTTATTGTCAAAGTTTACTTTTGCAAATCTGATAGATCAACAGAATAAACAATGGAGACTCCCTCTCATTGAGACCTTATTTGCACAAAAAAATTGCCTCAATCCACATTCTAGAGAGTCAGAGTGAAGACAAAGTTAATATATACAAGGCCATGTTTATAATTATAATAAAATAGGCCACGAATGACTCCACTTTTGTGTTCATGAGATAAGAAGAACATTTACTTGTCCCTCTCTTGTCATACCCTTTACCTTAAATTTAATTGCCGGCCCTCTTTACTTTGCCTTTAACACCATGTGAATCCTTCTTACTTTTTAATTCAATCCATATTAGAAAAACACCATCAACTATCATGAACGAATAAAAAAGTCATTTCCCGACAAAACCACAAGATAAGATGAAGTGCATATGCATGTGCATGGAAGTAATCTTTTTTTTTTAAAAAAAAAAAACCTCAAAACAAACCTGCTACGTGTAGCCCACTGAGCATGCAGCACCTTAGGTCATCAGGCTTCATAAGCTGAGCTAAAAGTCAATGGATGATGTTGGTGCTCAATAATAGTGTGTGATCACCTTATAAATCACATACACGTCTCACACCTACCAGATGTGAAATGAGGATATTACAATATTAATAGTGAGGGGATAATTAATGACTTATCCGAGTAACCCGTGTTATTATTGCAGATTACCTATTGTGTACCAAACATTAAATATTAATCATATCTGACTTTAATTTTGACTACCAAACGACACCTTCTTGTGTTCTTAAAAAGTAATCTCATTTTAATTAGTTTGTCCCTAATATTAATTTTTTTTATCTATTTTAATTATAGCTATATGCACAAAACATTAAGGAGAACCACGTTACACTAACATTTATAATGCAATCAATTACTTTTACCAAATCGTTGTACAAAATGATTATTTGAAAACGGAAGGGAGTAATTAATGTTTATGGGATTCTCCAAAAAGCTTACAAGTGAAGGAATGACTAGGACTTGGTGCGGTAAACTTCATTGATTTCCATCATTACGTCAATAACCTTAATTAAGAAGAAAGCGTGAAAATGATGGCTCATTAGGAAACTATAAAATTTAATTAATTTTATCGTAAAACTTAGGTAGGTAGCTTTCCTCTTTCTTGTCAATGAGTATTACCATTAATAAGCCGAATAATAATATTCCCTATCTTTATGTGAAGTTTTAATCTTATCTTTTTAATCATTTTCTTTCCTTAATATTTTTTGTATACTAATATAAAAAATTTACGGTAATTATTAATCTTATTTTCGCTTGATAATCTACTCCTTAGCTACTTCTACTTTCTTTTATATTTAAAATTTGTTATTGTTGAACACATAGTATTACTCTCTCTTCTTATCACAAAATTTCAACCATCTAAATGCTGGAAAAAGTCTCACTTACTGCTGCCGCGCTTATTGAGGGAGAAGGAACTCAAGATATTTTGTGGAGAAGCCACCATATGAGACCCAATAATCATGAAGAAAAAAATAATCTTTGTTATTTAATGGTTAAGTTGAAATCTAAAATGGTGTCGGCATTCTTGAATATTGAAATGAAGAAGAGTCAATCGATTTAATAACAAGTCTCCGTTTGAGCCAATTCCATTTCTTTCCTTAGCTCAGGTCTTTGGCCACCGAGTCAAGAAAGAGTATAATTAATACTTTCATTGTTCTGGAATTTGGGTAAAGATTACATATTTAAAAGTTTAAATTTTTTTAAAAAAATAATATTTTTAATAGTTCATTAGTAATAAAATAATATATTTTATCTTAATTTTTGAAAGTAAACTCTTTAAGTGAAACATCTCAAAATAAAATAATGAACTTTTTGTCCGTAACCGAGGGAGTATGAAATATCATTAGATATTTTTTTTAAAATAAAAATTTGATACATATATTTTTATTCTTTTACAATGCAAAAAACGCAATAAATAACGTGTTTTATGTTTTAAAAAAATAAATACACACGTTAAATTTTTATTTTATAAATATCCTTGATTTAATTTTAAAAAATTAGACAGAACAATAATGTTCTAATATAGAAAGTGAAATTTCAAGTTTAGGGAGCATCGAAGAAAAAAACAAAACGCGTCAAGGCCAAGTCAGTGCTATACTTGGTGTCCATTATGCGCTTCGATGTTTCTCACGTGGACCAAGCTTAACTACGTGAACAAGAGTGGGGTCAGACAGCCGTACACTAATGATTTGATTAAGGTCTTCGGTGACTTCGGTCTTGTTTAAATACTCCACCAAACTAGCCACTAGGGGCAATTAATTTTGGTGAATTATTTATCTTAATAAAACTTGTTTTTGCCCAAATATAATAATATCTCTGTTATAAAATTATTGTCATTTTTTATTAGACACATAAATTTTTTAAAAATTACTCGATTATTAATATTTATATAATGTATATTTTTCTTTAAAATTCATAATAGATGAAAAAAATAAAGATAACATAGTCAAAATAATGTTCTAAAAATGAAATTTTTAAATAAAACAATTATTTTAAAATAGACATAAAAAGAAAGCAATAATTTTGGAACAAAAGATTAATATTTTGGTTTAAGAATCTCGTTGTGACTTTAAAGTTTTGTGCCGTATTGATTTTTTGGTCACATCTAAAGTTCTTCTGATTGATAACGTGAATAATTTACGACATTATGATTGTTACGTATCATGTTCTAAAAATTACTTATTTAAAAATGAGTCTGACATATACCGATGGTAGATAATTTTTTAACTTTAACATGAATACTATTCTTTCGGTTCCATTCAACCGGTCTATTTTTCTTAAACTCTTTTATCAATCAAATATGACAGTTATATTTCAATATGTGCTATTAAATATTCTTTCTATTTCGAGCAAAGAGTCAATTATTCTATTTTATAATTTTTCACTTAAAGAGTTCATTTTCAAAATTAAGGCTTAAAAGTGTTATTTTATTCCTAATAAACTACTCCCTCCATCCAAAAACTATCGTCTGGATTGATTTGGCGCACGGTTTAAGAAAACACATTTGACTGGATTATTAATATTAATTTGATGTGTAGTTTACTTTAAAGCTCATTTATGTGTACCTTATAATTAAAGTATGATAAAAAAGTAAGGGTAAAGTGGTAAAAGCGTTGTCCTAAAAAGGAAAGTTTCAAACAAGACAATTATTTTGGAACGGACGAAAAAAGAAAGCATGACAATAATTTTAGGACGAATGGAGTACTAAAAATGTCATTTTCTTAAAAAAAATTTGACTTTCAAACGGGGACTTTTTACCCGTAACAGAAGGAATATTTCAAATACTAGGTGGGAAAACGATAGTACTAGAGGCAGTAAATGGACGGGTATGAATGACGTGCAATGAGCTCAAATGGACGGACGAGTAATTACTCATTTAATAACATGGATATATATGAGAAGGTAATAAATGGGCATGGTCGTCCATAGGTGCCCATCCATTCATTAAAACAAAATTATCAAATAAATACAATAATTACAAAAAAAATCATTTCATTTAACAAAAAATACTCAAAAATTATAAACACATTAATTTCACCAAAAAAAATAATTTATCACTCGCGCGTTGAGATAATGCTTTTAATTGTAACCCAAATATGCATGGCCAATTTAGAAGAGATTTACTCGTATGTGTTTAATTAAAGGATGATGCTTGTAAAGTCTTGTGGTGAATTTATCAAGGTTCTAAAAATCGTTAGGCGGCCGTTAGGCGGCACACTAGCGCCTAACGCCTAGAGGACTAGTCGGGGCGTAATCAGGGTCTAGGCGGGGCCTAGAATTAATGCATAATTACCATTTTTTTGATAATTTACATCAAAAATCAAACACATTGACTACAAATTTAATTTTTTTTATGTTTGTCATTTTATCAAACGCTTGTCTATATTTGTAAAATGAACAAAAATATACAAACATACCTTTAATCCCAATTCTCAACAACCCCAAAGCAATAAACCAGTCAAGTTTAGAATTAAAAACAAAAAAAATATTACTCCGCCTACTTACTGTCCCTACAACCCACAGTCTAACACATCCTCCATAATCACTTCTCATTCTAAATTATGAGTCTCGAGACAGACCTCTTCTTCTTCATATTTTTTTCTTATTTTTTCTTCTATCTATCTGGCAGACCGGCAACGTAGGCGCCAACTTGGTTGATTAGGCGGTGACTAAGAAAGTCGTGGCGGTAGAGAGGGGCCTAACGCCTAGGCGGAGCCTAGTTGGAGCTAGGCGGGGAGTTTTAGAACACTGGAATTTATAATGCTATTAATCCAAACAGACTTTAAAATCTATATATATCTATCTATATTATAAAATAGATAGATAATTGACTAGAGTTATTCAGAGGTTGAGATTAAATTATCTCAAAAAATTTAACGGTTCAGATTCACCCTCGCATTCACATATGTGAGTAATTATCTATTTTTAACTTCCTATTTTTTCTTTCTCTATTACAAGTCACACCATACAATTAATATTATGAGCAGTCACCCTTCTTTCTTTCTCCTATGTTTTATCTTCAAATTATAAAGTCACACTCTGCTATTAATTTTCTGAACAGACACTACTTATAAAACATTAATCATTCAACTATCACTTGAAGCAATGTACCCCTCAACTGTAACATTTTTTTTAAATCACAACTTCTATTTATGCACTGTCATTTTAATTGATAATATCAGATATACTAGCACCGTGCCATAGGTACGGACATGAAGATCTAGTATGTATATATATATATATATATATATATATGGCTAACACACATAACACATTTAATTTCCCGCCTAAATCCACTTACTAAAAATATATCATCATTAAATAAGTCTAACTTTCAAAATTCTATATTACATTTAATGTTAAACTTTTGCTTTGGAAATTAAAAATAAAAAAATGACAATGTTGTGTTCAATATCTCTTCGCATACTTCTTTATCTTGGTTTGTATTTAGATTTCTGCAAAAACTCTTCATTTTTTTTGTTTTTTTAAAATCAAGTTAATTGAATGTAACAACTGTATTTGTTACATCTATATATATAATGTCTGAAGCACATATCACATCTAAATAAGACAGTTTCCCGCCAAAATCACCTTACTAAAAATATATCAACATTAACTCAGTTAAATCTCAAATATATAGATTACATTTAATTTATCATTTATTATTTATAAAAAAATTAAAACAATTGTATATTGATGTAAAATTGATTAGTCACAAACTGATTCAAGATTCCATTAATTCACTTCTCAATTCTCCAACTGTCAAACGTTTTAAAACCGTTTGAATTTTATCTCTTTTGGCTCCTAACCTCGTGTATAAATAACGTTCAAAGTATAGCAAGTTTGAATACAAACAACACAACTTATCTTTAGACATTTTCATAATTACATTTACTGAAAATCAATAGGTTTCATTGAGCAGGTCTATATACATTCAAGTCAACGTACTAACAGTGCTAAAGATCTGAATCAGATTGGATTCTCAAAGTTCAATTGCAAGATAATGGTTCTGTCCGTCCAACAATCATTTGAAAGTCCTACTAATTGTTGAAACCGAGCTAAGTATAAAACTCATATTATAAATTATGATTTTCCTTTTAATTTGTACTTCAAACTGTAAATTGTATTTTTAATGTTATTTTTTTCTTCCTTCTTCTTTAATTGTGTTACAAAGCATGTATTTCTAATGTTGTATTTGAAAATTAATGATGAATATATGGTGAAATCTCATAATCAAGTATTCCCCAAAAATAAAAAAATTAAATTTAATCATAAATTGAAATGCATTACTATGGTTTTTAATATCTAAAGCTAAATTTTCACACACACATTTGATTGAGAAAAAATTGGGTTTGAGACGTTGATGTGGTAACTCGAACAGACCAAAAATTATCAAATTAACAAACTTTGCTAACATGGACAATATAAGCAAGCTTGTGATGAGCAGTGTTGCAGACTAAAAGATTTGTGCAGGTTCCATTGTAGCACTCAATATTCACTCCATTTGACATATTTGAATAATAAACACACAAAATGGAATATCGAAAATTATATTCTTTATCGATTTTCGTCATCCACAGGCACAAATTTCTTGTCAATTGTTGACTTAACGAATCATGAAGATGGTTCAGTTTCGTCTGATCGTACATTTCCGAAAAAGAAAGTGAATTTTTATAAATCTCGGCCTTAAGACATTCTGACTGGGGATGAAGATAAAAAAATCAATAAATAAAGCAACAAATGTTGTGTATAAGGAAATTTTTCAAAATTTATAAGGTTAGTATTACAATAATATATTTATAATTAAGCAGTTCTTCTCAATTTCTTCTTTTAATTTTGTTTTTCTCTTTAGTTTTTTTGTTTTGTATAGTTTATTTTAAAAAGATATATGTCGTGTGTTTAACGCACATGTACAAAAACTAGTTTGTAGTAAAGGATAATGCTGAAAAAGAGCTACTATTACAATCCCTCCTATTCAAAGTAAGTGTCGTTTTAGCAATTCGCACATATATTATGATAACTTATAAAAAGACTTACATACTCTTATTTAAGTTCATTTAATGTAGTTAAGTTTCACTAGTATTTTCTCTTTACTTTTAACAATCTCCTCTCTAACATCATTTAATTTGAAAGTAATAAATAAGGGCAGTTTTGACAAAATACGAACAAATGTTTCTTAAAATCATATAATAACACTTGTTTTTGGATTTTTTTTTTTTTTTACTAAAACGACACTTATTTTGAAACAAAAGAAGTATATTGATTGGATGAAACTATGTTTATGAGGTAGATGGAGTAATATTTAAAGATGGTTACCGTAAGTTCAGTAGATAACGTAATATGGTTAGAGCGGGGTGAATAACCTTTTCAAAACTTTAAGGGTAGTTTTGAAAACCTACAAAATTGGCAGTGAAAATAATAAGTTATCAGCAATTAGAAAAGTTGCTCTATCAGCTGATGGCCAAAACACTCTGTGTCAGCTGTTGACATAAGCTTAAGTAGAAAATGTTTTAAGTAAATCACTTAATATAAGAAATGAATTGAAAGATAATATGTAAAATAATTAAGTAAATGATTCAAGAATGCAACTGACTAATACTTAAGTATATTGAAATTACTTAAGTGTGAGAAATCGTTTTATCAGTTGGAAGAATAAATAACAAAGTATTTAAGAGTGGTTCACAGTGTAAATTGCTACGTTTACTACCAAGTTAATTGATCAAACTTGGATTTTGAAGTGTACTAAATATTGTTGAAATTCTAAGTGATCAATAACGAATCTATGTACAACAAAAACTAGTGTTTGAGGAGTATGATTGAGAAATAATCAAACTCGTGCAACAATCCAAGGTTTCTTAAAAATTCGAAAGAATAAAAGAACAATATAAACAGTGATTGTTTAAATAAGAAATAGAAATGAATAAGAAGTGAAAGAATATCTAGTAAATGTTTGATGACCAAAACTCATCAAATAAAGAATAGCTTGAAAGAATATGTTAAGTGTCCAGTCTTGGGTTGAATAGATCGAAAAAAGAATACCATATAAATAATGAATGATAGTTTCAACCACTCTATCCTTTATTTATGTATTTCTTCCACACACACTTCTATCCTTCCTTCAAAACTTTATATATAAAGATCTTGAATAATAGCTATTTGAAAGAACATAGATGATCTTTGAAGAATGATGATGAAATCTATCATTTAATGTACATAGATCTTGTAGAGGATTAGATGATATCTCCTAGTATAAGATAATAAATAGGTTGGTTAGCTTTAAAAGATATAATATACTGTTGAGAATTTAGTATAGACATAAAAGTCTTACTCCCTCCGTCCCTAAATTATCGTCCTTCCTTTCCTTTTTCGTCCGTCCCAAAATAATTGTCCACTTTGAAACTTACCTTTTTAGAACATCATTTTTACCACTTTACCCTTACTTTTTCACTCTACTTTAATTATGAGCCACATACACATGTGTTTTAAAGAAAACTATACATTAAACCAATATAAATAATTAAGTCAATTGTTTTTTCTTAATCTATGCGCCGGGTCAACTAGGACGATAATTTAGGAACGGAGGGAGTATATTAATAGTTCTATATTTGAAATGTGCTGGTCAATAATGATTAAAAAATTTGAGAGTGAAGGTCACGCGTTTTACATATATACTATTTTGGAATCTTTCGTAACAAGATTTAAAGATTTAAAATCTAGATATTTTTCACAGCAATATTCAAACAGTGTACAGTGTTCAGCAAATATAGATTTTAAACGATTAAGGAGTTTGTTGATTCTTATGTTAAATTTATATCTGATCAGTACATTACATTAGTTTTATACTTCAGTGGCTAATCGGGCTGCGTATCGATTAGCGTGACAACTGTGTATAAAACTTTGTCTTGTATAGTTTTTATAGGACTTTTCGGGTTCGGAAGACCCCTTCTCGGCCTTTACCTGGGAGAACACTCAAAGCTTAAAGATCGGTAGACCTCGTGTCCGGTGATGCGCTTCTACGTGTCTCTCCAAATAGAAGCTGGATTAATTCAAACTTATTCTCATATATTATTTGAATTAATCCAAGTCATTCCCCGACATGTCAAGCCGAAAGCAACTTTCAAAAGCAGAATACTTTTCGTCTGAGCGATGAAAAAGGTGTCCCCTACTTTGCTCGCTTCATCTCTCGATCGACACCAAATCGCCCACCTTTTTTTGAAGATCTCGAAATGATTATCTCGCTCTAGATATCTCGAGAAAACGAAATCCTTATTGTGACCCCATGCATTTAATGCATTTATGAATAAATTGTTAAAGTCCTCGTCCTCTCCAACGGATTCTTTTGAAATGCACTGCTTTTAAATCGCCATTGAAGATGGAACATAGAGACAAGCTGCATGAATCGATCGGACACTTAAAGAATTGCTCGAATCTTCACAACTCCAAGTCTTTCAGCTCAGTGCATTCAATAGATCCTTAACAGATCTAGAAGTCCTCGTCAACAACAAGAAGCTGCTCTTCAAACATTTATTGCTTTATTCTTCTTGTTGTTAACTTCCTTTAACTATACTTCTGCACGAATTAAATATCTTGTTTTTACAGATATTTAATTCCCTAGACCCAAACACAAGTCAATATTTTGTACACGATCCATTAGGGATATTCTTTGTAATTGATCTAAGTGGAAAACATAGTGCACAATTTAAATCAAGGTTGGCCTTGGTGGTGGGCGTAGCACTCATTATAGTGTGAACCATCCCAAAATACTTGTGTTATTTCCGGTGTTCTAAAATGTTAGGCGGGCGCTAGCTAGAAATTTGGCAAATCGGCGAAAAAAATCGGCTAGGCGCTAGGCTAGGCGCCTCGACTAGGCGGCTAGGCGCTGCTAGGCGGATTTTTCCTATTTTTTTAGTTTTTTAAAAAATTTTGGCCCTAAATAATGTTATTTTGGGTTTTTAAAATAATAATAATAATAAATATCAATTTAAAATTATTAAATTATTTTTGTAAATTTGTAATTGTCAACGGACCTATGGATAATTGAACTGTTGACTATTTTTGTAATATTTTGAACCGTAGATGATATTAAATTTCTAGTTTTACCTTTAAAATTTAACACCATACTGTAATTATTACTTTTAAATTATTAGGTGATATTTAGTATTAGTATAATTTTAAAAAATTATGTTTAATAATTAGGTTATAATAAAAAATATATTAAAAATCGATATTATGTCTTATTTCTCGACCCCCGCCTAGGCCCCGCGTATATCCCGCTCAGCTTTAGGCGCTAGGTTCTGTGGCGCCTAGCGCCTGCCTAGCGATTTTAGAACCTTGGTTATTTCCTCGTCTGTCTATTACTTGAACCGCCTGGTTTCATTGTTTATATTATCCATTTCGGCTAACTTGAGTATCTGTAAAGGTCTACGGTAGTCCTTATCGGCAGACTGGAACAACTTTCTTGAAAGTCTTCCGCTACTTGATTCTTTTCATAGATTGCAAGTAACTTTCAAGGAACTTACTTAAAAAGTTTTAAAGTGTTAATAAGCTATTCAACCCCCCCCTTCTAGCTTATTATTGTGCTCATTGGGACCCACAGAGCTGCTGGCACTATGGTATCAATAATAGCTAATAGCGGCTGATAACTAAGCTTAAGCAGAATGGATAATTTATTTAAAGAAAGATGCTTAACTTAATCGGCGGAGACCCCTCCTCCGGTGGCTGCTCATGCCAATGGTTCTCCGCCGTCTGCTCCTATTCCGAATACGTCCCATGTTCCTGCGTCATATGCTTCTAAGTTGGCTCAACCTGCTGTGAGTCAATGCTTAAACCCTAACGTATCGCCCAAGCTTGTGGATATTCCCCTTGCTCCTCGCCAACCGGTGGTTGTGGACAATGATCTGGGCTGTCTTTTTTCTCCCATGGAGATGGAGATGGCTGAGAAACAGTTCCAGAATACTGTGATATTGAAGTTCTCGGGTGGGCGTCCTTCCCTTTTTGTGATCCGGGAACATATTTCCTCATCATGGAAGCTCAAGGGTTCGTTTGTAGCGGGGCTTTTAGACCCTCGCCATGTTATGGTTCATCTATCCTCGGCGGAGGATTTAGTGATTGCATTATCGAAGGAATCCCATATGATCAATAGTTACATGTATCGTTCCTTCCGGTGGTCGCCTGATTTCACAATTGGTAAGGACAGTACTTATGTGGCGGTTTGGGTCCGTCTTCCTCACCTCCCTTTACCTTTCTTCAATCCGTCGTACATCAAAAGGATTGGTAATACTTTTGGTCGATTTCTCCGTGCGGACGACAAAACCCTCGCTCTATCTCACCCGATGCACGCTCGTATATGTATCGAGATTGATGTTTCTAAACCCCTTCCTTCCCGTATTTGGATAGGGACGTCTAAGGAAGCGGGTTTTTGGCAGGCTCTTGATTTCGAAGGCAATATTCAATATTGCACGGGTTGTGGCCTTCTCGGTCATTCTGTGCTTGTTTGTCGAAAAGGTCATCGTAGGGTCGATCCTCAAAAGATTCGCCCCCAGGCTACCATTCAGAAAGGGAAGGATCCAGTTTTAGATACTGGTTGCCACAAGGTTGATCCTGTTATGGAATCTAATAAAGAAGTTGCTAGTAAAGAGGCCCCGTCCGCTATTCCTAAAGCCACTACTTCCCAATGGAAGCCGATACAAAATAATGTTAAGCCTCATACTGCTCCTACATCTGAGGATCATGATCAGGGTACATCTAATACAGTGGCGACTCACGCTCACGTTTCTAAGCCTCCTGCTTCTAAGCCGCGTGGTGCCTCAAGGGGGGAGGATTTTATGGATGGTTTGGCTGCGGGGATCGCGCCTACTTCTGCCCATGCATGTTTTACCTCTGGGAGCACTAATCATTCTGATAGTTTGAACGGTCTACCTGCCTCGATTACTACTAGTCCAATGTTTCATACTCATAATAAGTTTGATTTGCTTTCGGGATTGGAGGAGTTGGCTCCTCAGGATTTGGAGGATCTGGTAGGTTCTACCCCAAGGGTTTTATCTCGTACATACTCTTTTGATGGGGCATGCATGCCCAGGTACTCTCACAAGTTAACTCGATCTAACTCTGTTGATGACTTACAGTTCTTCCCTCCATCCGAACATTCTTTACTTCGCCTTCATAACATTGTAAAGTTCTTGTGCGTAAGGTTAAGAAACGTGTTTATTGGATACAAATAAGCGATGTACTAGGCTCCGCAAAGCCCCTTCTTCGATTCTTCTCATTAGTTTATTTATGGCGGTTGTTTTCTGGAATGCCCGAGGTGTTGGCAACAAAGACACTAGGGATTATCTGAAACTTCTTAAGTCTCAACACAATGTGTTATTTTATGTGCTTCTTGAACCCAAATTAGGGGGTGATCGAATTGCTAAACTAGCCAGGAAATTACAATTTCAACATAGTCTTCATTGTAATCCTAATAATATGCACATCTGGCTGCTTTGGGATACTAGTATTCAAGTTTCTTTTATTGCATACTTCGGCTGTGTCACGCAGTTCGGTGCTCGGTTGACGACGGTTTTAGTGCTCTAGTTTCTTGTGTATATGCGAAGTGTGATCGGGTGGATAGGTTGGCTCGTGGGATAGTTTAATGCAGTTTATCGCTTCAATTTTCTGAACCGTGGATTGTTGGTGGCGATTTTAACGTTATTTCTCAGTCCTCTGAAAAACTTGGAGGAGCCGGGTTTGATTGGCATAGTATAAATGACTTCAATGATTTCATAAATCGGGCGGGTTTATGTGACGTGGGTTTTGTAGGCAGTCAGTACACGTGGTGTAATAATCAAGAGGGAGTTCATCGCATTTGGCAACGCTTGGATCGGATAATGGTTAATGGGTCTTTCCAATCCGCACATTCGGCTTTGCGCGTTACACACCTTAGCCGGGTTCATTCTGATCATTCTCCTTTGCTCGTAGAGCTGCCGTGTTTTAAAAAACCGAAGAGTCCATTTCGGTTTCAAAGGATGTGGCTTGATCATGCGAATTTTCAGGTTTTTGTTAAGGCTCAATGGGAGCGGCCTATCACGGGTCCGGCTATGCATGTCCTGATCAAGAAACTTCAGCTGCTTCGTCAAGGTTTAAAATGGTGGAATTGGGAAGTCTTTGGCCATGTTCAACGTATATTGGCGTCTAAACAGGATGAAGTTTGTGCGTTAGAGTTGGACCTTCAACAGGCTTGGAGTTCGGACATTAGTAGGCGCCTAGACATGGTTAAACAGGAGGTCTCGCAACTTTTGTCTTGGGATACAGAGCTTGTTCAACAAAAGGCCCGTCAACGATGGTTACATGACGGGGATCGTAATACCTCTTATTTTCATGCCAGTCTTCGGGACCGTGCTCGGGTTAATATGATTAAGATTAAATTGGAGGATGGAAGTTGGTGTTCAGATCCTAACATAATTGGGGACATTGCGGTTTCCCACTTCTCCAATTTATTTTCGTCTGGGGTGCATAATATTGATGATTCTCTTTTTGCTCATATCCCACGGAAAGTGACTTCTCAGCATAATGATTCCCTGTTGCGCTTGCCTGAGGAGGCTGAGATTTGGCAAGCAGTTCGAGATCTGAATCCTAGTAGTGCTCACGGCGGCTTCCTTTGGGCATTTCTTTTTGGGTTGTTGGGATATTATCAGGGGCGATGTTATAGCGGCAGTTATGGAGTTCTTTACAGGATCTGCTTTGCCTAGGGGTTTGTCGGCCACTACTTTAGTCCTTATTCCTAAAGTGGATAATCCTGAGGGTCTAGCGGATCTTAGGCCTATAAGCTTATGTAACTTCACAAGCAAGATTATCTCCAAAATTATTGCGACTCGATTGGCTTCTTTGCTGCCTGAGATTATTTCGGGGGAACAATCGGGTTTTGTTAAGGGAAGGAGTATTCAGGAAAATATTGCTCTTGCGCAGGAATTGATTCATAGAATCGGTCATAAATGCCGGGGTGGTAATGTGGCTTTCAAGCTGGACATGTCCAAAGCCTACGACCGGTTGGAATGGGATTTTCTGGATACAGCTCTTTTGTCTCTCGGTTTCAGTCGCGCCTTTTGTGACCTTATTGTGCGTCTGATTGGTAATGTTTGGTATTCTATCCGAGTGAATGGTGGCAACTATGGTTTTTTCTCTTCCTCACGGGGGTTACGCCAAGGGGACCCTCTCGCCATTGCTATTTATTATCGCCGAAGTTCTACATCATTGCTATTAACAAAGTTAGTGATCAGCTGATTCTCCCCTTCTCTCATGGTCGTGGGGGTCTGGTCATCACTCACCTCCTGTATGCGGACGACATGTTAATATTTTGTAATGGCGCTAAAAAATCGATTATGGCTCTTCGGCAGGTGAGCAGTGGGTATGGGTGAGCGAATATGAACGAAGTTCGATTGATTAACGGCCAAGAGTGGCTTCTATGTTCATGGCTCTTGCTCTTCCTATAAGTCTCGTTGTATTGCTGAGTGGTCGGGGTGTAGTCGGCTTTCTTTCCCGATGCGGTATCTGGGTATTCCTATCTTTTATGGTAGGATTAAATGTTCTTACTTTGAGGATATTGATCGCAAGTTTCTTCGTCGGTTTTCAGGTTGGAGAGGTCGTCTTTTATCTATGGGGGGTCGCCTTACCTTGATTAAGTCTGTTCTGAGCAGTATTCCGACCTTCACGCTGGCTTCTATTCGTGTTCCTGAGAAAGTGCTCCGACGTCTTGAGGCTCATATGGCTTCTTTTCTGTGGAGTTCAGGGGGTAATTCTCGCTCTCATTGGATTTCTTGGCCGTCCTATATCTTTGTCCGATTCTTTGAAGGTGGTGGGGAATTAGATCCCTTCGTCAAGTTATGTTTGCTCTGCATGCTAAGATGGCTTGGAACGCTATGCAAAGTAAAGGTCTTTGGGCTCGGTTTGTCTACTCAAAGTATGATGGAGCCCAGGGGTTTTCTAACTGTGCTGCAGCTTCTCCTCAATGGAAGGCGATTATGTCTCATATTCCTGTTGTGGCTGCTCAAAGTAGGTGGGTTGTTGGTGAAGGTCGCATTTCTTTTTGGCTGGATAATTGGACAGGAGAGGTCCTGGAAGGTCCCCGGCCCATTGATGCTACTTTATCTGTCCATCAAGCTTTGCCGGATCTTGATCTTTTGATTCATCTGTTGCCTGATCATCTTCATTCGGTGGCTCGGAGTGTGGTCTGTGATGATAGACTTCCGGATAAGCTTGTTTATACTCTCTCTAATACTGGTGATTTCCTTTCATCGGTTTACCTGGACAGTGCTCGCTCCCGTTTCCCAGCTAGTCCTTGGGCAAGCAAAATATGGCAGACTTGGATTCCGCTTAAGGTCAGTTGCTTCATGTGGAGGTTATCGCTGGGAGCAGTCCCTGTGGACCTTCAGCTGCGCATTAAGAAGGTCTTCATTGTTTCAAAGTGCCACTGTTGCAATCAGCCGAACTGTGAGTCTCTAGCCCATTTGTTTTTGGGCTCTGATATAGCTAAAGAGGTTTGGAGATATTTTGGGAATCTTTTACACAAGAATGGTTTATATGGATCCTTTGATCATTTATTTACCTCGTGGTGTGGTAACATTTCGATTAAGTAACTTTGGGGCTTTGTGTGGGTATTTTTGTTTTTTCATGCTGGGAAATATGGAAGGCTAGGTGCTGTGCAGTTTTTGATGATATTCCGATGCGCTCAGATAGGATAATCGCTCGGGTTAAAGGCAATCTTTTTGATATGCTCTCGGTTTTTCGTCCCAAATCTAATCTTTCTGTTATGAATAGTTTGGGCTTGGAATGTCTTGGCTTGCCTATTGTTGTTCCTTCTTTGAAAAGGCGGTTGGGTTCGTTGGCTCACTCCTTGGAGGGTTGGTATAAAGCGAATACTGATGGTTACCGCTATTCGTGGGTTGCATTCGGTGGAGGTATTTTACGGGATAGTCGAGGGCTTTGGTTCTGACTTATTCGGCCTTTTATGGTCCTGGCTCAAATATGGGTGCTGAGATTAAGGCATTGCGTGATGGTCTTCGGTTATGTCGTAATCTCAGTATTGCAAATGTGATAGTGGAGTCTGACTCTTTGGTTGCTGTTATGGTCCTGTCCCATCGCCATAGTGTTCCTTGGATGTATGAGTATGAGCTTCGTGACTGTCGCTCTTATCTTGGCAATTATTCTATTATGCATGTTTTCAGAGAGCAGAATTTTGTAGCTGATAGACTTGCTGCGGTGGCTCATGTTCACAAAGGTTATCGGTGTTATGGTTCGATGGCGATTTACCCAAGTCGGTCTGCTCAGTTCGGGATCGATTAGGTCTTTATAATTTTCGTAAACATAGTTAAGTCCTTTCTATGTTGCCATTTCTTTTGAGGTTAGGCTCCTTTGTCCCCCCTTTTTGGGTAAGGCTGGTTGTCCCCCTCCGTTTGTTTTTCCTCTGCTTTTAATAAATTTCGCAGGTGCCGCCCTGCTTCTCCAAAAAAAAAAAAAAAAAAAAAAGTAGATAAAACATTTGATGTAGTCTATCTGCTGAGGGTTTCAACAAATAAAACTTTTAGACTTGCTAAAGTCTAATCAATTTGATTTTAATTAACAACTAAATAATGTTTTATCATTAATCTAATCGAGCAAGATGTTACAATCTACTTCTATAGATTTCCCTTATTATCCTAAGAGATCAGATTTAATTCAGTAAGTGCGATACAATAAACTCCTCCTATTAACCTTACATGTTGTTTATGACCTCATAGTTTATTTAATGGTTTTAAGTAAATCCCAAACATTTATATTTCAACAATTACATTTATGATTAAAAGGTAATTAGTTTTAGTGTTGGTGCTCAAGTGGGCGTCATTTAATCATAATTAATGATCTCAAATAACATGCTCATTTGTGCCCACCTAAAATTTTGTATGTACTTATATCCATTATTTATTAGACAGACTGGACGGACAAATAGTTGTGGGCACATATTGCGACCTCTAGGTAGTACCAATGAATGTCGACACCATAACCCAATTACATTATGTGAAATAAGAAGGGAGCAACCTAATACAACTACAGCCTCTATCTTTTCCCCAATACAACCACCCCTCCCAAAATGACTATTTTGCCCTATTGGGTTTTCACCCATGTTGTGCCTTTTTTTAAACAATGTTGCTAGATTTACCACTGTCGTTACCACCAAACTTTAATGAAAGGCAAAGTTGTCTTTCATTAAAACACATTTGGCTTTCATCAAAGTTCAGTGATAATAATAGTGGTAAACTTAGTATTTTTCGTTTTTCAAAACTAACATAATCCAATTTTATATAATTTTTTTTTTCAAATACACTAGTGCTGCCCTTACGGGGCAACACTAATGCATTTTTGATTAATGTTGCCTTGTAGGGGAGACTCTAGCATGTTTGAAAAAAAAATTATATTTTTCTTTGTTGTTTTATATAATTAGGGTTGCCCCATAGAAGCGATACTAGTGTATTTTAAAAAAAACACATTTTTTTTTGTTTTATACAATTTATAAAAAAAGATAAAATTTTAAGAATTTTAATTTCAAAAAGAAAAAAAAAGATTTTTTTATTTGTTTCACATGATTTTTATTTATTTATTTTTGGTTGATGGACTAAGGGTCATTTTTAGTATGGGGGTTGTATCGGGGAAGTAGGAGGGTTTGTACTAAAGTAAGAATGGCTAACCCTAAGATGATTGTTTATACAATGGAGTGGTCGGGTCTTGTTGGTCATTGCTTGAATATCATTTTATGGTGGCCTATGAATCTACTCCATTCGTTTCAAAATAAGTACCGTAACATTTTAGTAATTTGTACACATATTTGAAAAAACTTATAAAAAAACTAATTTATTCTTGTTTAAGTTCATTTATTGTAGTTGAGTTGTATTAGTATTTTTCTTTTTCCTTTTACCAATTATCTCTTTAACAACATTTAATTTAAGAGTATTAAGAGCAATTTTGGCAAAATAAACAAATATTTTTTTAAAATCTTACAATAACACTTATTTTTTTTTAACAAAACTAAACGACACGTATTTTGATATGATGGAAATAGTATTTGGGATGACAATTGATAGGTGCCCTATTACTTGGCATGGTCGTTTGAACTTTGAACCATTACTCAATTTTGAAATAAAAATTTGGTTTGCTCTTAAGGGGGTGGCAGGTGGTAGGCGTGGCACAAAGTGTGAGTGCGGGTTCAATCACTTCCTACGCCCTTAGGTGGAAAAAAAAAAGAGAAAAAAAATATTTAAAAAATAATAATAAAAATAAAAATTTCGTAAAGATACGCAACCAAAATTTGGATGGCCAGAAAGGGTATTTAAGGGTATTTTGGGTATTTACCAGTAAAAATATCCAATATACCCCTAATTAGTTTTGGGATTAACCAACCCCTCCCTCTACACGACCTATCCCCCTCGCTCAACACGACCCTCGGCTGTACATACTTCTTAGCAAAAGTTTCTAAAATGTGACCATACTTCCCTTGCACCGTCGTCTCTAGCTACCCACAATCGAAAACAGGTGTGACCGTCGGTGGGTCAGTAGAACACGGGCGCTGCTGCCTTTTCTCGAGCTGCTTGGACTACTTCTCCTTAATCACCTCTCACCACTTACCCAAACGTTTAGCCGTCCGATCGGGAACCTCAGAGGCAATCTTCTTCCACTTATTGTCGTACTTAACTTGGAACCCAGATGGGTCTATGTCTCTCTCTCAATTCTCATTCTCCCTCTCTGTAGATATGTTCCAAAAATCGCCTTTCAAACCCATATTTGTTAATTGCAGAAATGGAACCCATAAATGGAATCAATTTTTTTTATCGGTGTGTTCAATCAAATAAAATAATTATTTAGTAACACAAGGAGTAGTTGATATTTTAAGCAATTTATTAGGATACATACAAATAGTTTTACTATTTGGATGACACCGTGGACGGCGGAACATGATGCCATGCAAATATGAATGTGTTTAATTTATTAAAAAAATGACGTTCTTCTAAAGATGATTTTTACTTTAATTATAATTATGCATTTATTTATTCCAAAAGTGTTACTCATTTTAATGGAATATTTGATATGAATCATGCCATCTGCATCTAGTATCTTGCTTTTGCAAAAGATTAGTAATTTTATCCTTCCTCGACTACTTAGAAATTGCAAATTATAAGGCCATGGTGTAGTAGCAAACTCATTTTCTCTAAGCGAGAAGAAATCATAAGAACTTAGGGCTTGTTTGGTAGTCGGACAGGGATAAGCAGTATTATTAATCCCAGTACTATTAGTGCCCTCGCTATTAATCCTCACTTGTATATCAAGGGTAGTTTTGAGATTACAAATGTTAATCCTAATTTTTTTTAGTGAGGGCGTTAATAATACCACCCTCTCCCTTGGTATTAATAATGAGGAGATAATAACTTTATCCGGATAACTCGTGTTATTAGTCCCGACCACCTATTACGTACCAAACATCATGCAACTCGGCTTATTAATCCCATCTGACCTTGATCCTGACTACCAAACGGCACCTTAGGATATTAAAAGTAACAAAAGCATGTTTCTATCTTTAATATACCCGCTCATTCATTGAAAAAATAATTCAATATTTTATTCTTAAATCTTAAATCGTTAAAAAGAATGAATATTTTCTACAAACAAATTCTACTTATCGTTTTATTTAATTCAATTATTTTAATGGTTAAGACCCGTCCACACATCATATCACTGCAATCTACCTATTTAATTATTTTAATGATCTTCGTCACAACAACAATGTTCAATTACTCCATCTAATTTGATCGAGTAGATTTTTCACACAAAAAATTGAGATTTTCATGTTTGAAAAAAACTCTTAACTCAGTAATTGAAGTAAGTGATGGAGTAATCGAACTTTATTACTATGATCATGATTTTTTAATGCTAATTAAAAGTCAATCGCAAACCCTTGATCCCTCGGTTATAGATGTAGGTTTAATTGGTCGGAAAAAAAATGTGGTTTAATTTGCAAAACGTGAAATATGTCATTTTTTTTTTTGCAATTATCTCTTAAATAAAACATCAAATATGCTAGAAGCTTAGAATAAGTCATTCTACAAGCTAATAGAAATATTTTAATTCAGAAATATTCTTTTGTCAAATTTCAAGTGGTGCAGTAATTGGGTGGGTTGGGTAATGGGATGACCCGGTTTAACTCAAACTTTCCCAAGGAACCACATTTATAAACAAAATAAAGTAGCAAAATGGGTAATAACCCGACCCGACAATAATTTTAAGCCGAAAACGAATATTGGTAGGCTTACTTGGAACTTAACATGACTATGGTCATGCCACGTTTGTCAATTTATCTAAACAAAAAACGAGCAAAGTAGGTAGACAAGAGGCAAAACAAAATTATTACAAAATCCAGGTGATTAACTGATTTCAGAAAAAAATGTTAGCAGGATTTTGAAATTGGGTTTTGAAATTCACGTTATTGTCCGATCTTCTAAAACCAATCTGGGAGACCTTTGGTCAGTTCACTCACAGGACCTCACTTTCCACCGCCACTCCGCCTCCCGTTGTCACCGACAACCGATTGTCGGTAAACTCTCTCTCTTTCTCTCTTCCTCCCTCTTCGCCGATCTCTACTTTGCATATGGGTGAGGTGGTCAAACGACTCAAAACCCAGTTGGGATTTGATTAATCTCTCACCTCTCACCCACATATTGTGATACAATGACAAGACCCCTCTTTGCTGTTTTTAATTTTTTGTATTTTCTTGAGCGGTCCGCCCCTCCCGCAACCTATGTAGGGGTGACAAATCGGTCGTCTATCGGGCGACGATAACAAAGACGACACGATAAGACGACACGAACACGACACGATAAGCTTATCGTGCCTAATATTAAAACTTGAACACGAAACGATAAAAACACGAAAAGCACGGCACGACACGATAAGTAAAAAACACGATTTATTTAGTCAGGCCCGTTAAGCCCAATAAACATTATACAATATATAATTTTGATTTTTAATACATATTTTGAAAATTTATCAATATAAATAGTCAAGTAGTTTAAAAGTCATAAATTTTCAAATGATAAAACTATAAAATACTTATGAAAATAGTTCGAAAGAAATGAATAACCCCTAGTAAATTTTTAAAAATATATTTTTAAAGCATATAAATTTTAGTTATCGTGCCTTACCGTGATTATCAAGTTAGCCCGATAACAACCCATTTTTTATCGTGCCTTATCGTGTTGGCTATAACTACCGAACTCGATAAGCCTAAAATCCTATAATTTAGCTGTGTTAGTGTCGTGCCAAATCACACCCCTAAATCTATGGTGGGTTTGGTTGGGTTATGATTTTTCTAATCCGTTAGTTTAACGGGTCAGTCCGGCCCGTACCGCCTAATGATGGGTTTTAGTGGGTCACGGTTAGTCCACCCGTTGGTCCGTTTTGAGGGCGCGTGGACAACCGTAAAACAACCCAACAAACAACTAAACAAATTCCTTCGCCACAAAGTATATATCCATGAGGTGACAATCTCCTGCATTGCGGTGTTTAACGCGCTGAGCTCATAGTCTCCCCAAGACTAGAACCAGATATTTTTTCGAACGGTTCAACGTTAACCGTTGATTTTTATTCCAATCCAAGGGCTTTAAAATATAACTTAATTGTATATATCAAACGTACCGTTAGGGTTTAAAATAAACTTAAATTTTTAAGCCCCCTCTCTCTCTCCCTTCTCTGTTCATTTCTGAACCGACTCAAGCAAATACGCAGCAGCATTAACTGAACTGATTATTAACGAAGCCGACGACCGGAAGTTCTGATTTGAAGGATTGAAGATGATCTCTCCTACTATCTCTGTCACTGAAGGTTAATAGATGCGTTTCTTCATTTTTGTGTTCATTTTCCGTTTCTACCTATTTTTCGTGCATTTCTACTACTTGTTTTAAGTCTGGCAAACATCGCAGTAAATGTGCTTCATTCTAGATCTCCCTGCTACATTTCGGCCAATTACATACGGTGTGTGACTGTATGTGTGTTTGTGTGCACTCGAGGCAAAAATGGGAACTTTTTTCTCCATTCTAGATCTATGGCCGCTACATTTTTGGCAATTCACATGTGTTTGTCTGCGTGTGTATAATTCCTTCACGTTTAATTGGATTTTGTGTGAATTTCTTTCGATTCGTTTGACTCAATTGAGGCAAAAAGCGCGATCGTTTCTACATTTCAAATCTCGATGAGTCACATTTTTGCCAAATTTAGACATACCCGCACACACTCTTTTTGAATATGATAAATCGAAGAAAAGCAATCAGAATTTGAACAGTTTCTCTATGTGTGCGAGTTCAAACCTATGTTGCCTTTTTTCTTTTTCTTTTTCCTGGATTCTACATGTGGTCAGGGTCGGTCTGATTGAATCGTTGGATCAACGATCTACCAGAGGACTATTTCATACTCAGGCCAAGTTGCTTAGTAGTGGATCGTCCAATCGTTCCATCAGATCTAATCTGACCAAAAAAGAAGTTTATTCTACTCTTCGCTTTGTTAGAGCAGTTGATTTAGTCTGGAATCGTATAGGAGTAGGACTATTGTAAGCTTTCCATAAATTTTGAATTTTTCATGAGTCAAGAAAATTTGATGTTTTAATCCGGAAATATTGTTGTTAAGAGGGAAAAGTTTAATTAATTTGTTTTAATCTGGAAATATTATTGCTAATTCTTGCATATATTTACATCTTTGTTTTTTTATTTTGTTTTTCAGTGTTGAATTCGATGGCGGATGGGAAGAAGTATATTACAACTGAAGAATTAAACAAGCATAATAAGCCTGATGATCTGTGGATTTCTATCCAGGGAAAGGTTTACAATGCAACAGAATGGGCTAGGGAACACCCTGGTGGGGATACTGCGCTCCTGAACTTGGCTGGCGAGGATGTGACCGATGCCTTCATTGCTTTTCATCCCGGTACTGCTTGGAAACACCTGGATAAACTCTTCACAGGGTATCACTTAAAAGATTACCAGGTGTCCGAGGTGTCCAAGGATTATCGGAAGCTTGCTTCTGAGTTTGCAAAGGCTGGGATGTTTGAAAAGAAAGGCCATGGTGTGATCTACTCGCTTTGTTTCGTAACTTTAATGCTTTCTGCTTGCGTTTATGGTGTATTGCGTTCGGATAGTTTCTGGGTTCATATGTTATCTGGTGCATTGCTGGGATTTTCATGGATTCAGATCGCTTATTTGGGTCATGATGCCGGACATTATCAGATGATGGCAACTCGTGGATGGAACAAATTCGCTGGGATCTTTATTGGAAATTGTATCACCGGGATCAGCATTGCTTGGTGGAAATGGACACATAATGCCCACCACATTGCTTGTAATAGCCTCGATTATGATCCTGACCTTCAGCACTTGCCCATGCTCGCAGTCTCAAACCGACTCTTTGATTCACTTCAGTCCATGTTTTACGGAAGGCAGTTGACATTTGATAAGGCTTCTAGGTTCTTCATAAGTTACCAGCATTTGACCTATTACCCTATAATGTGTGTTGCGAGGTTCAACCTCTATCTGCAGACATTGCTATTGTTGTGCTCGAAGAGGAAGATTCCAGACAGAGCTTTGAACATAATTGGGACCCTCATCTTTTGGACTTGGTTTCCTCTTCTTGTTTCTTGCTTACCCAGTTGGCCAGAGAGGGTGGCATTCGTGATGACAAGCTTTTGCGTTTGTGCAGTTCAACATGTTCAATTCACTTTGAATCATTTTGCAGGAGATGTTTATGTTGGCCCCCCCAGGGGAAACAATTGGTTTGAGAAACAATCTGGCGGGACCATTGACATTTCTTGCTCACCCTATATGGATTGGTTCTTTGGTGGGCTCCAGTTTCAGCTCGAGCATCATTTGTTCCCAAGGTTGCCACGCTGCCATTTGAGGAATATCTCTCCTATTGTTAGAGAACTATGCAAGAAGCACAACTTGCCTTACAGAAGTCTGTCCTTCTTCGAGGCAAACGTGACCACACTGAGGACACTGAAAACTGCTGCCCTAGAGGCTCGGGATCTCTCCAACCCTGTTCCAAAGAACTTGCTATGGGAAGCTGTGAACACGCATGGCTGAGTATTTTGTGACGGCTCGCTGGGATGGCTTCTTCTACACAATGATTCAATCCTCAAATTGCTTTTTGCGTAAGAAGCTTGAATTCAATCTGTTTTCTTGATTTTTGAGGCTTTGAGCAATAAGAAGACTTTTTCTTCTGAGGCTTTATTTATTTTATAATTTTTATTACTATATTTTTACTAGTAGCTAACATTTGGATCAACTTTATCATAATGTTTAGTAAAGAACTATGAGTTGGTGTAACATTCTTTTCATTTTGTATTG
Organism: Codonopsis lanceolata; assembly: GCA_013146195.2. Taxonomy (NCBI): domain Eukaryota; kingdom Viridiplantae; phylum Streptophyta; class Magnoliopsida; order Asterales; family Campanulaceae; genus Codonopsis; species Codonopsis lanceolata. The sequence continues at coordinate 19,296,060 of CM028383.1, forward strand.
TAGTTACTATCCAGGTAAATGATACAAGTTTATTTTTTATGTATACATCTTTCTGTATTTAAAGTTTCATTTTGGCCTAATATAACGTGAATCATGAATTTAAGGTGTGGCTAGTGAAGCTTGATAAGAATGTGTCTAACCTTGCCCATACAATCTGACTTTTGTGTTGAACCTTGACTTGTCAGATCTGAATTTCTCTCAAAACTGGACCTTTACAATTTGAATTCGTGTCGCCTTGACCAGTATTTTCCCTACTTATGGGATTGATCGAAGATCTGAACAAAAAATTAAGGTGGACAGACTTTTGACACGAATTTGTGCCAAACGGTTATAGGATTGATCGATGATCTTAATTTTGATCATACCCATTTGTTATTTGTTCTCAATCCCGCAAAATGATGAGTAAAGATTAATAGATGATCCCCTAGCTCCACGGGCCAATTGGTTCAGGACTCAGGGTGGGGTCATAGTGCAACTACTTCAACAGGGACAGGGGAGCATTCTCTACCAAAGGAATCAAAGAGGAGAAAGAAGCAATAAGATTTGAGGTAGCCTGCACTCCAATTTGCTGTTTACACTGCCTTGCTTTCCAAATTTTGAGTGCAATAGGAAAGATTGATGTTACATAGGATGGAGCCTGTACTTTTACCAAGGATGTTACATAGGATGGAGCCTGTACTTTTACTGCCTTGCTTGATTGTTTTAGTTAAGTTCAATGGATGGAGCCTGTACTTTTACCAAGGATGTTACATATGTATGCCCATTTATTTTTGTGTTCAGAATATAACCTCCAAAGCTATAAATATGGTTTGCTTGGTTCATGAATTTTGTGGTGATGGAAAATGATGCAAATATATTTCATACTTAATTAAATCATTGAGTGCAAAAATTAAAATTGTTCCGAGTTTGACTGCCAACACTACGTTTGCTGTTGTTGTTTTTGTGATTTTTGCTTGCACTCACGTTGGTCCCACATTTTTGCTCTCTATCTCTCTTACTTTTTTCATCCGATCATTACAAAACCATTCAAAAAAAACGATACAAATCACGGAATAACCATGAGTCTAAACGTTTCTAATACTTCTAAGTCACTTTATTTCAGATTTTATAGTAATCGAAATCCGTTTACTCATTTTTGACCCTTAGAACGCAAAACTTCTAAGTTGAAACTTTTAACTTGACTATTGCCCTATTTTTTGCGTAAACCTCAATCGGTGCAAGATAAAGCCAAACCAACTATTCTAACACGTTTGTAATACTTATGAGTCACTTTATATTAGATTTATAGTAATTGAAATCCGTTTATTGATTTTTGACCCTAAGAACGCAAAACTTCTAAGTTGAAGCTTTTAACTTGACTATTACCCTATTTTTTGCGTAAACCTCAATCGGTGCAAAATATAACCAAACAAACTATTCTAGCACGTTTCTAATACTTCTAAGTCACTTTATTTCAGATTTTATAATAATCGAAATCCGTTTACTCTTTTTTGACCCTTAGAACGCAAAACTACTAATTTGAAGCTTTTAACTTGACTATTGACCTATTTTTAACGTTAACCTCAATCGGTGCAAGATATAACCAAACCAACTATTCTAGCACGTTTGTAATACCTATAAGTCACTTTATTTCAGATTTTATAGTAATCGAAATCCGTTTACTCGTTTTTGACCCTTAGAATGCAAAACTACTAAGTTGAAGCTTTTAACTTGACTATTGCCCTATTTTTTTGCGTAAACCTCAATCGGTGGAAGATATAGCCAAACCAACTATTCTAGCATGTTTCTAATACTTCTAAGTCACTTTATTTCAGATTTTATAGTAATCGAAATCCGTTTACTCATTTTTTACCCTTAGAATGCAAAACTACTAAGTTGAAGCTTTTAACTTCAATATTGACCTATTTTTAACGAAAACCTCAATCGGTGCAATATATAACCAAACCAACTATTCTAGCACGTTTATAATACTTATAAGTCACTTTGTTTCAGATTTTATAGTAATCAGAATCTATATACTCATTTTTGACCCTTAGAACGCAAAACTTCTAAGTTGAAGCTTTTAACTTGACTATTGCCCTATTTTATGCGTGAACCTCAATCGGTGCAAGATATAGCCAAATCAACTATTCTAGCACGTTTGTAAATTGTAATACTTATAAGTCACTTTATTTCAGATTTTATAGTAATCGAAATCCGTTTTCTCGTTTTTGACCCTTAGAATGCAAAACTACTAAGTTGAAGCTTTTAACTTGACTATTGCCCTATTTTTTGCGTAAACCTCAATCGGTGGAAGATATAACCAAACCAACTATTCTAGCATGTTTCTAATACTTCTAAGTCACTTTATTTCAGATTTTATAGTAATCGAAATCCGTTTACTCATTTTTTACCCTTAGAATGCAAAACTACTAAGTTGAATCTTTTAACTTCAATATTGACCTATTTTTAACGTAAACCTCAATCGGTGCAAGATATAACCAAACAAACTATTCTAGCACGTTTCTATTACTTCTAAGTCACTTTATTTCAGATTTTATAGTAATCGAAATCCGTTTACTCTTTTTTGACCCTTAGAACGCAAAACTACTAATTTGAAGCTTTTAACTTGACTATTGATCTATTTTTAACGTAAACCTCAATCGGTGCAAGATATAACCAAACCAACTATTCTAGCACGTTTGTAATACTTATAAGTCACTTTATTTCAAATTTTATAGTAATCGAAATCCATTTACTTGTTTTTGACCCTTAGAATGCAAAACTACTAAGTTGAAGTTTTTAACTTGACTATTGCCCTATTTTTTGCTTAAACCACAATCGGTGGAAGATATAACCAAACCAACTATTCTAGGTTGTTTCTAATACTTCTATGTCACTTTATTTCAAATTTTATAGTAATCGAAATTTGTTTACTCATTTTTGACCCTTAGAACGCAAAACTACTAAGTTGAAGCTTTTAACTTCAATATTGACCAATTTTTAACGTAAACCTCAATCGGTACAATATATAACCAAACCAACTATTCTAACATGTTTATAATACTTATAAGTCACTTTGTTTCAGATTTTATAGTAATCCGAATCTGTATACTCATTTTTTACCCCTAGAACGCAAAACTTCTAAATTGAACCTTTTAACTTGACTATTGCCCTATTTTTTGCGTAAAGCTCAATCGGTGCAAGATATAGCCAAATCAACTATTCTAGCACGTTTGTAAATTGTAATACTTATAAGTCACTTTATTTCAGATTTTATAGTAATTAAATCCGTTTACTCACTTTTGACCCTTAGAATGCATCTAAGTTGAAGCTTTTAACTTGACTATTGCCCTATTTTTTGCGTGAACCTCAATCGGTGCAAGATATAATGAAAAAAACTATTCTAGCACGTTTCTAATACTTCTAAGTCACTTTATTTCAGATTTTATAGTAATTGAAATCTGTTTACTCATTTTTGACCCTTAGAACGCAAAACTACTAAGATGAAGCTTTTAACTTCAATATTGACCTATTTTTAACGTAAACCTCAATCGGTGCAAGATATAACCAAACAAACTATTCTAGCACGTTTCTAATACTCCTAAGTAACTTTATTTCAGATTTTATAGATATCGAAATCCGTTTACTCATTTTTGACCCTTAGAACACAAAACTTCTAAGTTGAAGCTTTTAACTTGACTATTGCCCTATTTTTTGCGTAAACCTCAATCGGTGCAAGATATTGCCAAACCAACTATTCTAGCACGTTTGTAATAGTTATGAGTCACTTTATTTAAGATTTTATAGTAATTGATATCCATTTACTCATTTTTGACCCTTAGAACGCAAAACTTCTAAGTTGAAGCTTTTAACTTGACTATTGCCCTATTTTTTGCGTAAACTTCAATCGGTGCGAGATATAACCAAACAAACTATTCTAGCACGTTTCTAATACTTCAAAGTAACTTTATTTCAGATTTTTTAGCAATCGAAATCCGTTTACTATTTTTTGATCCTTAGAACACAAAACTACTAATTTGAAGCTTTTAACTTGACTATTGACCTATTTTTAACGTAAACTTCAATCGGTGCAAGATATAACCAAATAAACTATTGTAGCACGTTTGTAATAGTTATAAGTCACTTTATTTCAGATTTTATAGAAATGGAAATCCGTTTATTGGTTTTTGACCCTTAGAATGCAAAACTACTAAGTTGAAGATTTTAACTTGACTATTGCCCTATTTTTTGCGTAAACCTCAATCGGTGGAAGATATAACCAAACCAACTATTCTAGCATGTTTCTAATACTTCTAAGTCACTTTATTTCAGATTTTATAGTAATCGAAATCCGTTTACTCATTTTTGACCTTTAGAACGGAAAACTACTAAGTTGAAGCCTTTAACTTAAATATTGACCTATTTTTAACGTTAACCTCAATCGGTGCAATATATAACCAAACCAACTATTCAAGCACGTTTATAATACTTCTAAGTCACTTTATTTCAGATTTTATAGTAATTGAAATCCGTTTACTCATTTTTGACCCTTAGAACGCAAAACTTCTAAGTTGAAGCTTTTAACTTGACTATTGCCCTATTTTTTGTGTACACCTCAATCGGTGCAAGATATAACCAAACAAACTATTCTAGCATGTTTCTAATACTTCTAAGTCACTTTATTTCAGATTTTATAGTAATCGAAATCCGTTTACTCTTTTTTGTCCCTTAGAACGCAAAACTATTAATTTGAAGCTTTTAACTTGACTATTGCCCTATTTTTAACGTAAACCTCAATCGGTGCAAGATATAACCAAACCAACTATTCTAGCACGTTTGTAATACTTATAAGTCACTTTATTTCAGATTTTATAGTAATAGAAATCCGTTTACTCATTTTTGACCCTTAGAACGCAAAACTACTAAGTTGAATCTTTTAACTTCAATATTGACCTATTTTTAACGTAAACCTCAATCGGTTCAAGATATAACCAAACAAACTATTCTAGCACGTTTCTAATACTTCTAAGTCACTTTATTTCAGATTTTATAGTAATCGAAATCCGTTTACTCATTTTTGACCCTTAAAACGCAAAACTTCTAAGTTGAAGCTTTTAACTTGACTGTTGCCCTATTTTTTGCGTAAACCTCAATCGGTGCAAGATATAGCCAAACCAACTATTTTAGCACGTTTGTAATACTTATAAGTCACTTTATTTCAGATTTTATAGTAATTGAAATACGTTTACTCATTTTTGGCCCTTAGAACGCAAAACTTCTAAGTTGAAGCTTTTAACTTGACTATTGTCCTATTTTTTGCGTAAACCTCAATCAGTGCAAGATATAACGAAACAAACTATTCTAGCACGTTTCTAATACTTCTAAGTTACTTTATTTCAGATTTTATAGTAATCGAAATCCGTTTACTCATTTTTGACCATTAGAAAGCAAAACTACTAAGTTGAAGCTTTTAACATCAATATTGACCTATTTTTAACGTAAACCTCAATCGGTGCAAGATATAACCAAACCAACTATTATAGCGCGTTTGTAATACTTATTAGTCACTTTATTTCAGATTTTATAGTCAGCGAAGTCCGTTTACTCATTTTTGACCCTTAGAATGAAAAACTACTAAGTTGAAGATTTTAACTTGACTATTGACCTATTTTTTGCATAAACTTCAATCGGTGCAAGATATAACCAAACCAACTTTTCTAGCATGTTTCTAATACTTCTATGTCACTTTATTTCAGATTTTATAGTAATCGAAATCCGTTTACTCATTTTTGACCCTTATAACGCAAAACTACTAAGTTGAAGGTTTTAACTTCAATATTGACCTATTTTTAACGTAAACCTCATTCGGTGCAAGATATAACCAAACACACTATTCTAGCACGTTTCTAATACTTCTAAGTCACTTTATTTCAGATTTTATAGCAATCGAAATCCGTTTACTCATTTTTGACCCTTAGAACGCAAAACTTCTAAGTTGAAGCTTTAAACTTGACTATTGCCCTATTTTTTTGCGTAAACCTTAATGGGTGCAAGATATAGCAAAATCAACTATTCTAGCACGTTTGTAATACTTATAAGTCACTTTATTTCAGATTTTATAGTAATTGAAATCCGTTTACTCATTTTTGACCCGTAGAACGCAAAACTTCTAAGTTGAAGCTTTTAACTTGACTATTGCCCTATTTTTTGCGTAAACCTCAATCGGTGCAAGATATAACGAAACAAACTATTCTAGCACATTTCTAATACTTCTAAGTCACTTTATTTCAGATTTTATAGTAATCGAAATCCGTTTACTCATTTTTGACCATTAGAAAGCAAAACTACTAAGTTGAAGCTTTTAACATCAATATTGACCTATTTTTAACGTAAATATCAATCGGTGCAAGATATAACCAAACCAACTATTCTAGCACGTTTCTAATACGTATAAGTCACTTTATTTCAGATTTAATAGTCATCGAAATCCGTTTACTCATTTTTGACCCTTAGAATGCAAATCTACTAAGTTGAAGTTTTTAACTTGACTATTGCCCTATTTTTTGCGTAAACCTCAATCGGTGCAAGATATAACCAAACAAACTATTCTAGCACGTTTCTAAGACTTCTAAGTCACTTTATTTCAGATTTTATATTAATCGAAATCCGTTTACTCATTTTTGACCCTTAGAACGCAAAACTACTAAGTTGAAGCTTTTAACTTCAATATTCACCTATGTTTAACGTAAACCTCAATCGGTGCAAGATATAACCAAACACACTATTCTAGCACGTTTCTAATACTTCGAAGTCACTTTATTTCAGATTTTATAGCAATCGAAATCCGTTTACTCATTTTTGACCCTTAGAACGCAAAACTTCTAAGTTGAAGCTTTTAACTTGACTATTGCCCTATTTTTTGCGTAAACCTCAATCGGTGCAAGATATAACCAAATTACCTATTCTAGCACGTTTGTAATACTTATAAGTCACTTTGTTTCAGATTTTATAGTAATTGAAATCCGTTTACTCATTTTTGACCCTTAGAACGCAAAACTTTTAAGTTGAAGCTTTTAACTTGACTATTGCCCTATTTTTTGCGTAAACCTCAATCGGTGCAAGATATAACCAAACAAACTATTCTAGCACGTTTCTAATACTTCTAAGTCACTGTATTTCAGATTTTATAGTAATCGAAAACTGTGTACTCATTTATGACCCTTAGAACGCAAAACTACTAAGTTGAAGCTTTTAACTTCAATATTGACCTATTTTTAACGTAAACCAAAATCGGTGCAAGATATGACCAAACAAACTATTCTATCACGTTTCTAATACTTCTAAGTCACTTTATTTCAGATTTTATAGTAATCGAAATCCGTTTACTCATTTTTGACCATTAGAACGCAAAATTTCTATGTTGAAGCTTTTAAACTTGACTATTATCCTATTTTTTTGCGTAAACCTCAATCGGTGCAAGATCTAGCCAAACCAACTATTCTAGCACGTTTGTAATACTTATGAGTCACTTTATTTCAGATTTTATAGTAATTGAAATCCGTTTACTCATTTTTGACCCTTAAAACGCAAAACTTCTAAAGTTGAAGTTTTTACCTTGACTATTGCCCTATTTTTTGCGTAAACCTCAATCGGTGCAAGATATAAGCAAACAAACTAATCTAGCACGTTTCTAATACTTTCAAGTCACTTTATTTCAGATTTTATAGTAATCGAAATCCGTTTACTCTTTTTTGACCCTTAGAACGCAAAACTACTAAGTTGAAGCTTTTAACTTCAATATTGACCTATTTTTAACGTAAACCTCAATCGGTGCAAGATATAACCAAACAAACTATTCTAGCACGTTTCTAATGCTTCTAAGTCACTTTATTTCAGATTTTATAGTAATCGAAATCCGTTTACTCATTTTTGACGCTTAGAACGCAAAATTTCTATGTTGAAGCTTTTAACTTGACTATTGTCCTATTTTTTGCGTAAACCTCAATCGATGCAAGATCTAGCCAAACCAACTATTCTAGCACGTTTGTAATACTTATTAGTCACTTTATTTCAGATTTTATAGTAATTGAAATCCGTTTACTCATTTTTGACCCTTAGAACGCAAAACTTCTAAGTTGAAACTTTTAACTTGACTATTGCCCTATTTTTTGTGTAAACCTCAATAGGTGCAAGATATAAGCAAACAAACTAATCTAGCACGTTTCTAATACTTCTAATTCACTTTATTTCAGATTTTATAGTAATCGAAATCCATTTACTCTTTTTTGACCCTTAGAACGCAAAACTACTAATTTGAAGCTTTTAACTTGACTATTGACCTATTTTTAATGTAAACCTCAATCGGTGCAAGATATAACCAAACCAACTATTCTAGCATGTTTGTAATACTTATAAGTCACTTTATTTCAGATTTTATACTAATTGAAATCCGTTTACTCATTTTTGACCCTTAGAACGCAAAACTATTAAGTTGAAGATTTTAACTTGACTATTGCCCTATTTTTTGCGTAAACCTCAATCGGTGGAAGATATAACCATACCAACTATTCTAGCATGTTTCTAATACTTCTAAGTCACTTTATTTCAGATTTTATAGTAATCGAAATCCGTTTACTCATTTTTGGCCCTTAGAACGCAAAACTACTAAGTTGAAGCTTTTAACTTCAATATTGACCTATTTTTAACGTAAACTTCAATCGGTGCAAGGTATAAGCAAACAAAATAATCTAGCATGTTTCTAATACTTTTAAGTCACTTTATTTCATATTTTATAGTAATCGAAATCCGTTTACTCTTTTTTGACCCTTAGAACGCAAAACGACTAATTTGAAGATTTTAACTTGACTATTGACCTATTTTTAACGTAAACCTCAATCGGTGCAAGATATAACCAAACCAACTATTCTATCACGTTTGTAATACTTATAAGTCACTTTATTTATGATTTTATAGTAATCGAAATCCGTTCACTCGTTTTTGACCCTTAGAATGCAAAACTACTAAGTTGAAGATTTTAACTTGACTATTGCCCTATTTTTTGTGTAAACCTCAATCAGTGGAAGATATAACCAAACCAACTATTCTAGCCTGTTTCTAATACTTCTAAGTCACTTTATTTCAGATTTTATAGTAATCAAAATCCGTTTACTCATTTTTGACCCTTAGAATGCAAAACTACTAAGTTGAATCTTTTAACTTCAATATTGACCTATTTTTAACGTAAACCTCAATCGGTGCAATATATAAACAAACCAACTATTCTAGCACGTTTATAATACTTATAAGTCACTTTTTTTCAGATTTTATAGTAATCAAAATCTTTATACGCATTTTTGACCCTTAGAACGCAAAACTTCTAAGTTGAAGCTTTTAACTTGACTATTGCCCTATTTTTTGCCTAAACCTCAATCGGTGCAAGATATAGCCAAATCAACTATTCTAGCACGTTTGTAATACTTATAAGTCACTTTATTTCAGATTTTATACTAATTGAAATCCGTTTACTCATTTTTGACCTTTAGAACGCAAAACTTCTAAGTTGAAGTTTTAACTTGACTATTGCCCTATTTTTTGCGTAAATCTCAATCGGTGCAAGATATAACGAAACAAACTATTCTAGCACGTTTCTAATACTTCTGAGTCACTTTATTTCAGATTTTATAGTAATCGAAATCCGCTTACTCATTTTTGACCATTAGAAAGCAAAACTACTAAGTTGAAGCTTTTAACATCAATAATGACCTATTTTTAACGTAAACCTCAATCGGTGCAAGATATAACCAAAGAAACTATTCCAGCACGTTTCCAATACTCCTAAGTCACTTTATTTCAGAGTTTATAGTAATCGAAATCCGTTTACTCTTTTTTGACCCTTAGAACGCAAAACTACTAATTTGAAGCTTTTAACTTGACTATTGACCTATTTTTAACGTAAACCTCAATCGGTGCAAGATATAATCAAACGAACTATTCTAGCACGTTTGTAATACTTATAAGTCACTTTATTTCAGATTTTATTGTCATCGAAATCCGTTTATTCATTTTTGACCCTTAGAATGCAAAACTACTAAGTTGAATCTTTTAACTTGACTATTGCCCTATTTTTTGCGTAAACCTCAATCGGTGCAAGATCTAACCAAACAACTATTCTAGCATGTTTCTAATACTTCCAAGTCACTTTATTTCAGATTTTATAGTAATCGAAATCCGTTTACTCATTTTTGACCCTTAGAACGCAAAACTACTACGTTGAAGCTTTTAACTTCACTATTGACCTATTTTTAACGTAAACCTCAATCGGTGCAATATATAACCAAACCAACTATTCTAGCACGTTTATAATACTTTTAAGTCACTTTGTTTCAGATTTTATAGTAATCATAATCTGTTACTCATTTTTGACCCTTGGAATGCAAAACTTCTAAGTTGAAGCTTTTAACTTGACTATTGCCCTATTTTTTGCGTAAACCTCAATCGGTGCAAGATATAGCCAAATCAACTATTCTAGCACATTTTTAATACCTATAAGTCACTTTATTTCTGATTTTATAGTAATTGAAATCTGTTTACTCATCTTTGACCCTTAGAACGCAAAACTTCTAAGTTGAAGCTTTTAACTTGACTATTGCCCTATTTTTTGCGTAAACCTCAATCGGTGCAAGATATAACGAAACAAACTATTCTAACACGTTTCTAATACTTCTAAGTCACTTTATTTCAGAGTTTATAGTAATCGAAATCCGTTTACTCATTTTTGACCATTAGAAAGCAAAACTACTAAGTTGAAGCTTTTAACTTCAATATTGACCTATTTTTAACGTAAACCTCAATCGGTGCAAGATATAACCAAACCAACTATTCTAGCACGTTTGTAATACTTATAAGTCACTTTATTTCAGATTTTATAGTCATCGAAATCCGTTTACTCATTTTTGACCCTTAGAATGCAAAACTACTAAGTTGAAGGTTTTAACTTGACTATTGACCTATTTTTTGCATAAACTTCAATCGGTGAAAGATATAACCAAACCAACTTTTCTAGCATGTTTGTAATACTTCTATGTCACTTTATTTCAGATTTTATAGTAATCGAAATCCGTTTACTCATTTTTGACCCTTGTAACGCAAAAACTACTAAGTTGAAGCTTTTAACTTCAATATTGACCTATTTTTTAACGTAAACCTCAATCGGTGCAATATATAACCAAACCAACTATTCTATCACATTTATAATACTTCTAAGTCACTTTGTTTCAGATTTTATAGTAATCAGAATCTGTATGCTTATTTTTGACCCTTAGAACGCAAAACTTTTAAGTTGAAGCTTTTAACTTGAATATGAAATGCATATTAGCAAGTCAAGAAACAAAAGCAAAAAAATCAAGATAAAACTAAATGAACTATGAAAATACATTTAGAAAAACAAAATCTAATAAAATAAATCGTATCTCTATAGATTTTACACATTTAATGTCGTTTCTAAAGTAACAAACTCATCAAACTGATCCCTTACAATTTGACTCCAATGAACTGTGTTAGGGTCACATATTCTTTCCCATACCGGATATAGACACATGCGAGGCAACAAACTAGAGGGTCTCAATCGAAGAGCTATATAGTGGGTTCTTCCGTTGACCAAGCCAAAGTTAATCAGGTTACCATGGGCGGTATCGACAACCGCGGCTGCAATGACATGAATGTATTGCAACCCATTATGTGACTCGTGTAACACGTCACAATCCTCTGATACCTAGTAGCAATCACGAATCCTAGCTAGAAGATGCAAATCCAACCAATGAGGTTCTGATGCCGGCATGCTGTGCCAATCACATACACGGTAACCGTGCATAAAAGAATCTTCCCCTATTTTCCCCACATAAAAGTTGAAGTTCTCATTCAGCTCTAGCATCAACTCACGACGCACCTGATCCCACAACTCTTGGTTGTTATACATGAAGTCGACAATTACTCTGAAACCACAATTTCCATCTCCCCTGACATCTAAAACGTCTTCTATGAACCTGGTCATAAATGGTGGCATCTGATCGATGTATGCAAATGAATTAGCCGCACCACTCATCGATGGTAGACCGAGCCCAAGAAGTACCACCGACCTTGACCTCGACCCCGGCCCGACCCCGACCTCGACCTCAATTTGTCTGGCAAGCTCAAGATGCTCATAACCTGATATTATTATAGGGTAAGGTAAAGTTAGGTAAACATTAATTTTTTTATTGTAAACAGTTAAAATATTTAACGTAAACATTTAAAGTTAACATTAACGTAAAAATTTAAAGGCAAACCTGATAGATCTCTCTTAGTCGAAGTTCTGCTTGGCCTCCCTTTATGTACCCAGAATATCTGTTCCTTCAATCCTATCGAGTCGACGCACGATATTATGGAACTGTCTAGCATAATGATATATCATTGGTTTGGGATCATCCTTGATATCTTCCACGATGTTGTTGATCAAATCAATAGCAGACTCTTTTGGCAAACAACTCATGTCCTCATTTCCCTCCATAGACAACGTCCTCCAAAAAGGATGAATTGAATGGGGTTCGATCGCCACCAAATCATTTGACAACTTGAACATTTCACACGAACATGGTAGCCCGACATATGTCTGAATTATCTTCGATTTTCTTCTTTGACTGTCGCTGATACGGCCCTACACATTGGCTATTGATTCAACATCATTTTAAAGTGAGCCTATTATCAAGTGTTTGGAAATTGGACGAATGACCAGTGTTTTATTTTTAAAAGTACTCAATTTGTTCATAAATAATTGTTCTGTTTTTTCAATAATTGTTATATTTTTAAATTTTTTTTCAAAAAAATATTTTTGCCATTTTATACTACTAATATTTATAGAAGAATCAATTTTTTTTATCGGTGTGTTCAATCAAATAAAATGATTATTTAGTAACACAAGGAGTAGTTGATATTTTAAGCAATTTATTAGGATATATACAAATAGTTTTATTATTTGGATAACACCGTGGACGGCGGAACATGATGCCATGCAAATATGAATGTGTTTAATTTATTAAAAAAATGACGTTCTTCTAAAGATGATTTTTACATTAATTATAATTATGCATTTATTTATTGCAAAAGTGTTACTCATTTTAATGGAATATTTGATATGAATCATGCCATCTGCATCGAGTATCTTGCTTTTGCAAAAGAGTAGTAATTATATCCTTCCTCAACTCCTCAGAAATTGCAAATTATAAGGCCATGGTGTAGAAGTAAACTCATTTTCTCTAAGCGAGAAATCATAAGAACTTAGGATATTAAAAGTAACAAATGCGTGTTTCTATATTTAATATACCCGCTCATTCATTGAAAAATAATTCAATATTTTATTCTTAATTCTTAAATCGTTAAAAAGAATGAATATTTTCTACAAACAAATTCTACTTATCATTTTATTTAATTCAATTATTTTAATGGTTGAGACCCGCCCACTCATCATATCACTGCAATCTACCTATTTAATTATTTTAATGATCTTCTGTTAGAAATTGGAGAAATTATTGTATTTCCTGTATTTCTTGTGATTGAACAGAAAGAACAAGAAGAAGAAAGAGAAATATTATTGATTTCTATATTGATAATAATTTCCATAAAGGAAGAGATGATTTTAAAACTCTCAATACACCAATAGTTTTATACTGCTAAACTTAAAGATTCGGCCTAACAGAATTAACTGCCATTGAGGGAGAGAAAATACAGATCTACCCTTAATGAACACTGATAAGCTAACAACTATGAGCAAAAGACACCCGACACCCCTACAGATTAGGACTAGAGGGAGATACAGAAAAATGCACTTCAGTCCTTGTTAGTTTCTGGTAACAAGCATTCCATAAACTGAATCATCAATTTCTTGGTCTTTAACATCTTCATCACAACAACAATGTTCAATTACTCCATCTAATTTGATCGAGTAGATTTTTCACACAAAACATTGAGATTTTCATGTCCCAAAAAAAACTCTAAACTCAGTAATTGAAGTAAGAGACGGAGTAATTGAATTTTATTACTATGATCATGATTTTTCAATGTTAATTAAAAGTCAATCACAAACCCTCGATCCCTCCATTATATATGTAAGTTTAATTGGTCGGGAAAAAATATGATTTACTTTGCAAACCGTGAAATATGTCATTTTTTTACAATTATCTCTTCAATAAAACATCATATATGCTAGAAGCTTAGGATAAGTCATTCTACAAGCTAATAGAAATATTTTAATTTATAGATATTCTTTTGTCAAATTTCAAGTGGTGGAGTAATTGGGTGGGTTGGGTAATGGGATGACCCGGTCTAACTCAAACTTTCCCAAGGAATCACATTTATAGAACAAAATAAGTAGCAAAATGGGTAATAACCCGACCCGACAGTAATTTTAATTCGAAAACGAATATTGGTAGGCTTACTTGGAACTTAACATGACTATGGTCATGCCACATTTGCCAATTTATCTAAACAAAAATCAAGCAAAGTAAGTAGACAAGAGGTAAAACAAAATTATTACAAAATCATGATGTCTATAGTTGTTCCTACTTCACACACAGTTTTTTCAACCAGGCATCAGGTTGCTGATGCCAAAAATGCTGATGCTTATAATTGTTCCTCCTTCACACAGTTTTTTCAACCAGGCATCAGGATGCTGAATTGCTGATGCCAAAAATACTGATGCCTACGATCTGGGGCGGCTAGTTCACTGACAAACAAACTCCCTGTACAGCTTCCCCGATCAAGACACTCTGATCTCACAGGTTTACCTTCAACAGGTTCCTTCTTAATTCTTTTTTCCAAAGATCTTGGGCAAACTGGAATAAGATCATGATGAAGAAGGTAGAATATACAGTCAAACAAAAAAAGATGATAGATCCCCTAACAAGATCAATCAATGAAAATAAAAATCATATAGAACAGCTAATCTTACGCCAAACAAATCAGAAATGAAATCCCTCCCACAATAAATTCCAAGTCAACATTTTCATCAAAATAAGCAAAATACAAAAAATGATTCAATCTACATGGGAGGTTGATTATTAATCCCAAGAACACAATAACTACTCCACAGCTAAATTCATTCAATCATTGGGGTCGGAGACTGGCAGATCTGGAGCCGGGCGAATCTAGGTGCATGAAGGACGACCGGAGATGACGACACCCGGCGAAGTCGAGCTCACTGCTACTGTGCGATGGAGAAGGGGGATGAAGCTTGGCCAGACATCACTGGGTTGGAGGCGAAGGTGAAGAAGACGTTGGGCAGCTGTGAGACGAAGAGATGGGTTGATGTTGGGAGCTAGAAGGCGAAAACGACGGCTGAACTGATACGTAGATGGCAGCTGGAAGTGGAGGATTTGGGCGAAGGAGAGAGATGGTGAGCGGGAGAGGGAATGGAGATGGTTTAAAAAATCTTCATCTCCATAGTTAAAGTTTGAAGCTTTATATGGGTCACCGGTCATGCGATTGTTGTACAACCAAAGGGGCAGTGATGCATTTTCACCCCAAAAATGTACCTAATAGATATGTCTAAAAAATGACTGGATTGATTTGAAAACATATTTTAAAATATGTACCGGCTTGTAATTTGTTCAAAAATCAACTGATTACAAAATCATATATATATTAAAGCCCAACATCCTTCTTATTGTCTAAGGGCATGTTTTGTACAACGGTTTGAAAATGCAGCAATTTGAAAACGTAACGTTTTTCTTACAAACACATTTGGATATATTTTCAAAAAATTGTTTTCATAAATCTGAATATTTGTCAAAATGACGGTTTTACTCTTTCTTAAACAATGTCTTTCTTCTAATTTTATAGAGATACCTTCACACACACACACACACACACACACACACACACACACACACACACATATATATATATATATATATATATATATATATATATATATATATATATATATATATATATATATATATAAACTTAATATTTAATATATTAATAAAAATTATCACCGAATAATATAAAAAGTTAAAAATTAAGATAGGAATACCAAGAAGAAAATTTTGAATCCAAATTATCACATAATGTAAATTTGAATAAGAATAAGGAAGAAAATAAATATAAGACAAACCTAGGGTACTAATATGAAAATAATGATCAATTAAAGTTGATCAAATATTGAAAGGGTCGCGCTATTTAGATCCCTAGATCATCCAAGTTGACCCCCCATCTAAGTATTCCCCCACCTTAATTTAAAATACTTTGATATCTATGAGTGTACCGCTTTGTTTTCCTATTTTACCCTTCCTAATTTTGAAAACACAATATTACATTGACCCCCTCAAAACCCACACCCCACTACCCATCTTGAAATAAACTGATAACCCCCTCCATACAAAGAAGACGACTTCTACGCTCAACACACGCTCAACCCAACCCAGCGCAATCCTCTTTCTTCTGCCCAATCCTTTCACTAGAAAGCCATCTTCATATCCTCATTCAGTTGAAAAATGAACGGAGGTATGTATTTTTCATTGATTTTAATTTTATGCTAGAGTGTTTACACAATGTATTTGTGAGTTGAGTTTGATTTGGTGTGTTTATACAAGTCATCTTCACGTTTTTTTTTGTTGAATATATTTAATAAAATTTGATTTTCGGTTGGAAAAATTTGGGTCTGAACGACGGAACTAGGGCTAAATGTTCAGCAGAGGGGGTCCGAACATTTAATATTTGTTCTTTAGGCCATAGCCGAACTTTTTTAACCTGTTCCAATGTACAAGGCCGAACATTTTCAAAAATGTTCCAACGTAATTGGCCGAACTTTTTCAAACTGTTCCAACGTAAGTGGTCGAACATTTTTAAAATGTTCCAGCAGTGGTGGCCGAATAGTTTGACTTATGAACTTGTGTCCCTTTTTTTTATTTCAAAACTTGATGAAGTAACATGTTAATTTATGAATGTCATGTACAGAGACATACAAGTGGAGGAATATTGGACCCACTGCCTCGATTCGAAAAGCAAAGGCTGACTACTAGCACAGGCCCAGGCTAAGGTTGATGCATAAGCACATGCACAAGCACATGGACAGGCCGATGAGAAAGAATCGGAACCAATGGAGGAACATGGGGAGCCACTGATTACTTTTCCATGTCATGGGGGTCCATCATAACCAAGTGTACTTCGTTTCTACCCGAAACACATAGCTGTACATATATATCAAGGGCTAGAGCGACCAGTGCTAAAGGTGAACAACCACAAACAAAAACTTTTAGCATGCAAAGTAAACACAAAAACTGCTTCCCAAGTATGGAGGGACACTCTTATTGCGACAAAACTAGTGCAGTTAAGACATGTTTCATATCTCGAGAGTGATAATGTATTGGTTAGTGTCTTTGTGGAGCAGTGGCATGCAGAGACCAATACCTTCCGCATGCCATTTGGTGAGATGACTATAACACTTGATGATGTGTTATGCATTATTGGTCTTCTAATTGTTGGGAAGTCGGTCTTTTTGGAAGGTTCAGTTTTTGCGCAAAGTTTGGTTGATGTTCTTTATTGGTATTTATGAGTGTCTGAAGATGAGGCAAAAGAGGAAATGTGTGGTGCTAGAGGGCCGTTTGTGAGGCTAGAATGGTTACACACCCGTTTTGCTTCGGATGCATTGTCTGAGGATCCAAAAACGGTTGTTTTCTCTCTTCGCACTTATTTGTTATACATGTTGGGTTGTACAATTTTTGTCAATAAGAGCGGAAGTAGGGTTAGCACAACTTACTTGGAGTTCCTCAGTGATTTGGATGCTATGCATACTTACTTATGAGGAGTGACAGCCCTAACCTTTTTGTATAAACATCTAGGGAGTGCAACAGAGGTGTATACGAGACAGATGGCTGTATATTCCACACTATTGGAGGTAATTATTTGTATTTATAATTAAATTTGTATACTTATATTTATATTTTAATTTGTATACTTGTATTTAGACATACCCACACACACACACTCTCTTTTTGAATTTGATGAATCGTAGAAAAGCAATCGGAATTTGAACAGTTTCTCTATGTGTGAGAGTTCAAACCTATGTTGCCTTTTTTTCTTTTTCTTTTTCCTGGATTCTATATGTTGTCAGGGTCGGTCTAATCGGATCGTTGGATCAAAGATCCACTAGAGGACTATTTCATAATCGGGCCAAGTTGCTTAGTAGTGGATCGTCCAATCGTTCCATCAGATCTAATCTGACCAAAAAAGAAGTTTCTTCTACTCTTCGCTTTGTTAGAGCAGTTGATTTAGTCTAGAATCGTATAGGAGTAGGACTATTGTAAACTTTCCATAAATTTTGATTTTTTCACGAGTCAAGCAAATTTGATGTTTTAATCTGGAAATATAGTTGTTAGGAGGGAAAAGTTTAATTAATTTGATTTGGTATGGTAATAGTGGATTACCAAAAGTAGCCTTAAGAAAGTTATTGATTTGCCTAAAGTACCATGTGCCATAACATGGCCAATTGGCAATTCGGAAGATTTAAAATGTAAAATTACTTTGGAATTTTAATTACGTGTCATTATGATTCGATTTCATATTACATTATTGATTTTGATTCGATTTATTTTTTCTTTCAATTACGGTTGATTTGCATTTTTTTCGATTTCGGATCTAGTGGGATAAGTTATAAAACATTAGTGTAGTTTTTTATAAAACATCCGAGTTATTGTTTTATAACATAAAAAATTTTCATTAAACATTTAGTTATTTCAAAGATTGGAGTAATGAGCTATTTTATTGGGAGGTCAAATCTTTAAGTTATTTAGTGGTTTTCATGAAAACATTTTTATTTTCATTTATTATTTTTTCGACCTATTTTACATATTTAAGGGTATTAAATAAAACAACACATTTCATAAATATTTATAATATAGTTAATTACTTTTTTAAAACCGTGGGACACATCAAAAAGGACAATATTTTGAAAACAGAGAGAGTAGTATATTTATTACTCCCTCGGTCCCAAAGTTATTGCCAAGTTTGACCCGGTACACAGATTAAGGAAAAACAATAGACTTGATTATTAATATTCGTTTAATATATAATTAAAATATGATGAAAAAATAAGGATAAAGTGTTAAAAATATTATCTTGAACTTGATAGTTTCAAATAAGATAATTATTTTGGGGAGGAAGGTTTACTTTTTTCACAATTTATGTTATTTAGACTTGTACCTATTAATGAATACGACATAATTAGTTTTGCTAGACGGTGAGTTTTAATGAAGGGTAATGCTAGAGCCACTCTAATAGCACTCAATTTTGGGTACCAAATGATGTGGTTTCCAATGTGTCATCTTATTTGACATTTTATGAGCTCCACTATAAGTTAAAAAGTTATGTTAATAAGATGACACATAAAATGCCACATCATTTGATACCCAAAATTGAGTGCTATTATTTCCAGGGTGGTATATCGAATGCACCTAATACCATTAAAGTCTTAAAGAAAAAAAAAAAAGAAAAAAGATGTTCTAGACAATTAATGCACTTGAGGAGGATCCTTTGTTAGACATTTGAATATCTCATCGGTTTTGGCACCATAGTAATTATCAATTAATCTCGGGAAAAACACAAAGTTGGAATGCATAAACAATCTTAAAATTGGGATCACAACTCACAAGGCACATTGTCTTTGTCCACAAGTTCGTTTTCATATTCTTCTTGTTGTGACTTTGTCGTTCATCCTATTTTTTGTTCGATTTAATCTTCGGAATTAGTGCATGACGTTTGGATCATCTTATGATTGAGTTATATGCTTTAATTAGCTAGTTTAGAAATATCGTTTACATTATCTTTGTTTAATACATGATTGCCATGGCCACTCTTCTTCTGATTTGTTGGCTGCTCATCATAGTATGAATTTCATAGGCTCTTCTGTCAATAATTTCTAGGAATATGTACAGTTTAATCTTAAAATTACTATTGTTTGTCAAATGGGGTCGATATTATCAAATTAAGATTACAATAATTCGTTATACCACATATGGAATAACTTTTTGTTAATTGTTTATGGAATGAATTTTTCCAAGTGGAGACTGGAAAGAGCAACTTTTCATGATTTTTTCTTAGGTAATGATTATCACACGTAAGATGAGTTCTCATCAAAGCTTAACAAAAGGGCCCGCAAAGGATATCGTAAAAACGATTCCTTTATGCCACCCACCTCTCCTTATTCTTTTTTGTGACAGTAGGTGTCCTTCATAACCGGTGGATGTAAACGGGTCAAAACTAATTATACTTAAAGCGATAATTTAGGGTCCTGATTTTATGGAAATTGTAACTCTGAAAAGACTCTTTATCCGAATAATATGCTAGAAAAGCAAACCTTTCTCATCTATAACTAAACTACCTTTACCTATTTCAAGTAGAAGAATGCCAAAAGAATTGTGTTCTAATACATAGAGGATATCAAATTCAGATCCTCGTTTAAAATCGAAACAGCCCGCAGAAGGGGTTGTTTTGATTTGTTTAACCACCCCAGAGATCTATATCGATATATACAAGTCTTGTTCATTCTCATAATCTTAAGGGGTGGTCTATTGGTATGATTAAATATTCTTGAATGAATGTTGTGACGTTTCTTTATTGCTAATTCTTGCATATATTTTACATCTTTGTTTTTTTTAATTTTGTTTTTCAGTGTTGAACGCCATGGCGGATGGGAAGAAGTATATTACAACTGAAGAATTAAAGAAGCATAATAAGCCTGATGACCTGTGGATTTCTATCCAGGGAAAAGTTTACAATGCAACAGAATGGGCTAAGGAACATCCTGGTGGGGATACTGCGCTCCTGAACTTGGCTGGCGAGGATGTGACCGATGCCTTCATTGCTTTTCATCCCGGTACTGCTTGGAAATACCTGGATAAACTCTTCACAGGGTATCACTTAAAAGATTACCAGGTGTCAGAGGTGTCCAAGGATTATCGGAAGCTTGCTTCTCAGTTTGCAAAGGCTGGGATGTTTGAAAAGAAAGGCCATGGTGTGATCTACTCGCTTTGTTTCGTAACTTTAATTCTTTCTGCTTGCGTTTATGGTGTATTGCGTTCGGATAGTTTCTGGGTTCATATGTTATCTGGTGCATTGCTGGGATTTTCATGGATTCAGATTGCTTATTTGGGTCATGATGCCGGACATTATCAGATAATGGCGACTCGTGGATGGAACAAATTCGCTGGGATCTTTATTGGAAATTGTATCACCGGGATCAGCATTGCTTGGTGGAAATGGACACATAATGCCCACCACATTGCGTGTAATAGCCTCGATTATGATCCTGACCTTCAGCACTTGCCCATGCTTGCAGTCTCGAACCGGCTCTTTGATTCACTGCAGTCCATGTTTTACGGAAGGCAGTTGACATTTGATAAGGCTTCTAGGTTCTTCATAAGTTACCAGCATTTGACCTATTACCCTATAATGTGTGTTGCGAGGGTCAACCTCTATCTGCAGACATTGCTATTGTTGTGCTCGAAGAGGAGGATTCCAGACAGAGCTTTGAACATAATTGGGACCCTCGTCTTTTGGACTTGGTTTCCTCTTCTTGTTTCTTGCTTACCCAGTTGGCCAGAGAGGGTGGCATTCGTGATGACAAGCTTTTGCATTTGTGCAGTTCAACATGTTCAATTCACTCTGAACCATTTCGCAGGAGATGTTTATGTTGGGCCACCCAGGGGAAACAATTGGTTTGAGAAACAATCAGGTGGGACCATTGACATTTCTTGCTCACCCTATATGGATTGGTTCTTTGGTGGGCTCCAGTTTCAACTCGAGCATCATTTGTTCCCGAGGTTGCCACGCTGCCATTTGAGGAATATTTCTCCCATTGTTAGAGAACTATGCAAGAAGCACAACTTGCCTTACAGAAGTCTGTCCTTCTTCGAGGCAAACGTGACCACACTGAGGACACTGAAAACTGCTGCCCTAGAGGCTCGGGATCTCTCCAACCCTGTTCCAAAGAACTTGCTATGGGAAGCTGTGAACACACATGGCTGAGTATTTTGTGAAAGCTCGTTGGGATGGCTTCTTCTACACAATGATTCAAATCCTCAAATTGATTTTTGTGTAAGATGCTCAAATTCAATCTGTTTTCTTGATTTGAGGCTTTGAGCAATAAGAAGACTATTTTCTCTTCTGAGGCTCTTTTTTTCCTTTTTTTTTATTTTTTTAAATGTTAGACTAGTAACTAACATTTGGATCAGCTTCATCATAATGTTTAGTAAAGAACTATCCGTGTAACATTCATTTCATTTTGTATTGTAGTTACTATCCAAGTAAATGATACAAGTTCATTTTTTATGTACACATCTTTCTGTTTTTAAAGTTTCATTTTGGCTAATACAACATGAATTGTACCTTGCATTATAACTGAGTGCTGGCTGATTGATTTGGGTTGTTAGGGTAAACTCCACCATTGGTCCTTGGTACTTTTAGCCCCTTTTTAGCCCTTTGAGATTGGATCCTGTAAATAAACTCGGAAAAAATTATGTCTTTGCACTAATCAAATTAAACGCAATTGGTCCTTCCATCAAATTCTGTCTAATTTCAATTGTTAAGTCTCCACATGTGTCTTTCATGTGATTTTGGCCAGGGTAAAATTGTCATTTCACTTTAAATTGAAATGTGTGGTTTTGGTGTGTGCAGCTGTATATAGTTGTACATTGTGATATACTCCATGTAAGGCAAAACTTTCTTGGCTGGTTGAAAAATAAATAGAGAAAAGAGAAGAGATAGGGGAAGCAATGGAATCTGTTTCCCTAGATGTTATCTTTTTCGTCTAAGGCTTTGATCTATTGTAGACATAGTGCAGAAGACAGAAAGAAGATTATCACATAAGGCGAATACCATAATAGACACGTTTTTATATACGACTAGAGGAGTTTTAACTTCAATAAAGTCATGGTACGAATTGTTACATGACAAAGTAAATACTTTGCGGTCGAACCAACTACAGCTACAGGCCACCCAAACTCCTTGCAAGATTGATACAATCATCTAAGATCATCTTCGTATCATACTTATATACAAAACCTTTTTCCTGAAGCTTCGTTGAACCCCTCTCAATTTCTCTGTTAGGGCCTTCAAGGTACCTGAAAAGAATATTTGCATTCCATGTGAGATGAGGAATTGAAGAGATAATTTTTCTATAAGCAAAACTGTTTAAAGACAAATTGCCAACAATTCAACTCCTGAATTTGATCCCCATATCAAACTGATACTCCTAGACTCATGGAGTATCACATCACTTTTTCAAAGTTAATTATAATTATCTGGCAAAAATTTACCTTGCTCATATACATACTAGTTTGCACTCATGATTAGAATCAAATTCTAGAGATAAAAAGTCCCAGAGTGCTCCTCTGGTCAAGCAACCCAAAGTAATATAGCAATAACTTGCAATTACAAATTGAAAATCAGTATAGAATAGTTTCAGTTTTATCAAAACACAGTAAATGCCAGATAAATTCTTACTATTGCTTCACACTAAATTCAGGATAATTCTTGTGATGGTACTTTGCAATCTCTGCAGTTGGAATGTACAAGCTAGCGTATAAGAATCTGCCCTTGATCGAAGGTGTCTCGATACAAAATATATGAGCTCAGCAAACATTCAATTCTTCTAAGAACTTCGGGGCTTGGTATGATATTGCATCATCAGTAATATGTGATACAAAGAACCCAACTGTTTGGGGAAGGTAGGATAGATGTGTCATATGTGTTGCCTCCAACCAGTCCACAAGCCAAACTTACCACCTCTAATCCATTAGCATCATCATCGTCATTCATTGTGTTCAAGATTTCCTTTTCAGCTTGTGCCTTTGCATGTGTATAATCCTATCAGCATTAACTCGGTACGTCAGCTCATAAATCAGAGATAACTTCCTTCCAAGACAATTTCATGTTTATGTGTAATTTGAATGGACAAAATAACAGCTGGTGAAAAACTATCGAGTCTTATTTGATTGTCTAACTCTCCTTGGAGATGTTGAGGATTCATCAAACATATTTTTCTTATTCATGGTGAGATGCATTTCTAATTTCAACACTGCTATCGTGAAGCAAATTGTGTTGCTGATAAGCTAGCAAACCTTGGACGTGATAGTTCCACAAATAATTTTTTTTCTCCCCTCTCTGGTTCGTGGTAGCATCAGCCTAGACATGCAAGGCATCCCGTATCTTAGACATCATTAATTGTTTCTAGACTCTAGTATAGTCTTGTTTTCTCTTTGTTTTATTTTTGTAAGTCCATGTAATTTGTTTAGAGGTAAGGTTCCTTTGTCCACTCTTTTTAGGGGAAAGCTGGTTGTCCCACTCCTTGTATTTTTCCTTCCAATCAATAAAATTTTTCAAGGTTCCGCCAAAAAAGAAAGAAAGAAAACTCTCAGGTCAGAGAGGTCTAATGAATAGATACAACATACATTTGCATAATCGTTGTATGAAAAAGAGAGATTAAGAGGTGTCCAACATGTTTCATCCATGGTCTCCTTAATCCTTATAACCTGTCCCATCATCTTTCAATGGTGATGCTGCAGTAACAGAAGCAGTATAGATGAGCCGCCTCACAGTTCTTGATTTGACGCAAGATATTGCAATGCTTTTTGTTGCCCCAACTGTGGCTTCGATCCTATTTTTGTACTGATCATAGATACCATGAGGAAAAGTAAAGGAGGAATTATAAATCATACTTACGAAACTTAATATATATCGAAGGGGTCTTAGTGAAATTTGAGAGCTAGCATGAATTTGAGGAGGCATACCTCGTAGCCCTCAGAGTGAAACCATGGGGTTGCAACATGGAAAACAAACTAATAGCCTTCTATTGCTTTCTTAAACTCCTCTGGTTTATAAATGTTAGCTTCAAACAAGTGAAGCCTTGTGTCAGGAAAGCTCCTTAGAAGGCCTACCTTAGATTGTTCATCTGCAATTATCAAGTCAAATTTAATCACGCATGTCATTGTTTGTATGTGTATGTGGAGAGTGGTTGAGAGAGATAGACAGGAGCATACTCAAGTTTCTGACAGTGGCATGAACAGTATATCCTTTCTCTAAGAGATTCTTAACCAGGGCCGAGCCCATGTAACCGGCACTTCCTGTAACACAAACCTTGCAGAAAATCTTTTCCATTTCTAATTTAAGAGAATGAAGTTCACAAAGTTCTCAATACAATGTACTAAGAGTCTTGGTTCACAAAGACTTCCGTAAGTTGTGCTACTTTAAGTTACATATTTGGATTTTTATATGCATAGCCTCAACATCATGTGCAGCCTAACTCAAAATTAGGTTTTAAGTATTAGGCATGGGCATGGGTAGGAAACAAACAAATTTAGTATGAACATAACAGACATGTGAAGGGTATAAACAAAAGCAGAAAAAATAAAAAGCTCATATATGGTCTTTGCTAATTACTCAAATAATATTACTAATAATCAAAACGAGTGGGAAATAAAATTACTAATAAAAATCCATACATGTAATTTACTAATATAACAATAAACCAAAACTGAATACTGATATTACAAGCTTTTTAATTCCCAAAATCATTTACTTATTTTGTGTTTCTCACTGTTTTTCATTACTCTGTTAAACCTATTCAGCTATTCTTCTGATAAAAGCCCTCTATCTGTACTTAATTATGTTCATGCAGTACCTTCGCTTAGTCAATGGTTGATTTTTGATATCATATGCCTGCTTAATATGCTTTCTGAATAAGAAAGTTCAATCACTGGAAGGGACAAAAAGGTCAAATGCTAGATGCTCAACGCTGCATAAAATTGACTGCACAGGAAAATACAAAAGTCCACTGCATTCGTCAAACACATATGCATCAATAAATCTGGAAACTTGAGTTTAGTCAAGAAAATTTTCACAACAAGGAACAAACTATATACAAACCGCGTAAAGAAACTCAGCAGTTTAAAAAAAATGAAAGAGAGAACACTATCATCTAAAACAAACCAATATACATTCAACTAAGCAGAAGATAAGCGCCTTAATAAATGAAACCTCCATATTCTGGACAAGTGAAATTCAAATATCATGTGCTAGTGTGCTTTTTTTTTTTTTTTTGGTGTTTCGAGGCTGATCACTCCACTTCTAGTCCTAACACTTCTATTGTAGATTTTGTAAATAGTATAGATATTGGCTAATCCTTTTGGTAAGGTATACTCCTAGGGTACAAAGGACGCATCACCTTTTTTGATGCTTTTTTATATAATTATTACTTATCAAAAAAATAATATCAGGTTGGCATATTCGTCCTGTCAAGGACATTAAACAAATATACTTTATATAATTATCGAACAACAAATTGATGTTAAAGAGCCTGTACACTACTGCAATAACGCTGTTTTATTTTCACCGTGACCGTGAGAATAGATCAGCAAGACTTCGACAAAAGAGCAAAACAAGATGTAATAAACAGAAAAAAGGCAGCTAATATAAAAGCTCGATTTGTTTGCAACTGAAGAGAAAAAGGAGCTGCAGAGCAGATCCACTGAAGCTTCACACTGCACAGGATTACAAAATAGAAAAATGTAACAAAGTACTAAGAGATCATTGCATCAACTTATACACCGATATCAGCTCAACGCTATAAAAGTTACATCTTCATCAATTACCAATGCAACCAAGGATTTGAAAGATTGGTTTTAGTCGAACAAACTTCTTATAAACACAAGAAGTTTAATCACAAAGCACAACCAGTGAGAAAGTGAATGGAGAAAAAGATCATACATGGAGATCACCCATCTTCCTAGCACATTTGATACAATCATCTAAGATCATCTCGGCAACGTATTTAAACTTAAATCCTTTCTCGTTAAGCTTTGTAGATCGCCATCCAATATCTCTCTTAGGGTCATCGAGATACCTGAAAATAAATTCCATCCCCATCACAAATATGGAAAGGAAGAGACACCAATGAGAATGTTCTTAATTCTTATTTGAATTCAAAGACCCAAAACCTGAATTCCTAATATCCTCTACATTACCATGAAAGGGGATTGATTGAGTTTCTGGTTCTGCTTTTTCCGTCTTTCTTATGGTTAGCAAAGTGAAAGGATATCTTAGTCCCAACTGTTAATATATGTTCATAAAAGCACATTTTGAGAGCTGCTAATTTTGAATCAAAAAATTCTGAAACTATTTTCATCGATCAAAATCTTTCAGTTGAAATTGCATACATACATACATACATACAAATATGTATGTATGTATGTGTGTGTGTCTATATATATATATATATAGAGAGAGAGAGAGAGTTCTAGGACTTCTTTATTTATCTTATGGATAAAGAAGAAAAATGATGGATGCCAGCCTGCCACCAAATTTTTGAATGTCGGGCAAAATGCCACTGTCTTTCTTAATTGGTCAACTGTTTACCAAATTTTAGCAACAAAATAAAAACTCATTATTACTTTTTTAATCATCAATCAACCCCAGGTCTACAAAGAAAAGGACGGGGGTGGGGAAGAAAAAGAAACAAGGTCAGCTTCTTACTTGTCCTTCACATGAATTTCCGGATAGGTCCTTTGGTAGTATTTAGCAATTTCGGCAGTTGCGATGTATGAAGTGGCACACAAGTATCGACCAGTCATTGAATCTGCCTCCATACAGAATATATGGGCTTCGCAAACATCTTCAATATGTACAATTGGAACTTTCCCTAGCAATTCTTCCATAAACTTGAGACACCCGTATAACTCAGCATTATCAAGAAGTTGTGATATAAACATCAGCACGGCTAGGGGTGTAGAGGATAGAAGGGTATGCCCTCCGACAAGGCCACAAGCTAAAGTTACCACCTCCAGTCCACCACCATCATTATCCCTATTGATGCTCAAGATTTCACTTTCAGCGAGTGTCTTTGACTTTGTGTAGTCCTATAGAAAAAAATTGCAATAGTCGACTTAATTAGAATATGAGCATCCAGGACTTCGCTCACAAGATATGTTTCATTTCTCCTATAACCTAATGGTACTCACCCCCACTATTGTTGAGTTCGACAAGGATCTAATAAACACATCTTACTTCACAGAGGTGGTGTTGGAAGTTCAAACACTTGAATCCCTCATAATAGAGCAACTTGGCCTCTGCTCGCCCTCTAATAAAGATTGGATCGAGGATCTCATAGGCAATGTGAAATATACCCCAAGTAAACAGGGGCATCTGGATAAGATCCAAGATTTGATCAAGGATCTCAAATCTATGAGATTGGCTTGCACTCAACTTTAGATTGTTTCATAGCCATAATTAAGGTCTCCTTTACGTACGTATATACATGGTAGCTAAATGTAAAATAAATCTGAATTTGTATGGAGTATGGACAGTGAGAAATTAAGTAATGAATTTACCATTAGAGAGTTATTGCTGTAAGGAACGTCTGAGTGATGAAGAGGTGTCCAACATGTTTCATCCATGAAATCCTTGTAGCTAGACCCATCATCTTTCAGTGGTGATACAGCCATCACAGAGGCAGTATAGATGAGCCGCCTCACTGTTCCCACTTTGATGCAGGACATCGCAATACTCTTTGCGGCGGCAACTGTAGCTTCGATCACATCTTTGTGCTATGCGTATGAACAGAATCATCAGATTTGATTTGAAAACTATTGGGGCCAGCCAGGGTTAATACTTTGTGAATTAATGAAAGGAAAATAATAAGTACGACTTACGCCATAGCCTGACTGCGCCATGGGGTTTGCAACATGAAAAACAAACTGACAACCTTCAATTGCTCCCTCAAACTCTTCAGGTTTATAAATGTCAGCTTCAAACATATGAAGTCTCTTCTCAGCATTAGGAAAGCTCTTTAAGAGATCTACCTTATTCTGATCGTCTGCACAAATTCATCAATCATAGATCGAGTGAGAATGAGTGAAAGTACTGTTGGAGAGTTCTAGAGAGAGAGTAACCAATAAAATTCCTACTCAAGTTCCTAAGGGTAGCATGAACATTGTATCCTCTTTCTAAAAGTTTCTTGACCAGGGTAGAGCCAATCCAACCTGCACCTCCTGTAACACAAACATTACAGCAGCTATTCTTCTCCATCCCCCATTTACAACCCTGTTGTTTGTTACTCCTTATAATCATAAGCTGTTTCTAACGGTCAACTTGTGGATGATAACAAACTAAACCAGTATTATTATCTGGATTATTTGCGGTCATGAAACTGCCCGCCCATTTAGTAATTCGCGGGTAATAACTAAATATTTTAATGAAAGTCATAATAACTGGGTAGCCGACTCCGTGAAAGTTAAACCAACCACATTATTTAGTTTTAATGAGAGGTTTCTCTATTTGCTTCGTTGCCCCTGTACTTTCAATATTTTTCGCCGAAATTCTTACGTTTCCCACGCCTTATAGTTTAATTCTTTGTCAGCTTCGTTAGCCATCTGTTAGTATCAATTGTCTTGGGATACTTGACGGATCCTAACGGACTTAGACGAAATACTAAATAACACATTTAAAGCCAAACGTGACACATTGAAAACACAAAAGTGACACATTTTAATATTAAAAGTGACACTATAAAGAGAAATTTATTATAATTCTCATTAAAATACAAAGTAACACTCTTAATCCTAAAAAGTAACACTCTTAATACTAAAAAGTGACACTCTTAATACTAAAAATTGACTCTTAATACTAAAAAGTGATACTAAAAAGTGTCACGTTTAATACTAAAAAGTGTCACTTTAAAACTAACGTTGACTGTCAAAAGTGACACATTTAATACTAAAACGTGACATTTTCAATGCTAAAAAGTGGCACTTTTAAGTTCAATAACGACGATTTTTATTTATAAGGCAAAATGACATTTGTACGGTCAAAAGTAACACATTTAATTCTAAAAAGTGACATTTTTTATGTTATAAAGTAACACTTTAATGTCAAACGTAATGATTTTTATTTATAAAAAAAGAGAGACACTTTTCAAAGTGAAAGTAACACATTTAAGACTAAAAGTGACACATTTAAGCCCAAAAAGTAACACTTTTTTAGGAAAAAATTATAATTTTCATTAAATATGCAAAGTGATACTTCTAAGGCCAAAAGTGACACATTTTATGCAATAAAGTGACACTGTTAATAGTAAAAAGTGACACTCTGCATATATAAACATGAGGGGTGACACTGTAATTTTAAAAAAAACTAAGGGATTGCATTGAAATTTTTGAATTTTGCCTCATTAAACCTAGATAGACCCGTCTTACGGATAAGGATCCGTAAGACCATCCTACAGAAAACCACCTCTGGCAAGGCAAGAATTAACAAGAAAGACTTTACGACTATCCAATAAAATGACACACAAATCATTAAAATGATAAAAACCACTTTCTCTGTTACACCCAAAAAGTCTTCTTTTGAAAAATCTAATAATAAAGGAATGTATTAATGTCATTGAAGTTTGTCATAATTTTTGAAAGTGGACTCGCTTGGAACAGAAGGAGTATTCGGAGTAGATCTCCTGTCAAAAGGTTTTATGAATCTTAATTCGTAAGACAAAGTTCTACTCCCTCACCGTTCAACTCATCAGCATATAGTGGGTCGAGGTCGGGTAAAAAGGTTTCATTTTATAAAAAAAAATATCCGTAAAACCGTATTCTCTAAGTTTTTGCCATTCAAAAATATGTTAATTTGAAAAGACCAAAACTTTAGACAAAGTTAATGTTTTCTTTTTTCATAGGAAAAGACAAAAAGGGTTTCCATACCAAGATAACATATTACTCTTTGAGTGGAGCTAGAGGCTATAGTGCCTCCATTATGCTCCGCCTCTTCAATGCGGTTTCAAGGGGGGTTGCGGAAGATGGAGAGGGAATCGAAAATGAGCGACCTATTTTTTTCCCTGATGGTTTAGAATTGGTTTTGTAATTTTTTTTTTACTTTTAGCATGGAATGGTATTGTGTAATACCCCAAATAAAAAGTATTAATTATAATAATTAATATTATATTTGTTTTGGGCCAACCTAAATATTTTGAATCAGATTATTTTGGACCTATCTTTAGAATTATTAATTTTTTTGTTGGGCCAATACAGTTAGCTAACTAGTTAGTGGTGATTGGGCTTGGCTCACCTTTAATTATAACCACTTTAATAATAATAAAAATAATAATAGTAATAATAATAATAATAATAATAATAATAATAATAATAATAATAATAATAATAATAATAATAATAATAATAATAACAAACTCAGTTTTTGTCTTCCAATCAAACACTCAAACAAATCAAACAAACAGAGCTGTGTCACGGTAGGAGTATACTGGCTTGGTTACAGAAGAAGTTTTTGGGAAATAAGTAGGGAGAGATTGGGGAGAGATTGGGGTTGTGGGTTATCAAAATACAACCCAGTGAGAAACAGAGAGAAACAAAAAAAAAGGGAGGAAAGGCAACAACATAGCGATAGATCGAAGAGGGCGGCTGCTACAATTTTGGTTGCACACCGTCGAGGAAAAACCAAGGTAAGCATCATAGTTCCTTCCGAATCGAGTATTTCGTTTTAGTACCCTTCGTTGTAAACATAATGAGTACAATGGTGTGTATACCAGTTGATTTGATTTTGGGTTGGATTTAAAAGATTAACAGAGAAGAAGAGAATAGTTAGATAATGAATCGGAGAGGAGAGGAGTAGTGTGGTTGCTCAACGACGTGGGTAAAGGAAAAAAAAACAGAACAAAGAAGAAGAAGAAGGCGGACTGAATATTGTGATGTGGGTTTTATAAAAAGAAAGGAGAGGAAAGAAGAAGAAGAGACGAAGCAGGGGGAGAGAGAGAGGGAGTAGGCTTGAGTGGTTATTAAATAATATGTGTGTGTGTGTGTGTGTGTTGAAAGGTGTGGAGTGTGTGTACAGGAAGTTTGATAAGACATATATATGTGTGTACACGTGATGTGTACATGATGGAAGTTTGCTCAACGACGTGGGTAAAAGAAAAAAAAAACAAAACAAAGAAGAAGAAGAAGGCGGACTGAATATTGTGATGTGAGTTTTATAAAAAGGAAGGAGAGGAAAGAAGAAGAAGAGACGAAGCAGGGGGAGAGAGAGAGGGAATAGGCGTGAGTGGTTATTAAATAATCTGTGTGTGTGTGTGTTGGAAGGTGTGGAGTGTGTGTACAGGAAGTTTGATAAGACATATATATGTGTGTACACGTGATGTGTACATGATGGAAGGAAATCATAAAAAAATAAAAATAAATCAAAACAAATGTCTCCTGCACATAAATCTGGTTGTACTGATTATGGGGTTTATTTTTGGTGGACCAATTTAACAAGCATAATCATTATATATTTATGTAGGGGTAATTATTGGATTTCGGTACCAACACTGTACTTATGTAATCTACTTATATTTTTAAATCGTAGGTTCGGATTGACGTGCGTAACAATATACATTTAATTACAAGATATTTTTGCGCAGCAACCTTAACAAGGTAATGGATTACGTTTTTTTTAGGTTCTTTGTAAAAGTATAAAAAAAATATACTTTTTATGTTGGCTTCCGCTATTCTTGAATTTCGTACTTTCATTTGTCATGCCTGACCTCAGGTCGGTAGTTGCTTTGACTCCGTCGTTAGCTTTGTTGGATATCTTCATTATATTTTCGTCTTCGCAGATTTCATGTCTACTTTGATTTTCTTGAAATACCTTTGTTATTGAAAAATTGCTATGTATTTGTAAACCTTGTCGGTATACTCTTTGGTATTAAAAATGACGAATTTTGATATGATTTACGTTTTAATAATAGTACATTGAGAGTACTATTCATGTTTTGAATTTATTTATGATCACTAAGTATGAACAACCCGTCACATGGATTTTTGTGATAACATTTGAAATAATTGAAACTGCACCACTTGGCCTGTGAGTACGGTTATCCGGATATACCTTAATTGTGTATCCTTCGAGAGATTTGTGTACCTTTCGGGGGATTTGTGTACCATTCGAGGGATTCGTGTACCCTACGAGAGATTTGTGTACCTATTGGGGGATTTGGTACTTGGTCAATAGACCCTTATGTGATCCTAATAAATATTTTGAATCTTCGGTTATTACTAACTGGTATGAGACAGCCAGTAATGACAAACTTATTTGATCTATAATGATTTGTTTGAACTCTCCATTAAAAAAAAGGATTTATATTATTGTCGATTGATACCTATCTTGGATTTTTGCAAGTTATCAATTTTCTAAATTCTGTTTTACTTATAGCACGATTATTCTTTGAGTCCCCCCTCCTTAGAAACCGGAGGGGCGACGTATGATCTTACTGAGCTTTGTTCGCTCACCCTTCACAATCCTTTTCTTCCAGGTCTAAATTAATGACAAAGCTTGATGTAGAGGATACCCGTGAAGGAATCAAGACTTATAGGGCGAATTTATAAGTTTTGAAATTTATTGGAGACATAGTTAATTTTGGTAGACTTTGTTTCGTAATTTATTTTGGATGACTGTATTTTTAAATTGGAGACTTTTGTAATTTCTGGTTGGGTGACGTTTGACTAGTCTTTAATTAAGTTTGAAATTGTAGTGACGTGGCCAAATTTGGGCCCATGTAGTGGGACCGAGGTTTGGGGCGTTAAATATTGATTTTATGGAATTGGGCAAGTAGAATTTTAATTCAATTCCAATTATATCCTTCATTTTAGTATCCAAACAACAGAATTGAAATTATATGTTGTAATTCCAACTTCCAAATGATAGAATTGGTGTAACCAAACATACCCTCAAAGTTATTACAACCAAAGGAGAACAAGAAGTGAATATTTATATGCTAACTAGTAAGGTTCACGTGCGTTGCACGTGATGTTAATAATTTTTTAAAAATGATTTGTTAGTTCCTTCATTTTTTTGTTGACTTTTAATTATTAGATTTTTGTGTGTTTTAATATTTACAGTTTTTGAGACTTATAGATTATGTTGTTGTATGTTTAACATTTCTAATAATTTTGTTTTTCGGTCATTTATAATGTATGTTTTTAGTCATTGTATAGCAACGTATCCTACACATTTGTCTTTTTTTGTTGGTTATTTTTAAATCTTTTTTAATACCAAACATGAATTCATTCATTTTTATCGGTGTGTAAATTGAAAACAATTCAAACTTACTATCTTAGATAAGCACATTGTTGTTGGAGACTTTGCTTATGTCGTTTCTGGAATTTATGACTCTTTTAAAAAAATAAAATTGTGTTGGAGAATCAAACTCTCAACCCCAAAGTATATAGTTGCACTAAAAAAATACAAAATTCCATCAAAGTATCTATGAAGTCCCACTTTGCCACACACAACCTAAGTTTTGTGTCATTTTCATACCATTTTATAATTTTTTTCTAGTTTACCACCTAGCCACTGCGAAGGTTACCAATCTGACATTAAGGTGCACATTGTGATCAGATAATCACAATCATGTGTCAAGGCCACCATGAATAAGAACCCATAAAAAATTAAAACTGTCACAGCCCCCTGACATTTCTCCCTTTCTCTCTCATACAACACAATACACAAGTCACAAGCATACACCACGAATTTTAAAACACATATTTGAACCAATCACAAATATATACGATAAAGATGAGGCATGTCATGGTTCAATCCGTCTTCATCGTCCCTAGCTTCAACTCTAATAAATTTCTCATCGGCACCGTTGATATTGTTTATAGTTTGATTGGACCAAATTATCGATCTTAAACATTATTCGCCACTGTGTCTATCTCTATGATTACCATACATGACATCATTATCACCAAATTTGACATGGAATATGGAAATGCTACAAAATTACGTTGAGGGCCATAGTGGATTTGGTGGATACTTAAGGGGAAATTTGTATTTGGGACTACGTTTGATGGGGCCAAAATATGATTAGCTCTCAAAATTACACAATAAATCTCACATTTTGCACCCCAACCTACGAAGTGTCTCACTTCCATACCTTATTTTTCTATTTTTCCCACTTTGCCCCCTTCCGTCTATGGGTGTTGAAAATAGTAACAGAAAATTGTATGTGCATGTCACGTGAAGATTATTTTGATCATTTTTCTTGGGGTGCAAAATGGGATTTGGTTATAACTTCAATATTTAGTTACCCATTTAGTATTTAACATATGTTTTTAAATAAAATAAATAAATAATTGTTTCAAAAATCCAAAAATAATTATATGGCCAATTTACAATCCCCCCAAAGTATCCACCAAATCGCATAGGGCACGATAACCTAAGGTTTGTCTCATAATTGTATGTGATGCTACATTTTTTTCCATTTTCCACCCTACCCTTGACGGACGTTAGAAAATTCCCTTAAAATAGCACGTGATCTTCCCCGTACGGGGTAAAAATGACATTTCTCTTATTTGGTTAAAGAGTAAATGTATTAAAAGGAAAAACCCTAATCTCACTTCCTCTCATTCTGTCATCTCCTGGTGCAATCTCATCATCGGCTCCATCGTAATAGCCGCCATCTCCAACCCCACCATATATAGAAGCTGTCATCTCCAGCCTAAACCCTTCCCACCCCAGTCACTCCTATCACAGCTCTGGCGCTTACCTCTTTCAATTTTAGCCAAATTTCATCTTCGATCTCCCTCATTCTGTCCCCTGCAAAAGTCGCGCCTGAAGTAGCAATCAGAGGCTATAGAGTATACTTACTAAAAACCTTTATAAAAACATGGGATTAACAGAAAACCAATAACACATATCGTTCAATTCATCTGAAAGAGAGACGGACATGAATTAAGAGAAATGGTAAGAGGTTTTATTGAAATACTCTTCAATTTTGCTGTAGAAAATTAAGCATACGACCGGCTTGTATATGGCTTAAAACAAAGTATTGAAATTGAGAGAATGTTGAAGAAGCTATGGTTCTAGATGATTTCAACCTCAGAGCAACTGTCATGGTGGTCGGGTTGAATTATTTAAAGAATTATGAGAGAAAAAGTTAAGTTAAGTTAAGTCATGTAAGAGGATGAAAGGGGGGATGAGAAACTGATTGATTTCAGTCGTGGTTGGGTTTCATCGGAGAAGGTGAGTGGATCCAATTTCATACAAGAAATTGGAGATGGGACGGGTATTTATGGGTAAAAGTTTTTCATATCTTTTGTTTGGGTACTTTGTTTTTATCATCAAGATAAAAAAAATTTGATAATGAAATCAAATGCGTATCTATCTTCGGGGTTAAGAGAGAGAAATTTAAGAGAGAAATTTGGAGGGAGTGGACAAAACCCAGATTGGGTTCTGGGTTAATTTTTGTTTTGGGGACGACTGAAGACCGGAAAATATGGTAGGTCTTTTTTTCTAGATTTTCTTTCAGCAGGAAAAAAAAGGAATGGTGGACCCTCACTCCATTTTTTTTAACATTTTAACTTTACACACATTTATATAATTTTTTTAGAAAATTATATTTTATTTCTTAATTTTATTAGGCTAAAATACATTTAGCACCCCCAAAGTTTACACCAAATTCCTAATATTTTCCTCGAGTTAACACCCACAAGGAAATGTCAAATTGACGTGACTTTTCTAACGGCTATGGTTAGGGTGAAAAATAAGAAGAAAAAAAATAACGTTAGATACTATTATGGGACAAACCTTAGGGTTGGGGTGCACAATGTGATTTGGTGGATACTTTTGAGGGGAACTGTAATTTGGCATAATTAAAAGGAAAATGTTATTCTTACAACTAATTATATTACTTTCCTTACAACTAAGCTTTAAAGAAATGTAAAGTTGTTTTGGACGAGGACATTTTTATTCTTTTTCAAGGCTTAGTTGTAAGGAAAATTATAAAATTAGTTGCAAGGCTAACAACGTTGTTATTATAATTTTTCTAATATTTAAATTAAAATTTTAAAAAAATTGCATTACTCTAAAAAATGAAATTTATAATTAATTTAATTTATTTTGTTATCATTAGCTTTCTTCCATCAACCTCATCATTCATAGACCCACCACCATTATCACCTCAAATAACACCATTATCCCAAAAATCTATTTTTGATTTTATTTTATTTTATTTATCTAATTCTTCACTCATTCGTTCAAATTAACATATATGCAAAACTCGTCATTTATAGACACACCACCACCACAACCTTAAATTTCAATATTTACAAATACAAATTAATTTTTTTGAAATTTCAAATTTGAAGATTGAAACTCAAACCCATATGAAGATTTGAAAAAATGATGATTTTGAAATCTAACAATGTCATATTCCACCTAAACCACCATTGTCATGCTTACAATCACCTCAAACACCACTCCTAACCACCACCACCAGTATACCTGCAATTGTCGCCGCCGCCATCACCAGTCACCACCACAAAAAAACACGTTCACCTTACTTTGCTAAAATATATTTAGCTTCCTTTAAGTCACCATTAAAATTGGATGACAGTTAGGGATAGTGACGAAATTGTATATATCTTTAAAAGTATAATGACAATTTCGCTCGAAACATAGTACAGTGGCAAAATGTAACAATTAATTAAAGTACAGTGGCAAAATTAATCATTTTTCCCTCAAAAAGTTAATTTTTTATTTGATTTGATTCCTTTTTAATTATTTACTCCTTCCTTCAAAATAACTAATTTGCAAAACGCATCATTTATAGACACATCACCACACAACTTTGAATTTCACTTTTTACAAACTCAAATTCAATTTTTTGAATTTTCAAATATTCAAATTGAAGCCAAAACCCATGTGGATATTTGAAAATATAATGATTTGAAAATCTCACAATGTTGTATTTCATCTAAACCACCACTGTCATCCCTACAATTGCCACCACCATCGCCCCTAACACCACTTTAAAAAAAAAAAAAGTTGGAGGGGACATAGACCGTACCCCAACCCTTAATTTTTTTATTATTTTTAATGCCTTGAAAGGCTACAATTATATATATACATATATATATATATATATATATATATATATATATATATATATATATGATGCCTTTGGTGTGGCTCGAACAAATGGTTCCTCTGGTGAGACTTTGAACACCCGACCTCTCGGTTGAGAGTAGTTAAGTCCCAGGGTGCCTCTGGTAGGGCTTGAATACTCAATCTCTCCGTTAAGATAAATGAGTAGCTAAATGGGGCCTTTGGATAAGGCTTTAACAACAACGATGGCTCTGAAGAGGCTTGAACACCCGCCCCTAACACCACTATCCCTACAGTCGTCAGTATTACTATCACCACCACCAAGAAATGCATTCACCTCGCCTTGTTCAAATGGAGACATATAATCTTTTTAGCTTTCGATTAGTCGGACTTTTTTCTTAGAACCTCTCACATTTCTTAGTTCCTATCCACTTTCGGTATCAAATTACTAAGCAGGGAGATAGTCTAATTAATTTTAGGATATACAACTTGAAAGGATGTCGGTTGGTGGCAGTATCTTCCAATAAAATGATAGTTGCGGTAAAAGAAAAGAAAGTCGATAGCTAAGGGAAGGGAATAGATAGATTCCTATATGTAACTACATCGGGTCCTATGAAGAGGAGCAAGCAAGTTAAGAGCAAAAGAGGTTTGAGATTTGGAACACAGTTATGGAGAGAAGTAAAATATTTGAACCCAGTTATTTGTGATTACTACAATTGGTTTTGTTTGTAATATCTACAAGTTTGGGAATAGTATGATAGTTTTTAAGGCTGCTAGTAGTAGTTTAAAAATTCAAAGAAGTAAATTAACTGTAGATTTTAGTTTTTTTTTTCTAACAAAACGCACAGATTCATCAAATGATTTTTTTTTTCATCTTCTTGACATTATGACGCATTTTCTTAACTCATTTATCTTATTTTATTCATGGATAATAAGTAAACATGCTACAAATTTGCTTAATATCTCGATGCTCACCAACAATTCTATTATTATAGATACAATTTTTCATATAAATCTAATAATATCATTCCCGAGCATATTTAAGAAAGTAAAACCATATTATTTTTTAGTTTCGAATAAAGTTTTAGTGTCTCGACTGAGTAAGGGTATTTTTGTCATTTTAGAAAATATTGGGCGATATTTGTAACGATAATGGTAGGCGGGGGAAACTAATAAGAAAATCAAAATACAAGACGAAATGAAAATAATTAAAAAATGTAGGACATAACTATAAAATAGGTACAAGTTAAGGGATCAAATTATTATTTAATTATTCATGAAATTAATTAGCTTATAACAAATTTACTCTTTTGGCGTTAATTCATGACAAGTGATTTATTATATTTATTATGATTACTTTTTTCCAATCATTATTGTTTGTCATTTTAAATTTATGTGTATTGTCCTTAACAAAAGACACAAATTCATCAAATGATTCTTCATTTGTTTTCATCTTCTTGACATTATGACACATTTTCTTAACTCGTTTCTCTTATTTTATTCATGGGTAATAACTAAACATGCTACAAATTTACTTAATATCTCGATACTCACCAATAATTCTATTATTATAGATATGATTTTTCATATGAATCTAATAATATTATTCCCAAACATATTTAAGAAAGTAAAACCATATTATTTTTTAGTTTCGAATAAATTTTTACTGTCTCGACTGAGTAATGATGTTTTTGTCATTTTAAAAAATATTGGGCGACATTTGTAATGATAATGGTAGGAGGGGGAAACTAATAAGAAAATCAAAATATAAGACGAAATGAATATAATTAAAAAATGTAAGACCTAACTTTAAAATACGTACAAGTCAAGGGATCAAATTATTATTTAATTATTCATAAATTTAATTAGCCTGTAACAAATTTACTCTTTTGGCCTTAATTCATGACAAGTGATTTATTATATTTATTATGATTACTTTTTTCCAATCATTATTGTTTAACTTGGTAAATTTATCTGTATTGTCCTTAACAAAAGGCACAAATCTATCAAAGGGTTCTTCATTTTTTTTCATCTTCTTGACATTATGACACATTTTCTTAACTCATTTCTCTTATTTTATTCATGGGTAAATAACTAAACATGCTACAAATTTGCTTAATATCTCTATACTCGCCGACAATTCTATTATTATAAATACAAATTTTCATATAAATCTAATAATGTATTTCCCGAACATATTTAAGAAAGTTAAACCATTTTATTTTTTAGTTTCGAATTTAAAGTTTTAGTGTCTCAACTGAGTAAGGGTATTTTTGTCATTTCAGAAAATATTAGGCGACATTTGTAACGATCATGGTAGGTAGGGGAAACTGATATGAAAATCAAAATACAAGACGAAATTAATAGAATTAAAAATGTAGGACCTAACTTTAAATTAGATACAAGTCAATGGATCAAACTATTATTTAATTATTCATGGAATTAATTAGTCTATGACAAATTTACTATTTTAACATTAATTAATGGTGAGTGATTTATTAAGTTAAGGGGTAGGTTTGTCCATACATTAAGTTCTAATAGACAACCTAAACTTTTATAGGTAGTTAGAGTTAGCTTAGATTAGATTAGATTATGTGACAGTAGTACAAGTAAAGACTGTATATGAAAGATGTAAAAATCCATGTACAAGAAACGTGTATAACAACCGAGGAGTAGCGTTTTGGACTTGTGTGATATTAAACATTGGTCTTGATGGAAAAACTATATCTGCTTTGATCATCGTAGAACTTAGACCACGGCATTATTAGAGAATAATATCTTTTTATTATTCTTGTTTATTTGTAATTAGTAATTAGTGGTAATTACCTTGTAGAGTTCTTTCCTTATTATGTTTCCTTCCTTGTATAGGTTTCTTGTACCCTACTCCAAGTGTAACCCTAATTGTATCTCTCCCTATAAATAGGTGATTTTATCAATGAATTGGCTATGCCATTATTCCTAAACTTTTATTAGTTTCTACATGGTATCAGAGCTTTGCTCCTAAACCCTTGCCTTCTCCCTCTAGCTGCCGCCCCTCACCCTTCTTTACCATGGCTAACGGAAATCACTCCATCACCATTAAAAACCCTCTTGATCCCACACAAACCTTCGACCTGATAAACATCTCTCACCACAACATCACCAAACTCACATCCACCAACTATATAGCTTGGAAACTCCAAGTTGAGGCCACCCTCATTGGCTATGACCTCTACAAGTTTGTAGACGGCTCACATCCATGTCCGCCTCCAACTGTCCTCACTAAGGATGCTTAAACATCCAAGGACGTTCCCACACCCAACCCGCATTACCAACCCTGGATCCGGCAAGACAAACTTCTGTTTGGTGCTCTTGTCGGCTTCCTCTCTGCACCCTTGGTCCCTCTTGATCCAACAGGCCGCCACTACCCGTGATGCTTGGCAAACTCTTGCTCACACGTATGCTCGCCCAACCCGTGGCCACATCAAGCAGATTAAAGATTACCTCAAGCGAGCTTCCAAGGGGACTCAGTCTATTTCCGACTACATGCAGTCTGTTAAAGGAAGGGCTGATGAACTCGCTGTTCTCGGCAAACCACTTGATCACGAGGACCTCATTGAGACCATCCTCGGAGGCTTGGATGACGACTACCGCCACATCGTGGATGTGGTTGAAGGACGGGACACCCCAATCTCGTTTGATGAGCTCCATGAAAAACTCATCAATCGCGAGCTGCTCTTGAAACAGTCTCACACCGCGTCCTTCTCTCACCCTGCTTCCGCCAATCCTGGCGCCAGAGAACAATAGCACGATCGCTCGGACTCCTCCGACGCTCGTCATCCGTCCCAACCTCGGCGCCTCAGCCTCGGCCTCTGCTCCTCGCCCAGCGACCGTATCTCGGCAAGTGTCAAGCATGCCGCCAACAAGGCCACTTCGGTTGCTCGCCGCCCCAACTTCCAACTGGTCGCCACCACCTCTCTGCCCGCTCCTCCTAACTCGGCCATTGGCTCCAAGTGGCAACCACGGCTCACCTCGCCACCTCGGTACACGGGGACACCGAGGGTTACTCGGCAGTGGTGTTTCTCACCATGTCACCAACGACCTTGGCAATCTCTCACTTCACTCCACCTACGCGGGCATGGACGACATAGTAATTGGTGATGGTACTGGGTTATCAATTTCAAAAATTGGTTTCTCCTCTCTTCATACACCCACACACAATTTTTCCCTTCATAATGTTCTCTTTGTTCCTGATATGAAAAAGAATCTTATATCTATATCTTAATTTTGTATTTCTAATAATACCTTCATTGAGTTCTTACCAACTTCTTTTCATGTGAAGGATCTGCTGACAGGGAGAATACTACTGACCGGACAGTCTAAGGATGGTGTGTATGAATGGCCGGCCACTACTACCTCACCTCGCCCATCTGCTTGTGTCAGCTCCAAAGTCTCTCACCAAGATTGGCATCATCGTCTTGGTCATCCGTCTGGTCCTATTCAACGACAGCTTCTATCTAGCCTAGGTTTAGATTTAGACACTACTAGCACTCGTCCTCTTCATTTTAATGCTTGCCTTTCTAATAAAAGTCATAAACTCCATTTTCATCAGAATACTATTGTGTCTACTATTCCTCTGCAAACTGTTTATACTGATGTTTGGACCTCGCCCATTCCATATATTGATGGGTTCAAATACTATGTGATCTTTGTTGATCATTTTACTCATTACATCTGGCTATACCCGCTCAAACGCAAGTCTGAGGTCGCCACCATCTTTCCCAAATTTAAAGCCCTGGTCGAAAACTTTTTTAAAACAACCATTGTCACTCTTTACTCGGACAATGGAGGCGAGTACATGGACTTGCCCGACTCGCCCGGCCGCTATCTATCCGCCCATGGCATCTCTCATCTCACCTCGCCCCCTCACACCCCGGAACACAATGGGTTCTCCGAACGTCGCCACCGTCATATTGTTGAAACTGGCCTCTCTCTTCTCTCGAGCATCCCTTCCGCTCTTCCGGTCGCTTGCCTTCCAAACAAATGACCTACCTCATAAATCGCCTACCTACACCCACCGCTCGTCGGTCTCCATACCACAAACTCTTTGGCTCCCCGCCAAACTATTCCAAACTTCGGCCTTTGGTCGCCATACCCTTGCTCCGCCCTTACTCCGCTCACAAACTTGATGCTCGCTCCACCCCACGTGTCTTCCTCGCTACTCGCTCACTCGTAGTGCCTATCTCTCGTTATGATTCGAGCACCACTAAACTGCTTCATTTCGTCATGTCCGCTTTGTCGAAGTCTGTCTTTTCCCATGTCCACCCCGCCACTAGTCCCGCTGCTTGGGCGAAACCTATGATAGTACCTCTTGGCTACCTCCTCATGATTCGCTTCGGTCACTCATACACACCGCGGCCGCCGCTTCTAGTACCTCCCCGCCGCGTCTCCTCGCAGACTAATCGAATGTGGTTGATCTCACCACCCATACCTCGCCTTTCCCAGCCTCGCCTGCTACCAAAGATCGTCCTCGCTCAGCCTTTCCTGGCTACCAACTCGCCCGAGGATGGCCCTACTCCCGCTTGCACCATGCCCGTTGAACCTGATCCTCGCTCCCATTCCCAGAATCGTGCTCGATGACCTGCTCATGTGCCCGCCGCAAGCGAACATGTTCCTGCGTGTCCGCCGCCTGCTCCTGCGTTCGCCGCCTGCGGATCCTCAACCATAGTTACCCGATCTAAAAACAATATCTACAAGCCCATCAAGAACCGAAGTCTTTCGGCTCAAGCGGCGTGAGACGGTGAACCAACAAGTGTCACTCAAGCTCTGGAAGATGGGAAGTGGCGTTAGGCCATGTCTGAGGAATTTGATGCACTTACTCGCAATGGAACTTGGGAACTTGTACCTGCGGCAGATGCTCGCAATATTGTCGGCTGCAAGTGGATCTACCGCATCAAACAACATGCTGATGGAACCATTGACCGCTATAAAGCTCGCCTCATGGCCAAGGGATTTCACCAGCGACCTGTGATTGACTATCACGAGACTTTCATTTCAAATGATTAAGCCAACTACTGTTCGTCTTGTTCTCTCTCTA
The DNA here is from genome assembly GCA_013146195.2 of Codonopsis lanceolata. Classification (NCBI taxonomy): domain Eukaryota; kingdom Viridiplantae; phylum Streptophyta; class Magnoliopsida; order Asterales; family Campanulaceae; genus Codonopsis; species Codonopsis lanceolata. Next base: position 19,340,065 of record CM028383.1, read on the forward strand.
GCCGTTAGTCAAGGCTGGGATATTCGCCAATTGGATGTTAACAACGCCTTTCTTCAAGGCAATCTATCCGAGGAGGTATTCATGGCTCAACCACCTGGGTTCATAGATAAGGACAAACCTCATCATGTGTGTCGGCTTCACAGAGCCATTTATGGTCTCAAACAGGCTCCTCGAGCATGGTATAATGAGATGCGTCAGTTTCTTCTTGCCTCAGGTTTTACCAACTCGGTGGCTGACACGTCACTATTCATCCTTCGTACTGCGAGCACCATCATCTGTCTTCTCGTATATGTGGATGACATTATTATCACTGGGAACCAGCCCGCTGCAGTTCAGACCTTCATCTCTCTGCTCGCCAGTCGCTTATCTCTCAAGGATCTTGGTGATCTTCACTACTTTCTTGGGGTTGAGGTTGTCAAGCCGCCCAAGTGGTCTTCTGCTTCTCCCGCGTGGTACATAGCTGATCTCCTTGCTCGGACCGGCATGACAGATGCTCGCCCAGTGGCTACCCCCCTTGCTACCTCTCCCACCTTGACTCTTCACGCTGGCACAGCTCTCACAGATCCGACAAAATTTCGAGCAATCGTCTGAGTCTTCAAGATTCTGTCTCTTACTCGACTGATGTTGCCTTTGCTGCCAACAAACTCTCCTCAGCTTCATGCATCGACCGACCACCGAGCACCGGAATGCGGTCAATCGAGTTCTTCTAAGGTATCTCGTGGTACTATCAACGCGGGCATCCTCCTTCATCGCCGCCTCCTCCGCCTCCATGCCTTTACCGACGCGACTGGCCGGGCAACAAAGATGACTACACATCCACCGCTGCCTATGTTGTCTATCTTGGAAGCGGCCCGATCTTGAGCTCCAAGAAACAACGCACGGTGGCTCGCTCTCGACCGGCGACACGGGAAGTAGCCGCCACCGCCGCCGAGGTTCGGGTCAGGTTCTTCTTGGCGAACCGACTCACCTCCTCGACTCAACCTGGCCATTCATCGTGACAACGTGTGGGTGCCACAAGTCTCCGCCGAACCCGGTTTTTCATACTGCATGAAGCATGTGGCTCGATTTTACTTCATTCGCAACAAGTTCGGGACGGGCTTCGCGAGTATGTCATGTCTCCTCCGATCAATTGGCCGATGCCTTGACCAAGCCTCTTGCCGCCAATGTTTCATCAATTACTTCACAAGATTGGTCTCTTCTCTGACGTCCATCTTCATGGGGGGCATATTAGAGAATAATATCTTTTTATTATTCTTGTTTATTTGTAATTAGTAATTAGTGGTAATTACCTTGTAGAGTTCTTTCCTTATTATGTTTCCTTCCTTGTATAGGTTTCTTGTACCCTACTCCAAGTGTAACCCTAATTGTATCTCTCCCTATAAATAGGTGATTTTATCAATGAATTGGCTATGCCATTATTCCTAAACTTTTATTAGTTTCTACAGGCATCACACCACCATACTTGGAGGAGCCCTTTATCGCTGGAAAGACCGTGGAAGTGAGATCAGATGCAGGAATGAAGCCATTTCATGTTGCATCAGGTGCTGCAGGTAGACCTAAGAAAATCTTGGTGGCTGGGATATCTGAAGTCCACTGCTTCCAAGCATCTTCGAGCTTAATAATAGCTCCAGAGTATTGGAAAGGAGGGTTATTGTAAAATTGTACCTAAACATAGTCGAAAAGACCTGTCTTGAGGGCAGCTCCAATATAGGCATCAGGAAATGGACACTGGGGTGCTGCGGTCAAGTATACCTTCTTGTTGAACTTGTTATATGCAGAAAATGACCTAGCTAGGTCATCCCAGTGTTCGGTAGTTCCTCCTTCGATATCAAAGTCGATCCCATCCAAAACAGCATCATCCAGAAGATGATGATCCTCCCAAGAAGCTGTTCCAGAGATAGGTCGCAACTTGTCTAGCGTCCTCGGCAGAAGTAAGGTAGTAGCTACCAGCTGCTCCTCCTATAGAAAGCATAACCTTGACTCCTTTTGATTGACATGATTTTATGTCGGGGCTTAGTTTGGTCGCAAATTGTCTAGCGTCCTCGACAGAAGTAAGGTAGTAGCTACCAGCTGCTCCTCCTATAGAAAGCATAACCTTGACTCCTTTTGATTGTCATGATTTTATGTCGGGGCTTAGTTTGGTGCACTCGTTGATGGATGGATCACAATGACCAGCTAGGTTGATTGTAGGAGTTTGATCATTACCGAAAGTGACTAGGAAAGCTATGTTTACAAACTTATAGTTCCCCGTGGCAAGAGTCTCGACTAAGGTACCCTTGTTCCCATTCTGGCCCCAATAGATTGAAATTCCTCCGGCATTAGAGCCCACAACTAGAATTAGTAACAACGTAGATATGAATACAAGTGAACTAGCTGCGGAAAATGCCATTTTAGTAAAATGACAGTACTCAACTTGAGCAAGTTGTACTATTTTTTTGTGCCAAGTAGTGTTAGAAGTATTTCCTTTAAATAGGAGGAATCTGACGTGTTCGGTAGCCACAATTTTGCCTCTTTCTAATTTAGCATTTTAACTGCGTAGCAAAACGTTTACTCAGCTCAAGCTTTTAGCGTATACGGGGTTGGATCGTATGCTTTTGCATGTTGGTTGACTCTTTTCTTGTTTTCTACAAAACCATAATCTTATACTAATAGATGTCTGACATAAGATTTATGTTTAAATGCTTCTAAACAAGTGAATATGTAAGAAACTATGGTCATGTTAAAATTGTCTCTTTACTATTGTCTTCATCACATGATCTTGTGCAGATCCAAGCATATCTTCCAAGAGCAAGGCAAGAACAATTCACTTCATTCAAGCTACTAGTATGAAGACATGAATTCATTTCACCCTGAAAAATAATCACAGGAACACATTGATCATATATTCTATCATATATTATCAATCCATTAATTGATTATTCTCAAACGAGTCATGGAGTGTCCATAATGAGCATGCCTTGTCTGCGAATTGGATAAGAACTCAGGGTCGGAAGGAATGGAAATAGAATGGAAAGAGAGCTTACTGTGGCTGAATTGATCTGAGAGAATGTCGATGGCGTGGGGGGAGAGCTAGTGAGGATGAGAGAGAGAGAGGATGATGTGACTCAGGTAAAGGTGAGAGAGAGAGACGGTGAGGTAAACAGAGAAAGAGCAACAGACCAGCGGTGACCGGTGGCTATCTAGTGAGTAATGAGGCGAGTACTGGTGATGATGTCCGAGTCTGTGTGAGAGAAAGAGCGCATGGATGACGGTTGCTGCGGTGATGCCTACTTGATATGTTCATTTGAAAGGGAGACTAAGAGACGACAAGCCAAGGACAAAGGTTGTTTTATTGTTATATATTTAATAAAACTGATTTCTCGGTTTCGAATTTCTATTCGATGCATACATTTTTCCACTGAAATAAACTGTATTGAACCGAATATAGAAAATGACGGCGTTTAAACCGTACTGAACCAAATATAGAAAATTGCATCGTTTAAATCGTACTGAACAGAATATAAAAAATGACGTCGTTTAAACCATAGTGAACCGAATATACAAAATGTCGTCGTTTTCTTTAATACTATATGATGGGGCAAAAATACAGCTTGGGTCGTTCGTGTGATGGATAGGATATCTGGGCTTGATCTGCTTCCTTGAACCTAATTAAGACCACGAAAAAATACCTTAGTGGGAGTGCAAGGCTTGGCCTCGCGAAACCACTCCGGCGTGAGAGTAAGTATCGTGTTAGAGAGTCAAAAGAGAATTTGACAGAGGTTCTAGGCTCAAAAAAGAGTGTGTACCTTGAATATGGTGTATGGAAGGGTATTTATAAGCCCCCAATGTCATTGAATCCGTCTAGGATTCACTGCCTTAGTTATCTAGTAGGATTAGGAGAGAATCCCTAGATTTTAGGTGTAATAGGCGACTGACTGCGTGAATGTGAGAACCCAAACCCTATTTGTGTAATATGCCTTCTATACTTGATTAATATGTTCATTATGTGCCTTAACATGTTTTAGAGTCCATATTGTTCATACCATGCTCGCATTAGGTCAACCATGATCGTAGCTGCTTGTATAACTTCTATACATTGCATGCTTTGTTATAACTGCTTCATGTATCATCTTAGTACTTAACTAAGTCCTACTAGAGCCTTAGTACATTTATAACATGCCTAATGTATGTCTTAACATGTTAGAGAGTTCATTTTGTTCATGTCATGCTTGCATTAGAGTTGTTACGTTCATAGTCGCTTGAATGTCTTCTATGCGTTGTATACCTTGCCGTTTGTGCTGAGTGTTCACCTTAGCATGTTAGAACTTAACCAAGTCTTGTTGGAGTGCTATTGCCTTGCATAAATGACTTATAACATTCACCTTGATCATAGTAGGCTTTATTGAGAGTTTGAAGCCATCTGTTTCGTTTGAGTCTTAAGGTTTCTCTAGATTGCCTTTTGTTGCTCGTATTGTTTGTGTTTTAAACTTTATGCAAGGTTCATTTGAGTTCTAGACCAAGTGTACTAGTATTTATCATTCTTGCACATCATTGTTCATAGACTTGTTGCTTTTGGTTATAAGATGACCAATTTATTCCTTCACAGACACAGCCATGTTTTTGGCAAACTTTCGGTAATTCGTACTAATCCATTGAATAGAATTTTCTAAAAATTTAGTATGTTTTACCTTCATACGTTAGAATATCTCTGTAAAATTTAGTA
>CM028383.1:19344866-19414607 GCA_013146195.2 Codonopsis lanceolata
GACAACACATGTATCTCGGTCTCCAAAAATCAGGTGATATTTCAAAGACAAAAGCACATTGATATTCGTTATCATTTTCTCAAAGATCATGTGGAAAAAGGTAACATCGTGCGGAATATGTTCCAGGCGAGCATCAAATTAGCGTTAAAAAACACAGGGTTTGCTTATTTAGGAGAAATCTTGGTATGATTGATCCTCTTTGCTTAAAAGTTAATATGTTGTTAATTATTTCCTTAAATGCCAGGTAGACCCGTATTAGACTAATCGGAAGGCGTAAGTTCTTCTTTACAGGAAGACCTAAAGGTTAGTACTCTTACTTAGTCTATTTTACGCTAAAGAGGTTTCTAAAGCAATAAAAGGGGTCAAGGACAAAAATTCGGTGCCAAGAAAATATCTTAAGTTCAGCTTTTTCAAACCCGGATATTTTCTGCCTTTAAATAGCCCTTGAGCGAGTCATTTCCAAACTTCTGAAACCTCGAGAGAAATTTTCTCTCTCTCTCTCTCAAGCATCTACTTTACGTAAATTTCAAGTTCTTCGTCTTGTTTCCTCTTCTCATCCTCAAACAATGAATGCGTTTATCTCTGCTACACTCGTAATTTTTGAATCTTGTTACGTATTTCAAAATCATATTAAAATCTTTTGGAATTCAAAGCCGTCATTTTCGAAACGATGATTACGCCATTGTTGTCCTTACATACTTGAATACTACTTGATCGTTTTTGTTTATTCATTGTTCATTCTTATGAAAACTTTGTTATGCATTTCTCGAGTGTGGTTACTCTAAACATTCTAGGGTTTCAAGTCTTTGCTTAAAAATTTCAATTATTTGATAAAACTTTGAAATTCCTACTTGTTTAGATATCTAGATAAAAAGCCCTAAATGTTATTTTGTTTTTTCTTTTGAGGCAGGCAAGCCAAGAAGACAAGGCGGGAAGTGGCACCTCCAGCGAAGAGGAGCAGGCCCGAAATGGATAAGGAAGGAGATGAAGGAAGGCCGGAGAAGAAAGGCCTGAGAGCCCAAACTAGCCATTCCTCCCATCCATCCACCCAAGCCAAGCCATCCTCCGACCACACTTGACCCGATCAACAGCCCTCCCGCCTCTGCCTCCACACCCAAACCAAAGCGAAGGAGACCTTAAAACCTTTGAAGACCCGGCCATCGGCGATCCACCGACCTCTACGGAAGATGGCCAGTGAGTCTCTATTGGCCGAGGAAGAAGCGGAGAGCTACAGAACCCGACCTACCGCCCGGCCAACCCGCTATACCTGCAGAAGCGCCCCAGCCACCTATTAACCGCTTCATCCCATACACGGTAACCGCTATACACATCGACCGCTTACCGCCGCGCCTCGGAATCTATCCCTCGGGGGAGGCCTCGAAAATGAGGAGGAGCGGCCGAACCCAACTCCTCCTCCCCGCCTTTAACTACTCACGACCCATCCCACCTTCCCACCCCGATCCCAGACCAACTTCTTCCACCACACCCGCCCTTAGATCCTGCTGCTGCGAAGTTCTCTTACGGTTCTCTAGAACCCATTTCCCAATCCTCCCACATCGGTGAAAATTCGACAACGATATGGAAGCTGAATTCCCCAGCCAACTCCCCTCACTCCCTCCCTATAACCTATCCTCTTCCACGAAACCATCCCTTTGGAGCTAAATCTTCTTACGTCTCGAACTCCCCTCCCCAAACGCCGCCGGGCTGCGGACTACGCCTCTGCCGAGCACCTTTCACATTGGCCAAGCATCTATTTCAATCGGCCCGCCAATGTCGAAATTTTGTCGACTAGATGCCATCTACCGGCCAGTTAGGCGAACTTCACGAAGCATATCTACCGCTCACATGAAGTAGCCGCTGCGGCGGCCAGGCCAACGGCAGGACCGCCACTACTCTTCGACAATTTCAAGAGGATGTACGGACTCGTTTTGGGCAGATCGCGACCGACTTCGCGATGTCAAGATCAGCGTAGAAGCTCAGCGAGATGAAGGCTGCCGTATCATAGGTTCCATTTTCTCTGAGCTCTTCCAGCCCATCACTCTCCATCTTAGCACGGTCGTACTCTATAATGGAACTCAACAACCTCGCTTCCAACTACGCCCGTGACATAATGAATGCCAGCAGGGATCGTGATCGGCCATCACGGAGGAGAAACAAATGAGATCTATCAACGAGAATCGATGGAAGAGAAACGGCCGTCTTCGTGAAGAAGCTGGACTACCGTTCTCGTTCCACGGACCTCAGCGATGCGGATCCGAATACCAAAGAAGAATGGAAGAGCTAGAGCGAGAAAGAAGAAAAAGAGGCTGCGAGACAAAGCAAAGGGAAAAGACCTTGGTAGCTTTTGTATCTTTTCTTCCCTTTCCTTTGTATTTATCTTATTTTTGAAAACTGTCAAATGTAAACATCTTGTTTATGAATACGAGATGATTACTTGCTTTTTCAAAAATTATCTTGTTTAAATTCTTCTTTGCTTTATTGTTTATCTATATGAGAATTTAAACATTTAGTTTAAATTGATTTAAGCTGCTGGCGATCTATGTGCTATTCTTTGACTCTCTTATTCTTGTATGCACTTAGATTAGTCCCTTGCATCCGAGGTGTCATTACGTTTAATAGAGGCATGTCTACCGATTACGTAATATATAAACTTTCTCGGACATGCTATTATCTATTAAATAGTTTGTTTTAAAACCCTCATTTGTAGTAATGATGACCAGATATAAATAGGAGGAGATTGTTGATTCTTATGTTAAATTTATATCGATCGATACATTACATTAGTTTTATACTTGATGGCTAATCGGGCTGCGTATCGATTAGCGTGGCAACAATGTATAGAACTTTGCCTTGTATAGTTTTTGTAGGACTCTTTTCGGGTTCGGCGGAAGACCACTTTCGGCTTCAGGGAAGACACGCTCGAAGCTTAAGATCGGTAGACCTCGTGTCCGGTGATGCGCTTCTACGTGTCCTCTTCGACATAAAGCTAGGCTGGATTAATTCAAACTTATTTCCATATATTATTTGAATTAATCCAAGTCATTCGACATGTCAAGCCGCCGAAAGCAACTTTCAGCGAGGAAGACTTTTCGTCTGAGCGATGGCGATAAAGCATCCCCCTACTACGCTTCATCTCTCGAATCGACACCAAATCGCCCACCTTTTTGAAGATCTCGAGAAAAGATTATACGCTGCGGATATGCGTGAAGAGCGAAATTCCTTGGCTGACCCATGCATTTAATGCATTTATGAATAGAGTGTTGAAGCCTTCGTCCTCTCCAGCGTTCTTTTGAAGTGCACTGCTTTAAATCTGCCATTGAAGGCTGGATCAAGTGAGAAGATACAACTATCTGAGAATCAATCGAACACTTAAAGAATTGCTCAAATCTATACAACTCCAAGTCTTTCATTTCGGTGCATTCAATAGATCCTCAGCAGATCTAGAAGTCCTCGTCAACAACAAGAAGGCTGCTCTTCAACATTTATTGTTTTATTCTTCTTGTTGTTTACTTCCATTAACTATATACACTTGCAATTAAATATCTTGTATTCTGAGATATTTAATTCCATAGACAAACACAAGTCAATATTTTGTACACGATCCACTAGGGATATTCTTTGTAATTAATCTAAGTGGAAAACATAGTGCACAATTTAAATCAAGGTTATTTGCCTTGGTGGTGGGCGTAGCACTATTCTGATGTGAACCATCTCAAAATACTTGTGTTATTTTCCTTCTGTTTGTCTATTACTTGAACTGCATAGTTTCCTTGTTCATTATATCCATTTCGTGAGAACTTAAGTAATCGTAAAAGGTCTGGTAGTCCTTATCGGCGGACACGGAACAATTTTCTTGAAGGTCTTCCGCTACTTGAAACTCTTCATAAACTTCAAGTAACTTTCAAGGAACTTACTTAAAAGTTTTAAAGTGTTAATAAGCTATTCAACCCCCCTTCTAGCTTATTATTGTGCTCATTGGGACCCACATCAATATATATTAGATAACTTACTGGTAATTTAGATATCTCTGAAGGAGTTGAGGACTGAGGTTGGCTATTTTCTGCTGTGACATAAATAGGTTCGGCTCGAGTCCGATTAAAGGGATCTCATTAATATCAGAAGTAGTGGGTTGTGAAGTTGAAGCTGTGACCTGTGAAGTAGAATCTGCATTGGAATTTTTTTTGCCACAAGTTCTAGCATTATGTCCAAGTTTACCACATTGTCCACATTTTAATGATTTTTGAGATCTCTTCAATTTGGTCGATTCTTTGGAAGATGCGGTGGCTCATCAAGTGTCTTCTTCTCGGTTTCTTTGGTCTTCAGGGCCTATTTTCATACTTTGGGGGCAAAGGGGTGGTAAGTTACACTTAGGCCATAACTTCGGATCCATTTATTCCCATTATGACATGCTCATACACCTGAATATATTTGCTAGCGTGTAGGCTTCATTGACATAAGACTCGGATCCTTTCATACACCATATGGCTAAACAAACATGCTTACAAGGAATGCTGTCAATTCCCATCTTACGCAACTACATACAGTGAGGAAACAACTACATTATGTTGGTCAAAGGGCCCAATGATTTGAAAATGCCATTCATCAGCTTTGATAGGTATGGCCTCACCACCTTCCTTGGCATTCTTCTCTAGTAGGTCTTTTATTCTTGGGCATAGTCTACCAGTCCACTTCTTACCTTTATCCCTATTAACTTGAAATCTTGTCATCAACAAATGTCTTATTGTCTTAAGCATGGTAATGATGGGCTTGTCTCTTGCATCAAGAATAAATGCATTAAAGCACTCACACATATTATTCAGCAAGATGTCACACTTAGGTTGAGTACCAAAATGTGACCTAGACCATTGACTTGGAGGCTTATCCATCAACCACTCATAAGCACCCTTATCCAATTCTTTCATCTGTTCCATTCTTGCCTTAAACACCTCAACCACAGTTTGCCTAGCTAGCTTGCCTATAATGCAATTTTTACTGACTGCCCCATAAAACCATCCCTTGTCATGTTGGTGTGCAAATGTCTAACACAAAATCTATTTTGAGAATCAGGAAATAAATCATCAAAGGCATGTATGAGCCCCTTCTGTTTGTCACTCATAAATGTCCATTCAAATTTATCTTCAATACCTACATCATTCTCTAGCAAAGACAAGAACCAAGTCCAAGAATCCATGGTTTCATTTTCTACCACTGCATAAGCTATGAGAAACATCTAGTTGTTTGGATCAATTCAAGCTATTTATCAACAATGACCACCTTGAGGGCCTTTTAGAAAACATCCATTCACCCCAATTATCTTTCTGCAAAGCCTAAAACCCTTCTTGCAAGCATCAAAACAAATGTAAAGCCTTTGGAAAGTAGGCTTACCAGTTTCAACATCAAACAACTTCAAAACCACTGTGGAACCTGGATTGGATCTTAGCAATTCTAGACAATAATCTCTTATTTGGTGAAATTGCTCCTGCAATGTCCCATCCATAAGTTGTTTGGCTTTCCTTTTTGCCCTATATGCTTGTTGTTTTGAAACATTGGCCTTAAGTTTGGTACATATCTCATTCTTGAATTCTTTGGTTCCTAAACTGGGATTATCTTTAATTAAACTTGTTCACAAATGTCTTCCCAATCCAAGTAGACTTGATACTTGGGTTGTTGTAGTTCCATCCACATTTTGTATGCTTTGGATTATACCCTTTCAATTGCCAAGCTTTGTCATTTTGCATTGGAGCAGCAAATGCATACCACTCACATCCCTATTTTCTACAAATTGCCCTTAACCTTCTAGTATCATTCCTATCAAACTTTATCACCATTCCCCTTCTCAAGCAAAATGTTTCAATCACATATTTCACTTCTTTCTTTGTACTATAAATTGTTCCCAGTTTCAATTCAGGATTTCTAGAGGTCTTAGGGTCATGTTTGGAGTAATTTTCATCTGGTTCTTCATCACTGCCCAACACACTCTGAAAATCATCACTATCAGAAGCTTTCTCACCATCCTCTTCCATCCTAGCAAACATTTTCTCACTAACATATTTATTTTTAACTGACTTACCCTTCCCCAAAATACCATCAAACTCAACATTGGCATCAACATGCTTATCAAAATCAATATCATCCTCTTCCATATCATACTCAGAGTCACTAAATTCATCAGAATTAGAGAAGTCAGAAGATGAGTTGGGATTTTCAGGATTTGGGTTTTGTTCACGATCAAGAAAAGAGAAGTCAAATGTGTCATTATCTGTTTGGAGGTTTGAATAAGTAGGATTTTCAGGGTTATCAATGGTGGGATTTTGAAGATTGATAAGATGCTCTAAGAAAAGGTTTTGCTCTTTCTTAGTAGGTATAGACCTCGAAAAGTGAAGCATCTTGCTTCACTAGCAATGAGTGTATAACCCATATAGTGTGTGATTGATGCCATATCTTAAGCTGTTTCAAAATTGTAACCTAATTCTTCCACAAAATCCTTTAAGTCAGTCAACCCAAATTCTGTTGCATCCACCCAATCAAAAAAATCTATTTTTCCTCCAATATACTCTATACAGTCATGCTTAATCATACCACCATGAAATACTTTCAATGAAAAAGAAAGAATATCACCTTCAGGGTCTACAACAAATAAAAGAAATCAAATCACAATTTGCCCTAGAATTATACAACAACAATTAGGGTAACAATTATACAACAACATGACCGTCAGGAAACAAATTATACTCATAAGCAAACAATTCATGAACTTATTATGAGTTTAAACAATAAGGTAAAACATTCTAAGCTAATAACTAATATTCATGAAGAACATGGCACACTCAGCTACCCAATTAATGATATCATTATGAGTTAAAACAGTAAGACATTGTAAGCTTATAACATGACACTAAATTAGTTCTTATTAAAACTTATAATTTACAAATCACAAATTGATATCATATTGATGCAAGAGACATTGTAAGCTAAGAAAAAATATTCATGAAAAACATTTGCACAAACATTCTAATTAAAACTTACCGTACTGTGGTTGCAACTCATTCTTCTTCCTTCTCACCATCAAATCTTGATTTTCTGTCTGGGAATGCACAAATTGGGGAAAGAGAAATTAGGGTTGTAATTGGGGACGAAATAAATTAGGGCACAGAAGCAAATTGGGGGAAATGGAAGAAGGGAGAAATTACAGAAAATAAACAAAGGATGTAAGAGTATACCTGTTGCCAAGCCGAATCTTGATTTTCTGTCTCCAAATTGGGAATGTACAAATTGGGAAAAGATAAATTAGGGCTGTAATTGGGGAAGGAAATTGGGGACGAAGGAAATCAGGGCACAGAAGAAATTTGGGGGAAATTGAGAGAAATTACGGGAAATGAAGAAGGGATGTAAGGTATACCTGTTGTCAATTCTCTTGCCGGTTTCCAACCTAGGATAGCAGGTCAGTCGTTACTAATTGACGGCCAGTTAACGGTTGAGATTAAAAGTGATAAATTTTGGAAATGTTTGACTTAACTTTGATTGCCTAGATACAGTGGGTACCAAAAGTGAAAAATGGGTAAAGTTAGGGTATGAAAAATGATATTAACCCTTAAAAATAAAAATAAGATATTTAATTTGAAATATGAGAAATAGGACGAAGCTTTTTTTTTTTTTTTTGCAATTAACTCTAAAATTAACGATTCCTAAATAATAAAGGGTAGGGGTGAGCTTGGTCCGGTCTGATCCACTTTTTTTGGAAAAACTGAGAGAACCAGGACCAGACCAATAGTCCGGTTCTTAAAAAATATAGAACCAGGACCAACCCAATATGTCGAGAACCAATACATTGGTCCGGGTCCGAACCAATTGAAGACGTCACGAGAAGGGGACCTGGACCAATACGATGCGTATCTTTGATCAAGAGGATAACTAGATTTTCTAAAAAACAATGATCAATAATCAAATCATGTTCTTCCTTCATACAATATTTTGTTGGGTTCGTTGTTCTTGTGAAAATAAATTAAATGTAAAAATCATTACTTCCAAATTAATAAGGAGAAATGAAAAAGAAAGTTGTAAGGAAATTTATTGCAAGTCATCTTCCTCTCCGATCCCCTTATGGTTAATTTAATTAATTTACAGGTAACAATCTTTCAAACTAATAATGTTTGGAATCACGAAAAGAGGCAGAAAATTAATTAATAGGGAAGAACAATGTTTTCCCTCCTATTTTCTCTTTAGTCAAATAAGGAAACTTGGTTGAATATTGAATCAAATTATTATATATTTTCTTTAGGTTGTAAGTTGTATCCTTTTTATTATCTTCTTATCAATATATATATTAATTATACTATATTAGTATATTATATATAATAAAAAAATAATAAATACACATTGGTCCGGTTCGGTCCGGTTCTGCGTTTTTGGTTTCTGGAACCGTGGACCGACCCAATTGTCCGATTCTGTAAAAATTCAGATCCAAGACCAATCCAAAGTATTGGTCTGGTCCATTTTTGACTGGTTCGGTCCGGTTCCAGAAAATTTCTGCTCACCCCTAATAAAGGGTCAAAAAAAAAAAAAAAAAAAAAAAAAAGTCGCCTTGAAAATGCATAGGACGCTGCCTACATTTTAAACATTTTATCGAGGGAGATAACTGAGAACGAACTTGCCCGTTCTGCCGCTATGTGCGACTCCGGGGACTTCCACCACCACTGCTGCGCCACGGTGCTCGACTGAGTGCTGCCTGCTCCAGCTCCGTCCCTTCTTCCTTTTTTTTAAATCTCTATCGACATTTGATTCATCAATACAAGTAACTCTCTGACCTCATCTTCAGTCTTTTCTCACTTCTCTACTAATATACCTAGTCTTGCGTTTGGATCGTTTGACATTAGGATAGCTTTCGTTAATTAATTGGCTAAATTTAAGATCACTTCTTTCTAGGGTTTGGTAATTTCGGTTAACTGAGATATCACACAAATGCACAGTTGGTCGGGTAAGTTCAGATAGAGCGTAGCAACATTTAACCCTGATTGGTGAGTTGGGGTCACAAATTTGGTTGAATTTGGGTGTGGCCTCAGTGAATTTGAAATAGTAGAGAATGTGAATGTGATCTTCAATCTGGAATATTTGATTCTTTATAAGTTGAATATGGTACTTCAGATTTGGTGTTTATGTAAATGAATTCTTATTTTTATTTTTGTACTCTTCACTGTTGGATTAGTTGATCATAATTTCCGAATCTATTTTTTTTTGTCCTTCTTGCCCCTCATTTAAAAACCTGGTTCTGCCCCCACCTGAATGTCGTATGCTTTTAATTTTTTCCTTGAATGAGCTCTGAGGTGCATGAAGATATAGTTCAATTTTTTCCCCACCCCACCCAACCTCTTTTTGGTGCTGGTGATTACTCTGTATATAATGGTTTACATTCATCAATGATCCACAAATACATAAAACCTCGGCCGGTATCTAAATTCTCCTTTGTTACTCCGTCCATCCTACTATGAGTTTCCATTTTATTCATGATCAAGAGTAAAATTGGGCTGTCATTTTGGGACAAAGGGTGTAGTAATTTCATTTATAATATGCTATTATCCTGTTGCATTTCTTTTGACGAGTCTCTTTAGTAATTTTTTTTATACATCTCATATGTTTGAAATTCCAATATCAATTGAACTTGAGCAAACTTCAAGATTTTTTGGTTTAAAAACGTTTATTTCTTCTTTTTTTGTAGAGAATTTCAAAGATCCTTGGTTACTACATTGCTTGCTTGTTTACTACATTGCTTGCTCGCTTGCTTGCTCTGACTTGTTTCAGCATTTCTTTTGCATTTCCATTCCTTGTTTACTACATTGCTTGCCTGCTCTGACTTGGACCTTAACATTGGTATCGGAGCCAAAATGTCGACGAACAAGGAACGTATCAAGGAACTTATCAAACAGTTGGAGCAAGGTGTGGGAAGCCTCCAGGAAGAGATCCAGCCACTGGGGCTAGGATTTGGGGATCTGATGCAAAGGCTAGAGGATTCGTTGCGCGACATCGCAGACGCTGTCCTCACTCCACGACCACCACCAGTTTCAGAGTCAGGTGAGCGTGGGAACACTTCTCGAAACTTCCATGAGGAAACAGATCAAGTGCAGCCAGCCACCGTTTCGTCTCGTTTGGAACTCGACTTTCCTCGCTATTCAGGAGAGGATGATCCATTTGAGTGGGGGTTTAAGATGGAGGATATTTTTGAAATTGTGAGAATTCCTGAAGAAAAGAAGGTGGAAATTGCTTCTACTCACTTGGAGAGTGAGGCAAATCAATGGTGGCATAGGATGAAACGAGAGGATAGGCCAGTCACTTGGGATGAGTTTATGAAGGCACTTTGGGGACGTTTTGCGCCCCTGGAAGAGTGGGAGTTCACCAGGGGTCTAGTGGAGTTTATGCAGGACAGTACTTTGCACGATTATCAGAAGGTATTTGAGCGATTGAGTGACTTAGGGTGGACAGAAAAGGTTCTCATTGAGGCATTTATGAGTGGATTAAAATCGGAGATTGCGGACGGTATGCAGATGCTCAGGCCACAAACATTGAAAGAGGCGTTCGGGTTAGCGCGGATGAAAGACGAGCAACTGTCACGCAATTGCGGACTCAAATCTGGTACAATTCTTTTTCCTTGTAAAACTAGTTCTGATTTTTATTTTTCCTTGAATGAGCTCTGAGGTGTATGAAGATATAGTTCAATTTTCCCCCACCCCACCCGCTTTTGGTGCTGGTGATTACTCTGTATATAATGGTTTACATTCATCGATGATCCACAAGTACATAAAACCTCAGGCAATATCTAAATGCTCCTTTGTTACTCCATCCATCCCACAATGAGTGTCCATGTTATGATCAAGAGTAAAATTGGGCTGTCATTTTGGGATGGAGGGTGTAGTAATTTTTACAATATGCTATTATCCTGTTGCATTTCTTTTGATGAGTCTCTGTAGTAATTCTTTTTTCTTACATCTCATATGTTTGAAATTCCAATATCAATTGAACTCGAGTAATCTTCAAGATTTTCTGGTTTTAAAATGTTTCTTTCTTCTTTTTTCTTGTAGAGAATTGTCAAGGATCCTTGGGTTGAAAGAATTTCCTGCACACTTAAAGGAGCTTATGCTGATGACCATTTAGTTGACAGAGTTACTCAGGTAGGATTGTTTGGTAATAGTTGTTGCTAATATTGGTGAATGAGATTGTAATTGTTGGGTTCCTCTTCTATCTTTAGAAGAGAACTAACAATTATTGGAGGTAAGCTAGAAACTTGTTGAAGTCATAGCCTCATTTATCTTTAAAGAAATGCTCTTGTTTTTGCTCCCTTTTGAGTGGAAAAGAGAAGGGTTCATTTCATAGAGGAGAAGACTATTGTTGTATGCGACTGACAATGGTGAAGGTTCACAAGCTCCTTCTTACCATGTTTTTGAAGTTCTTTGTGGTGGATTGCACTTTGTTGGCTTTGCTCATGACATCCTATTATCTTGGGCTGTGGGAACAAGTTTTCTTTACATTAGTTGTTTGTTTCTTCTTAAACCGTATCTTGTGTAAGTTCTAGATGCTCACTAGTCTTGACGATTGATCCTTACTTGAACATCATTGTATTGTCTCCTTAACGGTTTGTGTTGTTGATATGGTTTTCAGCAATGAAACTCGGGCTAAAGTATGCTATGTGCAGTTTATCCCCAATTCTTCTGAGAAAAATGAACGTTATTTCTGGTAGGAATATGTTATCCATAGTAGATGTGTTCTTCCATGATGGCTTTACAATAAAGGGCCCTTCAAAAGCCAACAAGAATCCGAATGGCTTGGACCAATGGTGAAGCATAATTTAAACGTTTCTTGAACCTCAGAAGTTCTTCCTTCTTTGTAGTCTTATTAGATTGGGTTATAGCTTAATGGTCAAACTTAGAATCATGATTCGTCATTCTTTGGTGACTTAATATTAAGTCAAACCGTCAACTGAAACTCCCGAAACCAAAATTTACTTTTATATGGTTACCATGTAATTAATTAGTGTCACCGTTTAATTAAACGTCTTGCAACATTATGTGGAAAAAACTCAAAAAATTAAACATAGGAAATACCGTCTTACTGGTGTAACAGTGGTGGATCAAGAGATTTTTCTAAGCAGAAGCAGATGCATTCAGAGAAAAAAAAAGGGAGAAGACTACCTGTGTTTTCTCTGTTTTCTCATATTATCGTTTAGGTAAAAAAGAAAATAAAATAATAAAAACACAAACTCAAGCACTACTTTGGCTCCGTTTGTTTTACGGAAAATGATATCCAGAAAATGATTTCTAGAAAATAAAAAGGTTTCATTATAAGGTGTTTGGTAAATATTTTGAAAATATATCGAAAAATATTTTTGGGTGTTTGGTAAATGCACAAAAAAATATTATCGGAAACCATATATGAGTGAATACAAAAAATATATTCTAATATTAATATTCATATTGAATATAAAATAATGATGAACTTTAAGTAATTTTCCTTTAATTTCCCTCAATTTATCATCGGTCATGTCAAATCAATAAGGTTCATCTTTTTTCAATCTCACAAATATGTATATTTTTTTGATAATTGATATGAAAAAAAAACGTTTTATAAAATGGACAATGTTTAGGACGTCTCAAAATAATATAGTTGATACTAATTTTAGGAAATATAAAATATTTATTACAATTATAATTTATAAATAGTGTGCACAAACTCCATTTATAGTTCTAAACAATTTATTTGTTGAGTGAAATATTATGCATATATGTAATTATGTGTAATTGTGGAAGGAGCAGATGGAGTGCTTGAACATTTGGAAAATAACTTACGGAAAATGAAGGCTCTGTTTGTTTCACGGAAAATGACTTCCGGAAAACATTATTCCTCATTTTTCGGTGTTTGGTAACTTTAGGAAAATGTAGTCAATGTAAAAGCTTTTCCGAGTCAACGGAAAATGAAGCTTTCTTTTCCAGAAAATGACTTACGATTCGTAAGTCATTTTTCAGATATTCGAGCATCCCTCCGCGCCCTTTCAAAATTACACATTTACTTAGACACACAATATTTTATTCAACAAATAAATTTTTTAGAAATATAAATGGAGTTTGTGCACATTATTTATAGATTATAATTTTAAAAATACTCGATCTCCACGTCCTAAAATTAGTGTCCACTATATCATATTATTATTTAAACACGTCTCAAAAATTATTTTATTTTATTTTTTAAAACAATTTTTCATATCAATTATCAAAAAAAAATTGTGAGCTTGAAAAAAGATATACCTTATTTATTTGAAACCATTAATGATAAATTGAGGGTTATTAAAAGAAAATTACTTAAACTTCAACATTATTTTATATTCAATATGTGTATTAATATTAGAATTTACTTTTTGTATTTATTCATATATTATTTTCCGTAATATTTTCCGTGTATTTGTCAAACATCGAAAAATGTTTTTCGGCATATTTTCAAAAGATTTACCAAACAAGTGAAAATGAAAATTTTTTTTTTTCCAGAAATCCTTTTTTAGAAATCATTTTCCATGAAACAAATATAGTCGAATTTGTAAGTCATTTTCTGGAAAAGAAAGTTTCATTTTCAGTTGACTCAAAAAAACTTTTACGTTGACTACACTTTCTTAGGGTTATCAAATACTAAAAAATGAAAAAAAAACATTTTCCAAAAATAATTAATTTTCTATGAAACAAATGGAGTATTTGTGACAAACCCACAAATACTTTACCACTTAAGCTAACATGACTCCCCGATTATGTTTTATTTCAAAAAAATTATATAATAAAAAATACTCCCTCCGTCCTCAAATAATCGTCCTAGTTGATCCGGTGTATAATTTAAGAAAAAGTAATTATTTGATTATTTATATTGGTTTAATGTGTAGTTTCTTTTAAAGTCCATGGAAAATGATTTCTAAAAAGGTAAGAATAAAATGGTAAAAATAATATTTTAAAAAAATAAGTATCAAACTGAACAATTATTTTGGGATGGAAGGACGAAAAAAGAATGAACAAAAAATTCGTTTTGAGCGGGTTCCATGGGCCCGTATTAGTACACGTGGGTCTGCACATGACCATCACCAAATGCGTACATTACGACCTTATGGTCCCACCCAATTCAAAAATAAAATCATATGCTGTCTTATATTGACTGTGTTGCCCCTCGTATAGTCGGTTGTGAAGGACAAATTAACATTGCTATTTGACTTCGACTACATATTGGTTTCCTACAAGATCCTTAATTGTGGAGCACGCTAACCACTATGTATATAAAGGCACGTAAGACTCAGAAGACTGCACCGTCTCCAAGTTTTGCCATCTTCTCAATTTTTTTTATTTTTTTTCCATGGAGATCAAGAAGAAGCAGAAGTACCCTATAGGGGAAAAGTTCTACACACTTTACGAGGTGATCGGCGAAGGTGCCACGGCTACGGTTCATCGTGCACTCTGCAACCCACTCAAGGAGATTGTTGCCATCAAGATTCTCGACCTCGAAACCGAAAAATGTGATCTTAATGCCGTATCTCGTGAATCTCAGACTATGGTCATGGTTGATCACCCTAATGTGCTCAAGTCCCACTGTTCTTTTGTTACCGATCATAACTTGTGGGTTGTGATGCCTTACATGGCCGGCGGTTCTTGTTTACACATCTTGAAAACAGCATACCCTAACGGTTTGGATGATGAGATTGTTATCGCTACGGTGTTGCGAGAAGTATTGAAGGCGTTGGAGTATCTTCATGGACATCTAGGCCACATTCATCGGGATGTCAAAGCGGGGAACGTTATGATTAACTCGAGGGGCGAAATCAAGTTGGGGGATTTCGGTGTTTCCGCTTGCTTGTTTGATGCAGGCGATAGACAGCGATCGAGGAGCACCTTTGTCGGGACACCTTGTTGGATGGCTCCAGAAGTTATCAAGAATTCGTCATGCAGCGGCTACGATTACAAGGTTGATATCTGGTCTTTTGGCATCACGGCCCTGGAGCTAGCTCATGGTCATGCTCCTCTCTCAAACTGTACTCCTATGAAGGTTCTTCTGATGACTTTGGAGAACCCTGCCCCAAGCCTCGACTACCCGACGGATTGTAAGTTCTCCAAGGCTTTCAAGCATATGATTGCTAGCTGCCTTGTTAAGGATCCTTTGCATCGGCCTTCTGCAAAAGTGCTTCTCAAGCACCCGTTTTTCAAGCAAGCTAGGTCATCGGATTACATCTCGAGAAGGCTTCTGGATAGGATGTGGCCGAAGAGAGAGAAAGGCAAACAAGTTCATGCTTCAGCTTCACCACCAAAGAAAGGCATGCACTCAAGCCATTTTTTTGGTCGTAGTTTATCCCATGCATTTCATGTAAACGTTAGCTTAGGATGTATTTCAAATGCTTAAACTAACAATCGTTTGACATTTTGAAGACTTAGAATCATTTAAAGGCACAGTTGTTCATTTATTTTTTGAGCAAATCTATCCGTCATTTGTATGGTTACATGTTAATTTTTGTTGCATGGATTGTTAATGTTTACTTTTGATTGTTGAGTTATTTTTGTGTTTTCATCTTTACAACATTTTTAGATTTATAAATTGTTTTGTAGTACGTGCCCAATGTTGAGTCACGTGCATCGAATTTTTGGGTCGAGAGATTTACTATCTCTTTGGTTGCTTGGTATTTCGGAGCTTGTTAGCTCGGGCCCATTTAAGTTATTCGCTTCCGCATTTGTTGAGTCATTGGTGTATCGCTGTTATAGCCTTACCCATTGCTTGCTAATTGTGTGTTCTGACGACAAGACCTTGGGGTCTCGTATTGGGATCCGAGTCGGGTCATCACAGTTGGTATCAGAGCTATTGGTTAGCTGTTTGCCAGGATAGGTTCCTTGGCCTAGTTGGGGGGTTGGTTTTGTGTTATTTGTTGTATCTTAACGTTGAGAGTTATTGTATGTTAAGATGTTTGAAACTAGAATGGGTGTTAGCACTAGTAGAGGTGCCGGTGTTGATGAGTATAAGGTAGTATTAGTAGCATCCATGATTGGGAATCCACCGGAGAATTGGTGGCAAATATTATGAGATTGTGGTTCAATATTTAGGGATGTTCACAGAGTTAGCTCATTAGAGTAGAGTACTTAGTACTGGATGAGACTAGGGAGACTCCATGAATTGTGAAAGAGTTAATTAAGGATTAAGGATAAAAAAACATATGTTCGCTTGCTTATTTTTTGTTTCCCAAAAAAATATTTGTATCATACGAATATTTAATTTATATTTATTAAAATTCTACTACTTATTTTTACATAATCAATACTATTTGATGGCTATCCTAAAAAAAATGAAAAATCAGTACAATAAAATCCATATATATGAAGAAGAAAAAAATTATATATGTTTTTAAAAATTGCCATATATGAAACTTTAAAGCATATTATTAACAAGATTAATGAAATTATATATATATATATATATATATAATTTAAATTAATGAAATTTCATTTGCCCCATGTGCCTTTTTTTCCCCCTTCCCATTTGGATGCATCTTTCTATAGCACATTTTCCACTTTAATTTTTGGCTTCTTTTAATTTTAATTATAAAAACCTAAAGTGAAATTTGGTGGATACTTTGAGGAGATATATGGTTTTTTTGGCCTAAATTTTACGTGGCCAAAATATCTTTAGCATCCAGAAGTATCTACTTTAATTTCACCTTGCACCCTAACCTACAAAGCGTACTACTTTGATACACAATTTTGTTATTTGTCTCACTTTATCCCTCCCGTTCATGGGCATCTATATATATAATGGCAAGGGTAGATTTCTCCTTCCAAAATCTCATTTTTAAATTATTGACTTTTGAGTTACCATTTCACTATTTCTCTCTCATATCTTATCTGGTTGTATTTCTATTTCTCTCTCTCGTCTCCTCCCTATTTTTTCTCTCATCACCACCATCTCCTCTCTTTTAATTATGTTTAAACATTTTTTCCTCTTTAAACATAAAAAATAGTAACTAAAACAAAAATAATAGTTCCGGAGTTAAGAAAACAAAAATATAAGAGGTTAGTAAAATAAAAATAATGTATGGAACAAGACACTATAAAAATAAAAGTTACATAATCAACAAAACAAAAATAATTTAATGCGGATGTTAGTAAAATAGAATAATTTAAGGAACAAAAGTTTAAAACAAATTCTTAAAAATATATATGTAAAAAAATATGTTAGTAAAATAAAAATATTTGATGGAACAAAAATAATAGTTACAAAGTCAATAAAAACAAAAAACAATTTAAACTGAGATTACTAAAATAATAAAAATAATTTATGGAACAAAAATTTAAAACAAATTCTTAAAAATAGCTATGTAAAACAAAAATACATTAGTTAAATAAAAATATTTGATTGAAGAAGAATAATAGTTACGGAGTCAATAAAAAATAATAATTTAAACTGAGGTTAGTAAAATTATAAAAATAATTTACGGAACAAAAGTTTAAAACAAATTCTTAAAAATAGTTATGTAAAACAAAAATACATCAGTAAAATAAAAATATTTGATGGAACAAAAATAATAGTTATAGAGTCAATAAAACAAAACAATTTAAACTAAGGCCAAAATAATAATAAAAAATTACAGAACAAATTTTTTTCGTAAAACTAATTCTTAAAAATAAAACAAAAATAATAGTTACGAAGTCAATAAAAAAAATATAATGGAAGTTATTAAAATCAAAATAATTTACAAAACAAAAATAATACTCCCTCCGTCCCTAAATTATCGTCCTCCTTTCCTTTTTCGTCCGTCCCAAAATAATTGTCCACTTTGAAACTTACCTTTTTAGAACATCATTTTTACCACTTTACCCTTACTTTTTCATTCTACTTTAATTATGAGCCACATATACATGGACATTAATGGAAACTACACATTAAATCAATATAAATAATCAAGTCAATTACTTTTTCTTAAACTGTGCGCCGGGTCATGCAGGACAATTATTTAGGGACGGAGGGAGTAGTTAACGGTAAAAATAATTTAGTTATTTTGATTTTAGCTTATTTTCTTCTCAGAAATTTCTTTCTTTATAAAATACAAACATTATTTAATAAAAGTAATCATTCAAAAGGAATAACTTATTTGAGTTCAAATTTTATTTGCAGGGCATAAAAATTCAAGTTTTTTTCGAAAACATTCATTATACAGAGTTTTTGAATAGTATAAAGTGTTCGGGGTTGTCAGACCATGAATTGACACTTAAAATTAGTGTTCCAGTAATGCTATTGAGAAACATTAATCATACTGCATGGTTGTGCAATGGAACAAGACTAATTATCATAAATCTTATGGATCACATTGTTGAAAGAATTTTTTTGAAAAGAATCAATGTTGGAGAAATTGTTTTTATCCCAAGATTGTCATTAATCTATCAAATGTAAAACTATCTTTCAAGTTACAGATAATACAATTTACATTACTGGTATCATATGCAATGACAATTAACAAGTGTCAAAGTCAATAATTGCACGTAGATCTCTTTTTGAAAAAACCAGTATTTAGCCATGGACAGTTATATGTCGTAGTTTCTAGAGTAACAAATTATTTTTGGTTTGAAGATATTGATATGTGGTGAAGATGAAAAACCAACTAATAAGACAACAAATGTTGTGTATAAGGAAATTTTTTAGAATCTATAATGATTAGTGATATACTTATGTGTAATTATTAATAAATTGATCCTCCTTATTTTGTTTTTGTACGATTTAGTTGACGTGCATTTAACGCACGAGTTAAAAAAATTCAGTTAATAATAATAGTGGAAAATGGCGTGTACATTTCACATGTGGATTATTTTTGGTCATTTTGCTTAGGGTGCAAAGTTTGATTTGGTTATATGCTCATTATTTTGTTAACCATTTGATATTTAAGATATATTTTTAATCAAATATAATAAATATGGTTTGAATAATCCAAAAATAATTAAAATTTGTCTCATATTTAGTTTTAAAGTTAAACAAATGCATTGCTCCAAAAAGTAAAATTTAGATTTTATTTAATTTCCTTTCTCATCCTACACTTTCTTCAACCTCATCATTCATATACTAACCATCATCACCACCACTACCACCACCATCACCACTTCTAGTCTTCTACTACTTCAAATTTCACCATTAACTCAAAAATCAAAATTTGAATTTTTAAAATTAATTTTATATTTCTATTTCTTTACTCCTTCCTTGGAATTAACCCATGCAAAACATATCATTTGTAGACCCGGCCCGCCACCACCCCACATTTAAATTTTACTATTTACAAACATAAATTTATTTTTTTAATCTTAAAATTTGAAGGTGTTTTAAACCCAAACCTATAAGAATATTTGAAAATTTGAAGATTTGGAGATTTTGACAATATCGTATAAACCACCACTAACATCCCTACAATTTCCGTGACCACCGGCTCTAACGACCACCACCATCAACATAAGAAACGCACTCACCTCGCTTAGCTCAAATTGAGAAACTAAATCTCTTTAAATCTCCTTGAACGTGTCTCTTTTCTTTAATTTCCTCCTTCGTTGTATCGCTTAGTAAAGGGAGAATTAGATTTTTGGATGGGACTACTTGAAAGGATGTTAATAGGTGACTGTCTATTTTATTCAAAGGAGAGATGCAATAGAAGAAAATAAAGTCAATAGTCATGGAGGAAAATAGAGAGATTATCACATCTGACTACCTTATTTCCTCATCACTTCATTCATACCAAATCCAACTGGAATCTATACTCTTTCTGGGCCTTAAAGTCTACATGTCGAGAGAAGGAAGAGAGGTCGGGAAAGGGATTCTAAGCTTGCATACAACCTCATTCGTGACCAAGCCAAGGGCGCCCACCATATCCTTGAAGATGCATGTGAAGGCCCTTCCTCAACTTCTCAATTCAACTTACTTTAAGACAAGGGATACATGTGCTTCTGAAACGGCAATACAGTAATTAGCTCATTGGAAAGAGAAAGTGACACATTGATCAAAGCAGATATCTTTTTTATTAGCTCCTTGAAAAGAGAAAGATACATCAATCAAAGAAGTATGGGACGAAAGTGATACATATTTTGGAAAGAAGATAACAAAAATGAACTTATGCGATTAGATAAAATAGGAGGCACCGGAGCGACTGTAAATCTCAAAAATCAGCCCGCAATTATTCCAAAATAAATAAATAAAGAATCAATACATTTTTTTACGTGCATGTTATACTCCATTTGATTTATATGGACTACCTTTTCTTTTAATAGAAATTTAAAAATTAACTAGCGTTCGTCGAAACTTTTTTGTTGCATGTATAAAGCTGAAATCTTTTGTCCAATAATTTCACAAGAAATACTTCACTTTTGTTAGAATCATTTCTGCATAATTAGATAAACGAAGATTAATTATCGTTGAGATTAAGCCAACCCAATCAAAGAATAGATACAATAGAAAGACACCAGTGTAGGACAGTAGGAGTAGTATACATCATCAGCATCACCTTCAGAAGGATGCAGTTACATACAAAGCCTCAATTACAACATATAAGAACCCTATGCATCCTTCTGACAAAAATCAAGATAGAGGAACTATATATATGGTAATTTTCACAAAGAATTGAATTATCAAATTAGCCCTACTTCTAAGAATGACTAACAAATGCTATCTAAGAAGCCTTGCTGCCGTCACTGTCGAGTTTGAATTATCTACTGTCACCCCTACCTCCAGTGGAGGTTTCACATACTTTCCTAACGTTTTCTGGTGAGTCCGGTTCTTGATCCTTTCAATTTTCTCCTTACTTTTCTGCTTTCTCTTCGCTTTATCTTTCCTTTGTTGATTCTTTTCTTTTTCATACATGCCTTGCCAGAAGACCTCGCCTGTCAAAGGCCATAACCACCGTCTCTTAGGGCTGTCAGAATCTGCCTCCTCAGCTAGATCCTCATCCATGCTCTTAAGCGTGTTGTAATGGAACCATTTGACCCACATTTGACCTCTGCGGCTTTTGAACTTGTGTTGTTCTTGCATCGCCCCCGTGATTGGGTCTATAAACACCATTCTTCTAGCGCTGTGGTATGCCCATACGTTTACGAGTAGCTCAAGAACCCGCGAGTAGCATTGCTTGTCCTGCTAGATATAATATGTTATTGTAGTCTTCCAAGTTAATAATCTGATCGACAGCTCGATTAATTTGAAGGGAACAAAAAAAGATATCTGACCAAAGGAAAAAAGACAAAAAACAAAAGATTCAACATGAATTTTCTGTAAGAGCACGAAACCACTAATTCTATGTAGAGGCAGGTTACCTTGGACAAACTTAGGTAGCAGCGACCGGTTTGATGATGCTCCTCATAAATTTGTGCATCTAGTGCATCCACAAACATTCTGCAAATGTGATGGCATGCATAAATTAACAAAAGAGGAAGGATAACGCTGTCCACTTAAGAGAAGAAAGCAATCAAAGCACGGGATAAGAACTTGTTTCTATTAAGTTTCAGTAGATCTGATACGTTATGCACGCGCTGTTCACCATACAATCTTTGTTTGAAAAATCAAGTTAACAAAGATTATGAAATTTTATTAAAAGAAAAGGATGTAAGTTGAACAATCAAATCAAAAACTACATGATAACATATGAATTATTTGACGGTATATAAAACCACTTCACCATTAGGAGCATTATCAACAAAAAGGTATAAAGGGGGCCATTTCATTTTATTTAGAATGTTAAGACATTTGTTATGTGGCACTGAGACACAACAAGGACCGGTTTTCCAGCTATGTTCCTCCCAGTTCATTCAAGAAAAAAAATTACAAAGTTATTTTTCAAACCTTGAAAACATCGCAAACTCTAGGAAGGACTTGGTTGGCAAAACCCAACTGTGCATGACAGACCACGTATCGCCATCTACAGGCATCGAGGGAAGAGAATTCCAATCGTCATTCATGCCATACATCTTCTTAAGAGCCTCAGAAAACACAAACCTACAATCAGTTGGGGTTTAAATAAATCAGATCAAACACGCACGTGAATTATTAAAATCCGTTCAATCTTATCGATTTTTGTAGGAAAAGGACACCAAGAAATTTTAAGGAAATTTTTCGAAATCGACCAAGGCTTACTTGCAATTACCGGCATTAACAGCATCACAAAAAGACCAGAAGTCATTTTGTTGCAATGGGTTTCTTGGATCCTTGTCCATACGGACCCAAAAATAGAGAGAGTCACCATGTCTTCGTGCTTGGATATCATCTAACAATGCGACCTCAGCAGTCTTAGACAAAGAAGCCTGTTTATGCCCCACGTTAGATATAAAGCAATGCAACGATTGAAGTACACAAGCGCGCGCACACACAAAATCAAAGAGCGATAAATTCACATGCCTTCCTGGCTGTAGCTCTCCAGGACAAAAATCCTATCCAAGCATTTCTGTGAATGCGGTCGATTCGGTTAGCAATTGCGAAAAGACCTCCAAATTCAGCAAGGACATCACGATAATAAGGTGTGTTTAGAAGAGCAAGGCGAGAGGGGGCATCAACATCGTCAGCTCCAGGCCTTCGACCTTTCGTTGACTACAATGGAAAAGTCAAACCAATTGACATTTTAACACCAAGAATAATTTTCCAAACATGTTGCAAACGTTGCAAACAATGCTATATGCAGGTCTCCCATTGTTCTATTCACACAACCCATTTTTGAAAGTCAAAACAGTTTAACAATTAACATAACTCAAACTATAAGTTTGATGTAATAAGGGGAATTTTGGAAAAATAATACATTCCATCCGTCCCTAAATTTTTGTCTTGTTTGACTTGATTGACTTGATTAAGAAAAAACGATTGACTTGATTATTAATATTGGTATAATACATATTTTCCTTTAAAGCCCATGTGCATGTGCCGAAAATTAAAATAGGAAGAAAGAGCAAGAATAAAGTGGTACAAGTGTTTTCCTAAAATAGAAACTTAATTTACAAACAAGACAAATTTTTTTGGTATGGACGAAAAAGAAAAGCTGGACAATAAATTAGAGACGGTGGGGTGGGGGTAGTTAATTAGCTCAGTTTTCATATTGGACCCTTTCAATGGAATGTTCTACAAAAAACATAAAAAGTAGGACTCTTTGAGAAAGGAAGAAGTATAATCCAGCAATAGTCTA
Organism: Codonopsis lanceolata; assembly: GCA_013146195.2. Classification (NCBI taxonomy): domain Eukaryota; kingdom Viridiplantae; phylum Streptophyta; class Magnoliopsida; order Asterales; family Campanulaceae; genus Codonopsis; species Codonopsis lanceolata. Next base: position 19,368,046 of record CM028383.1, read on the forward strand.
CATATGCAGGATAAAAGTTGACTAGTGCAGTTTATAATTAAAAAAGGAAAAAAAGAAACAGGAAAAATGTAAGAAAAGTAAATACATAATGATTGTTTCAGCAAGTTTAGCATAAGAGTTCACTAACTCACCAATCCAAGTCCACGATAAAGTGAAGTGTGGTGCAAAAAGGGCCAGGCTCCTTGACCAAAGTAAGGTTCATAAATACATAATGGCTGGCCAGTCCTTTCAAGCTCCCCATCATCCCTTTCATGCAAATCATTCTTAGACCGGTCAGCCTTCTTGGCACTTCGATAAACTTCCTCCCATGTTCCCCTAGGTTGATCAGTTCTGTCCTTCAACTACATCCAAGAAAGATATAATTCAGTAAAATAAATAAATAAAATCATCGTAAGCAACCAAGAAGTGATTTTCGTAGATTAAAGAAAAAATCCCTGTTACCTCATCGTCTTCTCTTCTTTTCCTAGTCTTCGTCATCTCAATACTTTTTTGTTCCTCCCATAAACTGTATACAAATGTCTCATCTATCGCACTAGTATCAGAACTGACTCTTCGAGTACGGTTCCATTCGTTTTCAAGCTTGTCCAAAAAATCACAATTTCTAGAAGTTCTATTAACATGTGTGGCACCCTCAACATCTTCAAAAAGACGCCAACGCCATTCCGTTTTAAAATTGGCTGGAATTTCCGGTACAGACCATGGGGATGCAACTTCTGATGGGAGCTTGAGAACATTTTCTATGAGCGAAGCATAACCTTCAACAGATTCCAGAACCATTAGGTTTTTAGCTGTATGTTTTCCAATCGATCCCACGTTGTGAGCTAGAGGAGATATTTTTCCTTTTGACACCACTTGCATAATTATCTGTGTCAGAACCCTAATATTCCCCTTTGGGAAAAGATAGCCATTCACCCTGTCATCAATCTGATAGTTATTTCCAGATTAGTTAGTAGCTAGCTTTAAGAATTTGAATATTAATCTCAAGTTATTCAAATGCAAATAAAATAACAGGAAATGTATACATAGCTGGTAAAATTGCATAAAATATGTGTGTGTGTCAAGTTTAGAAGCATACATATTTCCTGATCATCGAGAGGTCGGGGGAAATTATGGGTTTCCCAAAGCACATTGCTTTTACTAGAATATCTGGAAAAGATTGCTCCTCGAGAAATGATCCATATATCACAAGATCACTCATGCTTAAGATACTATCTGCATCTTCATCAAAGGATGCATGCTTCATAATACCCTTGGGGTATTTGAGGTGTAAAGCAATTTCCTATTTTTTTTTGAGTATGATGATTAGTAAATTCAACTCCATGCAAGAATTAAAACAAATTTCAACACAAATTAAAAGTAAGCATTTACCTCCATGGCCACGCTGTAATTACCAGTTGTGTCCCCACTTAAGATAATAATTTTCAGATGAGAATTGGACTTGTCACCAACAGACAAGTCCGCCAAAAGTGGCAATATTGCTTGTAAGACTAAAGCTTGCTCCAGCCACAAACCTCTATATAAGAGTTGACTACCCACAATGACAATAAGTAAGTCTTCAGGCTCAAAGTGCATCTTCACGCGTTCAGTATCTTTGTCAATAACCATGGAATTATTTGCTGCGCATGCATCCGCAGGAGAACCAGGGATAACAAAGTAATTTCCAGCATCACATGCAGCATAAAGCATCTGATAACAAACAAAGAAGCACAAACTGATTCTTCAATTTTATGTCATGTTTAAGAAAGGAGATATTGATTGAATTATAATCTTGTCACTAGAATAATAATTGTGTAACTTGTCCACCATAAATTACCGGCAGGGCGTGATTTGGGAAGACAACAACAGTAGCGCGATTGAAAAGTACTTTCCAATCATTTATAAGCTCGACGTGGCCACTTGAAAGGTATTTTTGGAGTCGGTTAGCAAGTGTTGTTTCATGAATGGTCCATATAAGAGGTATGGATTTAAATGGTTCCTGCAAAAGGCTGTAAGAAATAAAGTTATTCAAGCTATTTGACTTGCAAGAAGGATCAACTGCTAGAAGATACATACATACATATATATATATATAGAGAGAGAGAGAGAGAGAGTCTAAGAATCACAGGTTGTGTTTGCCCTCATACATGTCACAAGAAAAACAGCTTCCTAACATAATTGAGAGAGGGAGGGAGGGAGGGAGAGATGGTAAGGGCTCTGTTTAAGCTACCATAGCCTGCAACTGAAATGGGATTGAATGTCCCTCAACACCCTCCCCTCTCCCAGGGCCTTGTGTGTGTCACTTAAGAGCACAAACAATTGACCAGACCAGATCATAGAACAATGCCACCAACTCCGCAACCTCACCACCAATTCCCCTGAACTTAGTATGGAAAATTAAGCTTCCCTCGATCTCTTCAGTGAAAGAATCAAAATTAAGACAAAATATAGCCTTTCTACATGAAATTAGAAGGTGGTGTATTAAGTTTAAGTATAAAGTTCTTTGATGCATGTTATATTCAATACAAAGTAAAAATTGCAAAAGAAAAAAGACAAAAATAAATCGATGAACTTCATATGTTAAGATATTTTCTAGTCATAAAATAAATAGATCACACTTACCCGGAAATGACTCCCCTGGCTCCAAGAGAGTTCACAAGTACACCATCATAGCTGCATGGAGCAACCAGAACATTTAGAAACCAAGAACAATTATACATCCAAACGCTTATAAAATTACAAATAAATAAGAAAAAAGATGTTGGATTTCATGACATATGGAAAATTAACATACTTTAGCCAGTCTACAACGATCTTCACATTCTCACTGGATCCCACAATGTTGACCGGAACTCCCATATTTCTCCAAACAGCATGCACGGGACCATCTTCAAGAGAATAAATCTGCAGAGAAAAGAGTAACATATTTAAGACTGATAAATCTACTCCACGGGCACGTACACACACACACACACAAGTAAACAAATATACATGGGTTCCACTAACGAGCGCCCTAAGGGTAATTGTTAAGGATCAATAATAAAAATAGATGGCATTTACAGCAAGACATTGCATGGTTTTAGAGCAACTGCCTCATCGAATGAGCAGATCGACCAAGCAAGAAATCATATGCTTCAATTTGTACTTCCAGATTTTGTTTTGTACCGACCCCATTTCGACAGAAATGCTTTATTAACGTAAAATAATGGTACGAGGCATTGAGTGTACCCTATCAAGTATTGCAAATTTTGCCTGTTTCAAATCATGGTGTACCAGGATGTTTAAATGTCTACTTGTCAAAAATGGCTATACTGGGCAGTACAAATTGTTGCACATTTTCTTTTCATTGTACTTGAAACTCTGCTTGATGGTATAAATGTAAAAAAACCAGACTACTAGCGTGTAGATATTTGAAAGGCTTAAGAGACAATTAGCCCTAAACAATGTCCTAAAGGATCTCTCTCTTCATCTGCTCCCTGTGAATAGGTTCTCTACTCTCTCTAATGTCTTTGTTTGGGTTGCATTTTGATATGAACAATGTGATATGTAGGTCATTTGTCTTCAAGGAAAATCTACACAATGCTATTAATTGATGTTCATGCAGCTATAATTTCTGATAATAAAAAAAAATAGTAAAAGTGTCTCGAACCAGGGCAGTGGCATTGATGCCACTAAGGTACCGATACGATTTGTTCAGGCAGGCAAACTGGTACAAAATGTATAAGTCTAACTATGTTTCAATGCAGGCAGTCGACATGCCTTTCACATCTATGCCCGTGGTAACCTTGAAGAAGATAGATGCAGAGTGCATTCAAGTATCGTCCTTTTTCTGAACTTTTCTCAAGGAAGCAATTCTGCTCAACTTTCAAAACAAAACTTCACGTTCATCTCTAATTTCTCTCAAACTCCTAGGTATATATAACTATATAGCCTAAGGTCAACACTGATGTTATTGCTCAGTAAGAAAGATGACATCAGGCAATGCAGCTAGACATTAGTGGCAATGGCATCTAAAGCATTTCAGTCGAGATGTGAATTGATGACACAAACCTTCAATAAAGCCAGTTTGACATCATTGATATAGCAGACGTACTTTAACTATTTCTTCCACCAGGCTATCTGACTTTTAGGTTTCATAAAACTCAGACCCATAACTTGCATCTTTAATGAAAAAGAACAGATTATGAATGGTTTGCATGTTGCCATTCTAGCCACATTTGCCACATAACATTTGCATGTTCAATATCGAATTCATATTTTAAACTAAACGAGTACAGCATGGTACTTATATGGGGGCTCAAATATGGTACCAAAAACTAAAACACGTTAACTATAAGCACACCAAAGTCTCACCAAGAACATGTTGAACTTGTCGAGGGCAATGCATGTCGCTAATTTTCGAAGTACATCCCATATGAGAATGTCAATCAAACCCCGAAGCAATCAAAGTAGCCTCAATCAACAACTAATCAAACTTCAACCGAACCAAATTATTTACAAACAAATAAAATTACCTCAATATCATAGCCAATCTCCCTAAGAGCAGATGCAACAGTGACCATCAGTATCTGCTGGGGATCAACCAACAGATCTGCAAACACCTACAAAACTCGAAATCAAACAATAAAAACGATCACATTAACAAACAAATTGCCCTCAAACAAGCTCCCATTCAAGAATTCCATCACGAAACTGACACATTGTCGATTACTCACCAAAGCAAGCTGGGGTTTTCGATACCCGAATCTCAACACTCTCCTTGAACCCACAGAGAGATTATTTCCATCTCTACCCTCTTTCTCAAACTTAATCAACAACTTAGAAGGCTCAAATTTGACATCTTCCCCAAAATCCAACCCCTTAATCTCCTTCGGGAACACGAAATCTGCAGAACCCACTTCTCTTTCCTTCAAGAAATTCCCAGATTTTTCCATCACAGAACCAGGCAAGAACATCTGGAAAACAACCACAAAGAAGAGGAACACGGCGACTGTACAAATCCACAGCAAGTAATCAATCTTCTTGAAAAGCAGAAATCTAGCAAATCTCGATCTGGATTGTCTTTGACTTTGAGCAAATGGGGATTGGGATTGCTGCTGATGATATCTCTCATTGTTGTTGTTCCTGCTTGTTGACCGTAGGAACTGACTGTTGTCTCTCTTCAATGACAAGCCATTTTCCAAAGAACCCATCTTTCACCTCCCTCCCATCCAAAATTCAAGATTGAACAAAAACTTTAGTGAGAAAGTAACAGACAGAGAGAGGGTTGATTCTTCAGCTAATTATCAGAAATGGGTATCAATAAACTGTTACATTCTAAATCAGTTAAACACTCAAGAAAGGAAGAACTGTAGTACAAAACCTCAAAAAATCAAGATTGAACAAATTTTAGAGAGAGAGAGCAAATAATCAAAAATGGGTTTTTCCTTTGCAACTGTTGATTACAGACCGTGGTGTTGGTGACGAGTGATGATGGAAGAGACAATAAAAAAACACTGGTGGGAATGGAAGTAAAGACTATATATTTTTTCCTTTCTATGAATACAGTATAAACATTACAATATTTTATTTTATTTTACGCCATTAAAGAATTCAAGAGTTGCCAGCGAGTTTATTACCCTTTCCTAGTAAAAAGAGACACGCAGAGAGAGTAGTGTGTATGTGTGAGAGAGAGGGAAAAGGAAAGGGAAAAGGGACAGGGAAAGGGAAAGGGTGAGGGAGAGATTGACGTGGGTTTTGTCGTCGTCGTCACGGATTGGGGAGTATTTACAGCTGCGATGTTGTGTGCGTGTCTAGAGAGAGAGAGAGAGAGAGAGAGAGAAGAGATTATCTTAGAGAGAGAACGTAAAAATAAAGAAAAAAAAATTCTTGCGGATATATATGAAGAAGGTTAATAGAATCTAATTGTTGCGTGAATTCCTTCCTGGATTATAGAAGGGTTTGTCTGTACAGCACATGGTCTTAATTGACTGAAAAGTCTGAAATGCCCCTTCTAATTGGTTTAAAGCTTTTATTTTCTTTATACTTTTTTCTTTTTTCTTTTTAACATAAGAAAAAAAAATTACGGATCAATCCACTTTCCAAAGTTTATAATCCCTCCAAATCACAAAAAGACACTTTTGAAGACACCCTTAATGAATGAAACCCGCTACGAAAATGTATCATATTGCATCAAACTTTACACCATGACGCATCAATTTAAGCAACCAATTGACGTATTGCGATGCAAACTGAGTTCGAATGCATCTCCCCCGCCTTCTTCTTCCTCCTCCTTTGTTGTTAGTCATTATCTTCATCTTCTGCCTTCGTCCTACTAAAAATCATCAAACCCAGTTCAGATCTATTCTAATATCGTTGCGTAACAATGTTAATTTTGAATCCAATGTATTTATCGGAGCTATTGAAGGAGACGATGACATTTTCGAAATAATATTTTGAAAAATGAATGTTAGCGGTTGAAAAAAAAACAATAAGAAATGGAGGGTTACAAACTTTGAGAGAGAGACCGACGATAATTTCACCAAAAAAAATAAAAAACATAATCTCCATGGTAGAGATGATATTCAATTTATTCATCGGAGTGAACCACTTAGGGGACTTGTGATTTGAATATTATCACACTTCATCATTTTATAACGACCACCAAACCACAACTTGTATACTTGATGAGTTATTGTTTACTGGGCTTCGTTATTACCATTAAGTGGTTGTTTGGTGACCATATTAAAAAAATGGGATATGATTAATAACCCTATTGAAGATTGTTTAATAAGTTGATGTACTCGGGATAATTAAGTCTCTACTACCCAAACAATGGCTTAATCCCGGTGGAAGGGTGGTATTATCAATCCATCAATCCACGTGGGAGGCTCCAAACTTTCTCCATCTAGCATTCGCGGGAGCTCTGTCCGGACGCTTAAGGGTACAAGCAAGACCATCCTACCATTCGATCAAGTGAGTAGAAGAAGGCTTTGACATCCCAAATCAATCAATGAAGAACGATTAAGATTATCAAAAAATATAAAATGTCTCTGGAAGTTTATTGAGCTTGATATATGTCTCTCACAACGTTTGTAGGACGCCGCTACATCATTAAAGTCCCCCTACCGAAAGCCACGACATGCTGGAATTGTCCGCGACAACACCCAAATTATTACATAAATCTTCTCTAAAGACTTGACCAGGCTCAACATAGACCATTCTAAAATAATTATCTTATTTGAAACTTTTTTTTTTATGACAACACTTTGTGACTTTACTTTTACTTTTTCATTATGTTTTAATTATGAGTCACACACATGTGTTTTAAAATAAACTACACATCAAATTAATAATATTAATAATCCAGTCAAATGTGTTTTCTTAAACCGTATGTCAAATCCACCAAGATGATAATTTAAGAACGAAGGGAGTAATATCGTCAGATCAACACTTGAAAACTTTATTTATAAATTTGTATATTTATCACTTTAGCTAATAGTCTGTTAAATTGTTCTAGTGTGGCGCGGTGGATGATATTGATTGTGTCAACCCACCTTATAAGTCATCATATGCTGCTGCCGAGAAAGTTGGCCGTAACAATGTGACATTCATATAGACTCGAAAACCATTAATAAAGGTTATAACTTATACATTCTTCAGTCAATTTCAGAGTTCAGACCCTAAACAGAGCAACAAATCCTAGCCTAAAAGGGTAACAACTAAAAAATTCAGCTTGGAGGATTTGTCTTTTCCTTTCTCCCTCCCCCACTTCAGTGGGAACCAATCAATAAAGTGGCACATTTGAAAACAATGCACCAAGTGCTTTGGCCAACCGCTAGTACTTCTTTTCGCTACGATCCATCCCCTGTTCTGCCAGAACATGAGAAACTTGGCAATTGGAATTTGAGATATGGTCTAACTGAGACTGCTTGGTTCTGGAGGACCATGGGATTCTTCAATCAATAAATTACTGAAGTTGTTCTTCACTCTGCTATAATTTACCAAGGGGGGACTCTGAAGCATGATCATCCACCAGCCAGAGGCCATAATCATGGAACCGCTTTATCTTCTTCTCAAAACCGATAATGTAGTTATTATGTATGATGACATGCTTTCCCTTGGTCTCTTTTACCCAAGTCTTGTTCTTGAAATATAACCCGCCTGTAGGGAATGCTGATTGAGGGAGCAGATACAAATCAGCCTGCAACATAATTCAACATAAACAGTTTAAACTTCTCCGGAATTGGGCAGCAAATTAGAATGAAAATCACTCTGTGTGTGTGTGTGTATAGGCTGCAGCCTCATCTAGCAATCACTTAAACAAGATCGAGCTTCTAAATATACTTATTTTTGGTTTGCCAATACATAAGAATAAACAAGAAGCATAGAAGAGCACAAGGAAAACACCTGCCCAGCTGTTTTCATCAGTGCCCAGTTAAAACCTGGTTGGTCATTGGCTTTCTTTGCTTTTGACCATGGCTGATCTTGAAGTTCTTCAATCCACTTCTTCATAACAAGTTTTGCTCCAGCAGTTGGGCGCATATAAATCAGGCAGCTACAAATGTAAGGGCGCCCCTTTTTCCCTGGAGGTGGCAAATCATGAGAATGGTCCAGAGGTTTAACCTGATCATCCCAAAGGAGACAAAAAAGAAAGAAGAAGCATGCTTTCATCATTAATAGTCACATATGCACATACAGGGAAATATTTATTAGCCTAAAAGAACAGCGAAAAAGTATCAGTTGGTGATAGATCAGCCAAGTCATAACCAATCCAAATAATTAATTAGGCTGGAGTTTTTTATTGCACTATTAGAGTCATGATTAATACTTGATGCCAAAAAGTTGCAGGGAAGGACATCATAAACTCCACCCTTATCTACCACCATACATGGTGGGGATCTCAAAATACCTGACCAAACCCAATTTGGAGTGGCTCCAAATGATCCGGGTTTAGAGAGTTTAGCAATAGCTATAGTAAGATGTTTAACTTGCCTTGAACCCAAGCGTTTCCCATGCAGTAATAAAATATTATGAAAACACCCCCAATATATATTAGTAAAAAACTAATAATAGGATAGGGCTTCCATTAAGAACTTCTCATCCAAATTCCTAATCAGGAAATTGGGCCTCCAAGCTTTCATAAAGGCAAAAACAGCTGGATCATTCACCTTCTGGCATAAGGGGGAGTGGTTCACAGGTTCACTGAACCCACTTGGGGATGTTATTTGTTTAATTTAATTAAAAAAAAAAAAATTTGGGGCAGGGGGTTAACTGGGACGAGTTTGGGTGGGGTAGAACCAAGCCATTGACATCCCTAATCTAAGAGTTTCTACGGTAAAGATGGTTTAGAAACCTAGATTGATCTGGAATTGCGACTTGAGGTAATGCTAAGGCATTCAAATCATATACACAACTACATATTGTGCAATGGCACTGCAATCATAAGCTACTGTAATCACTCTAAGCAGAGAAAAAATCAATATGAAATTTTAAGCAGCTTTTTCTAATTTCTCTTATTTACTTTATTATATCTTCTACATGTGTTAGCTTTTACTGGCAGCTCTTTTTTTTGGGGGGGGGGGGAATTCTTGGCAGCTCGTATGACTGCATCTAGACATCATTGATCTTCTTTCCAAAAATGATATATATAATAGGAGCAAAATTGAAATAGATAAGCGACAACAGTATACATACGGCAGTCATGTCATCCATGAAGTACACATCATGCTCCCCTTGAAAGTATGAAAATGGATCTGCTAGCCAGACCATATCGACATCATTGTACATGACACTATATCCAAGCTCCAAAATTTGCAGTAGATGGCGTGGTCTTCTGGATGTGAAGTTAAAGAATCCCTGTAAAATGGAACTAGTAAGGGTCAATTCTAAACGTCAATGAAAACCTCTGCAAAAAAACAAAATCGTAAAAAAGAGTCAACAAGAGAAGTAGCAAGGTGGCGGGGAAGGAATTGAAAACAAAAGAAGATGTGCATGTGCTACAATTGACATCATACACCAAAGTCAACCTCAAATGAAGTAACCAGGAAACAAATACAATTAGAAAACAATAACTCAAGAAGGGATAACGAAGGTCTTACAGACCGGCTCGCGGCTACCACAGAATATTGTATTATTCAGAAGATGTTTTTTTAAAATTATTATTGTTTACAACAGACCTGGATTCTTGGTATCATTTCAGGACATTACCTTCCCTAACACCACAAGAGCCAACTAGTCTTCTATTATCCCACAATAAATTTAACTGTGGAAAATATATCAGAACAAACAACTCCAACGGTATTAGAATAAAATTTTATTTGTAATAAACAACCTTCAAGTCACATATCTGAAGAATGTGAAAGAAACAAAATAAATAAATGAATCTTGTCTCTTGGTATACAACTATTTAAAATTTAACAAAAGATAGAATTATTAGTCACTATTCAAAAACACTGTAAATATTAAAAATTGTGATGCTCATTTAGGCAAAATTCCAACTATATATCTGCACAAATTCATAAACTAGTAAAAATGAATTGAGTCTCAACAAAGTGGCAGTTTGCACTTCCAGCCATCACCGCTATCCATCAGCTCTCAGTAAACAATCCCTAAACATGGACCCAGTTCAAGGGTCAGAATGGATGCCTATAATGGTCTTAAACCCAAACCAAGGATTGAAATTTTGGGGCAAATTCGAGCTTCCAAGAATATGGATTAGTAAACACAACCATGTATCCTTCCAAAAAAAAAAGGGGGCCGTATGGAACCTTTCAAAATAAGGCCTTGAAGAGTAATGCTATACATCCGACTAATAGTTCCCTAATTCCATTCTAAGTTAATGTGCCAAATTATATGATTCAATAAGGCAGTTTTACTCCTACCTACAAGCGACGAGCCTCAGATCACTCCATGACAGGAATGGAACATCAACTAAGAGTTTGACGTACTGCCCTGGCCCCAAAGAAAGAGTCAAATGTTCCTCTTTAGTCTTCTTTTTCTACAGAAACATAATATTTATCTTTCGTTTTATACAAAAAAAAATGCAATTTTAGTGAAACTTAATGGAAATATAGAGATCCAAAAGGACAATAATAAGGGTTTGTGCACTGAGGGAGTATTGCATTACTCGGGCTTAACACGCAACTACTCATGTATCGCTATGCCACCCATTATTGTTCAAGTAAAATCCGAGAACTAGGAGTAAGATGTAAGCATTATTAAAGTAGTATTACACCACCCATCACTAACTTCACCAATTTAAATTCAAGAAACCCCAAAAATACAATTTACACAAAATGTAGTACCTGCGACCCAAACTTATGAGCAGTCTGATCACTGGGCGCATCCGGGGCGGCGGGAGGGATGAGCACGGCGTGCCCCGGCCACCGTTCGTTCACTTTAAACAAAGTAGCATAATCCTCAGCAATCACAAGCACCTTCTCATGATGTTTCTGCCTCACAATACTGATCAACCAATTATTCAAAAACGGCAAGTACGGCTGACTAACCGCACAAACTATAACCGTACCGTTCTTGGCGACATTCGACAGAGCCTCCGGCAGTGTGTAAGCCTTCCATTTCGATGAGAATAAAAAATTAGAGTTTGAGAAAAGGGTAAAAGGGGAAGTAGAAGAATTATTGATCCATGGGATGAAGATTGCGAGGATTATAAGGAGAGAGAGGAGGGATAAGAAGGTTGTACGATTGAAGATGGGATTGGATTTGGATTGGGAATTTGTGGGGGATTGAGGTGGCGATTGGGACTGTGATTGGGATCGAGGCTGTCTTTGATGGAGAAATGCGGACATTTTATTATAATGTCTTGGAATTGGGAGTAATTCAATTGAAATTTTTATTGAGAGCAGAAATTATGAAGATTGAGCTTAGAATGGAGTTTTCTAGGGCTTGGATCGGATCTCAGTTCGAGTGGAAGTGATGTTCAGCTTGAAGGAGCGACGTGGTGCGCTAACTTACGCCGTAAGCGCATACGACATGTCACTCAACAAAATCTAATTTGCAAAGATAACGAAAATGATTTTTGGACTATTAACACCGGAACATATACTTTATACACCTCATTTCTATGCATGTAAGGAACAACTTTTGTGCAAAGAATATATATTTGAATTTGGAGTGTTAATAGACCCACACTATATATATTCATTTTTATGTTCTTTTACTAATAATAGATTGGGAATTAATTAAAAGACTATTTGTATTTAGTATCGAGCTTTTATCAAATCCATAACTTAATGGTGTCGAGCAGTTAAGGTCGATAGATTAATAACTGATGTTTGAAATAAGTGATCGAGACTAATAGCACGAGTTATCCGGATAAAATCATTATCTCCTCACTATTAATACCAAGGGGAAAGATGGTATTATTAGCGCCCTCACTAAAAAAAATTGGAATTAACATTTGTAATCTCAAAATTACCCCCGATATACAAGTGATGATTAATAGCGAGGGTACTAATAGTACTGAGATTAATAATACCGTTTATCCTTATCCGATTACCAAACAAGCCAAATGTTTTTAAGTTACAATTTGTTTTAATGTAGCTTTTGAATAAGCAGCATTATCAAATCAGACCATCTCTTTTCACCGCTACAAATAAGTAAAGTTTTTTTTATTCAGCTAACAAAATGCACTTTTACAGTAAGGTTGTCTCTTTTTTAATTTTTTGGGTACAATACAATATTGTTATGCCCCTTTTTATGTTGGATCCTCCGAGTTCCCAGTCCCGGGTACAAATTGCAAAATGCACGTCAACTATGAAGATTGAATTCGTGGCCCCTTTTATGTACGGCTCACTGATGTAAAGTGCATTTGTATAAAAATTAAAAAGATAGGGTGGGGAAACAAATGCAATATAATTTCCATAAAGCAACAAGACAGTTTTGATTGAATTTGAATGGTATATACCAAGCAGTTTATACAAACTTTATTCTCTACGCACAGGAAGATATAATTGAGAACCACTAGACTGAGTCTAAGGCAACATATTTCCAGATGGACAATCAAAATAAACAAAGTTACAAATGACAGTTGACCAACCAAGTGGACAGTATTCAACATCTTCACAACCAATATACACTTTCTTCTCTGTTGTCACGATGATCGTGGCAATTTATCAAACATCATGGTAAAAGGACGGCAGTACTAAACAAGTATGAGATTATTAGTGGTAATTTCCCTCGCAAAGTGGTGGACCTTCCAAGGGTTGCATCTTTAACTTACTGTTCATGAGAAAGATTCAGGAAACAGCACTGGTCCTCATTTTCTGTGTCTTTTGTTTGACGAAGAAAGCTGATAGAACACTCTTGCTACGAACAGGGACTTGAATAATCTCCCGTCTAGGGTTATCAAACGAGCGGAATGGTGTCATAGGTTTGGAGCTAACCAGAAAATCCTGTCAAAAGTAAAGAATGAAATTGATAAAACTTCATGAACTGCCAGATCCTTTCTTCTCCATTGAACAGAATGAAGAAATTATTTTATTATTCATTTATTATGTTGCATACATATGTATTTATATGTGAGTGTATTGAAGGGGGGAGGGGGCAGGGTGGGGGGAAGTCAATGGGCAAAAAACATAAGAAATTGTAACTTCCTTTCCCTACAAATGCAGAACAATACAAAATAACCATACAAGTCCTTCCAATTATGTATACTTGAAAAAAGTACACCAATCACATCTAACTCAGCAAACAGATAATTGAGCTACAATCAATTTACGTACCTAAAAAAACTTAATATTTTAAAAGAGAAAGCAAGGACAGAATAAATTGAAATGGGCCAATATAAAATGTTTACAAGGGGTCATCACAATAATGTAACCTAAACCTACGTCTATTTGAAAGTTTATTAAATGCTCTAGTTTTTCACAACCGACATATGAGATCCAACCACCAAACTGTGCTGCATCTAGCTCAAATGTCGTCAGCTTTAACATGGGCTTCTTAGCTTGATGGGAATTTTCTAGCCAGTTTGCTCACTACTTTACTTTTTGAACTAGAGGACTCAAAGTATATATAAGAATCCTTTTTTTGGGGAGTGTTCAATCAAATAAGAGATTCTCTCCCTAGTGAAAACATTTAATGTACTTCAAATAAAACGTCAAAGCATAAGAAAAATATCAAACTCAAGCATCTTCCTCTGAAAATGTAACACATGTAGAGATACATTACTCTCTACAAACGACCAACTTTTTCCAGTTCATTTGATCTCACTGCCAGAGATAGGAGATTGTCCTCAAAGCTAACCTCAAAGATCAAGTTTGTCACTTCATATGATCTACCTGGCTTCGATTTGCGTCTTTGGCGATTAGGAAAAATCTTGTTAACTTGTACGGCAACAAAAGCATTTCTCAAGCAAGGCTAGTTAAAAACCAAAACTAAGAAAACTATGGTGAATTTTTACCCCGTGTGTGTGAAGTCTAACTCAGGTGATTTACTGCTCTGCCTAAGCCTTCCACCAGCCAGAATTTCGCAAACACTTGAGAAAATAAAAGTTGAGGATCAAATCTATTTTTTTTTAAAGTTCAAACTGATAAGGGAAATATTGTAGCTGCCTCCCACTCACAACTCAAGTCTGGACTGTAGAATCTAGGGTTCTTTCATTTTCCTCTGTTATTGTTAATTGGAACACCATGGAGGTGGAGTTGGAACTTGTACTTCTAAAAGCCATAAGGAGCAACCAAATAACTCCTCCAAGGAAGGCAATTTTCCTCTAGAACTGGAACCTTTTTCTAAGAGATGTTAGAAACAAGAACTCGTATGAATCTCTCTTTCTTTTTATTTTTACATCATATTAGTATATAACTGTTCTTTGAGGTTTGTTCTATTCAAATCTAATTGGGGTTTCTATGTTCATATTTTACTAAAATTAGTCGAGCATCATTCATAGATGGTAATGTCAAAGCTTCAACCAAGCATGTAAATGTTCTTTTTTATTTCTACATCATATTAGAATGTAAATGTTCTTTGAGGTTTGTTCTATTCAATATCAGATTTCTATGTTCATAATTTATTAAAAAAGTAGACCATCTTTTGTCGATGGTATGTCAAAGCTTTATCCAAGGTAGCTAAAAGGGGATAATGGCATACAACTCAACTCAATCAGCCCAAGTCTCAATCACTTGGGGTTAGCTACTTAACCCTTTTCCGCCATTCAATTTGGTCCCAAGCAACGTTATTGTCCAGACCACACTCATTCATATCTATCTTTCTTTATAATCAATGTCCTTGTTAGTTTTGGTGTTGGTGACTTAGTCTTCCCCTACTTCTAGTCTGGTTAATATTGATACCATCACACTTTTGAACAGGTGCATTAAGCAGTTTACATTGTATGTATTCAAACCATTTTAAACGATTTCCTCCCATTTTATTTGCTATTGGGGAGACTTTTATTGACTCACAAATTTGTTCATTATGAATCTTCTTTCTTAGTTTTACTACGTATCCGTCTTAACATTTGTATTTTCAATTATACCCATCTTGTTAACATCTATTTTCTTAGTTGACCAACATTTGGTTCCAGACATTAGCGTGGATCTTATAGATTCATATAAACCTTCACTTTCAACTTAATAGTTTGATCAAATAACAGTCGGGATGCACTTCTCTATTTCACCAGGCCTCGTTTTATTATAAGACTAATGTAATCTCTTGCCTCTTCATCTTGATTGATTATTTATCCTATATAGTGACACTGTCCCCTTTGCATTATTTTTTGATAATCTAACCTAATTTTGTATGTACTAATACTCCTATCACTAAAAAGAGGTTGGCATAAGAGAGTAAAAATCATACAATCTAAATGTGTATGTTATCAATGAGCATTCTCAGTCCATAACTTATTTTGGAAACACTCTCACGGCGTAGAGGGGCTGTCATGGAGTTGAGATGTATGCCTCAGATGCAGGTAGGTTCTAAATAATATTTCTGTTTGACCAATTTTTTGCACATTGTCTTAAATTCAATGTCCTCGTAAGCTTTGCCAGCAAACCACGCTAAAATCCAAGCTATAAAGCCACTTGTGCAGCATGCACCAAGATAAATAGTACATAAACCAATATAAGACAATTGACAAAAAAGTATAATGTCATTTGATAAGCTCTACATCAATGTATGAGAAATCAAGAATGATTGGGCTATATATCAAATCCAAATTTTGCTTCATTTGTCCGTTGTACTTAATTACTCAAACTTAATACTACAAACCATTTTTGTATCCTTCATTTTCTCTCATACCTCACCTCACTGCGTATTCTTCCAACAAAGTTCCAGTAAGAAAGCTAAATCTGTTAGCAGAAACAACATTTATTCGATTTCAATTTTGAAGTTGCAATGTTGCATACCATTGCAAGCACTTATATACAAGCTCAATCATTTAGATATAGGACATTACAATGATTATAGGATGGTTCCATATGAGGAATGACAGACACACAGATAATCAAAAAATGCTATTCTGATTCACAAACACTAAGCAAAACTATGTGATGCTAATACATGTCCAGTCTCAATTAATTGATATTGTATAGCATGCAAAGTATGCCAAGGAAACATGGATAATATGCTCAAACAAACTCATATTAGGTGCACATGCTAAATTATAAGTAAATATGTCCAGGATTATGCCATCCTCTCTAATTTGAATTTTCGGGAGTGCACTTAAAAGAATGCCCGACATGTCTGAGTTTTTGTTGATTTTGACATTACCCGCTGTGTGACACCCAGTGTTTGCATAGCTGTACTTGAAGCCAGCCCTACATTAGGCAACTGTCGACGAACCGCCGGAGATTTTGTTCGGGATCCATCGTCACCATCTACATAGATAAGAATTAGAAATAAGTACATTCTGTGAAACCACTATCTACTAAAGCAGAGCAGTTGTCGGTAAAACTTAAAACATACCAGACAAATGGAATTTGCCAGAAGCCTTTGGGTCTTCGCTGCTGCAAAAATAAGCAAATATCACAAACCTTGCAATATTTTTTGGGATATTAAAGGCATCCATCATGTAGGTAAATAAACAAGGAAAAGAATTGAAGTTAACAATCAGAAACTGTAGTAAGATTCATGGACTACCTTGTCAGTGCACGAGGGTTTCCTTTCAAGGTAGACTTGGTTTCTGATGCTAAATGCCAAGAAAGAGTTTTTGAAGCTGGTGTACCTATACAGTCCAAGTTATAAGTGATTGCATATGCAGCTATTTTTACATTTTTCATGAAAGATTATGCTACCTGAAGGAAAAAGACGCGGTCTTGTTTGAATATGACTTTGCCGTGCATCAGTTTGAATCTGGGGGCTAAAATGGACCTTTTTGTTGACAGAATCTAGCTTGAAACCAACCCAATGAAAGGAAAACAAAGGAGAAAAGTTATAGGTCCATCGTACTGAACACTTGTTCAAAATATCATACTAAGAATTAGTCTTACTTGGCAAAATATAATGCTTGTGATGCCTTGGTATTATTGCTAATAGTTGCTGCTGCCTGAGTGCTTCTCTATCGGTATATGTTTGACATGTTAGAAGTTTCTGGCATCAAAAAACTGATTCAGATTCTTCCATTTGATAATATATTATCTAAAGTGCTGCATATGCCTAACCTGGTTTAAACATGAAACATTGAGCTCCATTGCTGAGATTTCTAAAGTTTGCTGGTCAATAAGGTCAGTTAATTTGTAAGCGACGGTGCCAAGGTGGTCAACAGCATTTACGAGCGCACGCACAGCATAATCTTTCAGGTTATCAAGTACCCTATCCAGAATAAGAAGAATAAAATTCATAAGAACCAGAAACAATGATGAGAATATGTGTGTGCAACTTGCAGTTGGTTGATTTCTGTAGGCAAAAGCAATCTAAACTCTTCCAGAAGCAAATAGTGGGAAAAGATAAAGCTACCTAACTCACACTACGTGACTACGCTTCACTTGATTGAGTTTGAAGCATGGACGTCCCACAAGGCTTCATTTTTTCTCCCGGAAGCAAAGAGGCTACTTCTGTGATTCGCACTTGTGACACCAAGTCAAAATGGAGCAACTTACACTATCAAATACCACTAAATTTCCTAGCAATATACTTGATTGGACACTGTGTGGACCAGGGAAAACTTCTATCCAGAATTGTTTCAATCACCTACATGCGTACATGACAATTGACAAACTCTAGTACTGTGCAAAGTCTCCAGACACTATGTTAAACACAGATGAAGCTATCCAAACACTTAATCGTGTCCATTCAGGACAAGAATGAGTAAAGCCTCTGATAACAAGCTTTCTGATTATTGTTCGGCATGTGAATAAAATCCAGAAAAGGGTATGTTGAACAGTTGCCCAAGAGGAGTACAGGTAGTTTTTTAGGAAGGGCTACAGGTTAAGGCATACTGCAATAGGAGATTATTAAGCCACAATTATTGATCACTTGAGGGGAAGGAGAGAGGGTGAAATCCCGTGAGAGAGAGAGAGAGAGAGAGAGACTGCTGCGTTCCACAAAGGTGGGAAAATAGTGAGAGAACACGCGATATTATTATTATTATTTTGATAGGTAAGTGTGACCCCTTGTTGGACTGGGGATTGGAACCAAAGACCTCAAGGTCTTTGCCTAATGATTTTGATGAATTCGTACACTGATCTCAATAATGATTCTGATGATTTCATAAGCGAAGACAGTCATCTAAATGAGCAATGATAGCCTTCATGTGCTTGAGCATGTGAGGGGACCATACTAATTCAGTGAGCATGTGCCCCTATCCCTTTAACTAATGTTTGTACTTGTGCTACCATCTCTCTCTCAAACACACACACAAGTGCTCGAGTCTTGAAAAAAACCTGTCTCAAGAAGTGATACGACATGCTTTTCTACTATGCAAAAGAGAATGAATAACACATCAAGTAAATGAAGTATGCCATAGAAATATACATAACCATTTGTCTCCATATTCAGCAATAAATTTGAACCAAACTAAGAGATACAGATCTTTAACTACCAGAAAATTTAAGGCTGGCCTAGAAAGAGTCTGATTCCCAGTTATTGTGTTACATGACAAATGCTTAGGCAAAATAATGAAGAGTCAGAGTTGTCGTACATTTGTTTCTGCTCGCTATGAAGATAAGACTTTTCACAATATTCTGCCGCAGAGTAAAGCTGAGGCCTTAAATTTTTGAGTTCCTGAAATACACAACACAACAATCAAACTCAAGTTCTATGCTACCATGGGCCATGAACTTGGTAAAGCTGTGAATAAGGATGTGAATTACAAATAAGCTAGCGGCTGTTCACATTTTCTTCTTGTTTGAAAAAGAGGATACAACACTTCATTGACAAGTAATGTATAGCACAGCATCTCAACTATGCCGATGTGGTATTGATACTTGGAATGGGTTAATTAAAGGGCGAAAACCTAATAGCGAATAATGCAAGGTATCCCAACTTTCACTCCCAACTAAACTGGTGCGCCGAAATATGATTCTTTACTCGGTCTCAGTCCCACAAGAAAGTGGTTTGATGCAGCATGACCAATAAAACTCAAACAAGTCACTTGGGGTCAAAAGAGGTGTGTTTATGTTGACCTAGCCTTATTCACTTAAATTAGAGTCGCTTTTGATTTTCACACATAAATGAAGTCCACTATTAGCCATGTAAGGCTGTAAGTTATTATATGAATTATTTAGGGGTGAAAAAAATACTTCCTCCATTCCGGGCAAAGAGTCCACTATTCTATTTTAGGATGTTTCACTTTTTTTTTTGGATGTTTCACTTAAAGAGTCCACTTTCAAAAATAAAAGCATAAACATGTTATTTTATTAATGAGCTCCTAAAAGTGTCATTTTCTTAAAAAGTTTGTCTTTCCAACGGGGACTCTTTGCCTGGAATGGAGGTAGTAATAAATAATTAAAAGTAAAAAACAAAAGTGAAACTCATACAGTAACATAGATAGTAAGAAATGCAGAGTCATGAGCATATGTTAACCAAGTAATAATTTGGGAAGTTGTAGGGAAAAGACACAGTTAGTCAAGTACTTCAGTTCAGTTGATGTAGTAGTTAAGAATAAATTTTTAAATCAGGCTATTAGAAAACTATACACAAAGGTGAAATAGAAAGGATTAGGCAGCTCGATGATGAACTTCAAGAACTAAACCAACCCGAATACCAGTTCAATGATATCAACCTTTCAAAAAGCAAGTACAATCGGATAACTGGCCGGATCAACCATAAATAAGACCAACAAAAAAGTTAAATAAATTGCATTTAAAACCATATGTATTTACAAACACTTCATAAATTCACTTCTCGATGAAACAAGAAAGAAAATCTAACAATCCTTCATAACATGCAAGCTCATTAAGCAAGATCAAAACCAAACTTCAAACTACATTCCTTTTCCTTATTTGTCTAAGCAATCAAATAGAAAACAAATTCAATAAAAACTCACCCATACAGTCAACACATTAGTTAATCATTTAAAATGGAACATAGATCTGATGAGAGAGAAACATTGAACCTGAAGAGCTTTAACAAAGCTCATGCTTTGCTCCATTGACACCTCATCAAACGTCATCGCCGGATTACTCTCCGCCCGCCGTAATTGCTCCACCTCCGCCATTTCCTTTCAAGACTCAAAAACCAAACTCTTTAACTTCAGTGAACAAGATCAATCAATAAAACACTAAGATTTGAGAGAACCCTAACGGCATTATTAAATTAAAACAGAATCAAATTTGATTGTAACTAAATTTTTCTGGTTGGAGGTTAGATTTGGAGGTTAAGTGAGGGTTTGGTGAACCAGCAGAAGGAATATGTAGAGAGAGAAAGTGATGAGAGAGAGAGAGAGAGAGAGAGAGAGAGTGAAGTTGAAGTAAAGCCGGGAAGAAGGTATCAATAAGAGAGGAGAGAAAGTGACGTCGTATTTAATGTTGGGGGGTGGTATGTGGGGTGGTTGAAATTTGAGGTGGGGCGCGGTGGTGGAACCCGGAATTTAACAACTAACATTTGTAGTCGCTGTCGGACCACCGATGAGACTTGGGAAGACTGAACTGATTTGACCATTTTGACCTTGTTTGTTAGTAAATGAGTACATATAACAAGTAAGGGTGGTAATCATATTATCGTGTTGTGTTCGTATCTCATTATCATATTTTTATGTTATCTATCTTATTTAATTATAAATATAACAATAAATATTATTTTGAATATATTAAGAATTTCGTCTCTTTTGTGTCATGTCGTGTTGTGTTGGTCTTTATCGTGTCATTTGTCTGTAATCGTATTTTATAATCGTGTCGTGCTGGTTCGTGTTATCATGTCGTATCAATTATTTTCACCACTACATACAAGTAACAATGGCAAAATTTTGTTAATGATCGTCTTACAGGGTCTTTTCTATAATAAATATGTTGTTGATCGGATTCATTATGTGTTAGTAGGCTGAATTGTAAGAAAGTGATGTTTCGTCTAACGGATTAGGATACATAAAACGGTCTCACATGAGACATACTCAATAATAATTCCATGTTAGAAATTGAGTCGTCATTTTTTAATACAGACTATTATAACCAAGTATTCAAATTAATTTTTTGTAGGAATGTAAATGAGTTGAATTAATTAAAATTTTGGATGCTTGAATTTGAAACTCATTGGTGATCGTGTGCATGTGTGACATTGAGGACCTAACTTGTAAAACATCTTAAGAAGAATATCAACGTAGGTGACCTAATCGCAATGAGGAGCAAGAAGGCTACCTTGCCTAGTGTCGACAGTCGACCTACCCAGGTAACAGAGAAACCTCACCACCAAGCTACCATATTTGAATTGGAAGCCACATGTGTGTCAAACTGTCAATATTGGTTTCGGCATTTGGTTTCATTTTATTTGAACTGTGAGATACCACAGTTAAATCAACGGATACCCTATGTGCACTTATAGACCTACTCTCTGATTCACTCAGTGATCCCGTAGTACGGGAAGTGATCCTGACATATAGATATAGTTCATATTGATCGACCTAGCAAACCGTAGCCTTGCATTAAAAACCTAAAACAACTGATCAATTATTTTGTTGTTGCTATAATAACCACTTATCTTCGATTGATGTGTTGATGATACATTTGTGGATCATTTTGACAGAAAGGTTAACACTCGCTTCAAAATTTGAGTGGGAGTTTGATTACAACTATGATTGTTAATAATCATAACGATACTGTCATTATGTCAGTTGACACAACAAAGAATTCAGCTTTTGATGCTCTTTCACTTTTAAAATTTAAAACTACACAAAATAGTGAAAGCTCACTCAAGTTGAGCTTTGGCCCCTGAGAAGCTGACACCTTGGCATCACTGTGACTATGAGTCAGGTTGAAGGGCTTAATGGTTGAAAGTTGAAACTAGATACCACTACCTATGATGCTCGAACCCACGTCCTCTACCTCGGATGCTCGAACCCACGTCCTATCCGTTGTGTACTTGTGTGTGAGCCACAACCATTGGTGATAGTCATCCTTACGAGTCACGAGTGAGCCACAACCAGCGATATCCATCATCACAAGATTAGTGAGCCAAAACAACCTGCGATAGCACGGGTGTGATTGCACCAAGCATAACAAAACCAAATCTATTCACAGTTCTGGAAATGTTTGAATACGAAGAAAAGATATACAGGGAATGAAGTTTAAAGACACCTTCAAGTTCCATAGCAAAAATCAATTTCAAGTCTGTTACAACTCTTTGCCCCAGTATTTCTTTCCATTTAGCCAAGCAAATGGCCTGTTGTATATAAGAATCCACAAGGAAGAAAAGTAATATACAACTAGGAACAAAATAAAAAACTTAGCTCAAACTACACAAATATATACATACCGTATATTACTTTTCTTCCTTGTGGATTCTTATATACAACCATACATACCGTATATTCACAAGTTGAGAAACTCGAGCTCACTCACTTACAATCAAAACAACTACAACAGTTAGAGCCAGTTCAAACAGGAAGCTAGTCCACATCATAAGCAAGTTGCCACCCAACGTGAATCATTGAACACTACAGATGGCAGTAAGCTCTCAGTAGCTTGCCTACAATAACAGAACTTGGGACAAAACTTTAGAACTGAGATAGCTGCACACTAATTTCTTGGTGATGAATCAACCTCAGATCTCCAAATGGAAGTCACATAATCATCGACACCAGCAAATTTCTCTGATAATGGCAAGATTGTCCTGATGGATGAGGATGAAAACTCGAAATAAGTCGGCTTTGGAGTAGAAGAGCAGCCAATTGACTGCATCAATTCATCCATAGATAGAACGTGAAATTTTGGGGGTGCATTCAAAACAATGTTATGAACTCGGTGCTCAAAGATCTTCCCATTTTTATCAAGTCTGTACTCAGAAGTAGCATCACATCGTCCACGGCTCTCCCATGGTACTCGTGGAATACCGTGGATGGTCCAACGTACCATTATCATGTTTTCAGCAGGTTGCCACACACTTGCAATGTCTACCCACAAGGCCTTGAAAAGTATTCTCCCGTGAAATCGTAGAGCCCAGAAGATAGATTTATAATTCTCAATGCCGAAAAAAGTGTTGAGTGGGTCCTTGAAGACAATATCATCCCTATAGTGAGGGAAGGAAGAAACAAGTATCAGTCAACAAGTCAACATGAAATGCATAGGAAATTTATGCAACCAAAATACAAAGTCATACATGATACGACAAATATGCTCATCATAGTTTCATATTAAAGGAGCCACATAATAGAACTTAACGAGCCCTATGTTTCGTATTTCAAACTTAGTTCTATCCGAACGATAATTACATGACGTTTCTTATAAATCCCTTAAGAAATTCTCCCCATTTGTCTTGCCATGGTGTTCAGATCAGCTATAACACAGTGTTTAGGCTCAATCCAAAATATATAAATCTACACATGATCAAGAAGTCCACAGTTACAAAATGCTAAGTCCCCGAGGGGATAACGCCCATGCGTTCAGATAAACAAAGGGACTTAGTCTAGGCCTAGAGCCCTAGACTAAGGACGATTCCAGATCCCTACACATTTGCAAATCAATTTCCCATCCAACCATACGTCCACACTCGAGCAGACCACAAAATTGCACACATGATCCTGGAATGATCATCAGCTAGACAGCTACTTTGCGTAGGCAGCCTTAATACGCTTCAACAAACTATCAAAAGTTCAATATCCAACCAAATAACCAATAGTAAAATTTTAAAAATAAAAAAGAGAGAAACCAGAAGCGTGGTTTTCGAACTCTCCTACCAATGAAAATGGCGCAACAATGAGTCAGGACACAATAAGAGGACTGCACACCAAACATAACATAGAAGTTAACTTAGACTAGAGTTCCACCCCCCCCCCCCAATAGCCAAAGCCAAAAACAAAACACAGAACATTAACAAAACTGCCTGATGAACGCTTCATCAGCAAATAATGAGATGAAGAAAATTATCAAGACTTCCAGGTGATGCAGACCCATTGCAACTCCAGAAGCAAGTATTGGGGGGAAAAGCTGGATCTTTTACTTGTAGATGTATAATATGAAGTGCTTACATACCCTGTAATTTACTTCTAATTCATAGATAATCCTATTTTGAGCAATGCAACCCGAATGTGTTGAGCAGAAAGAACCTCAACATCTGGCACCTCAAATGTTTGCAGGAAGTCATCACAATAAAGAAGGGCTAGGATCAATAAGTCACGGACTCACGGGACCTTAACTTTCTTTTCTTTATTTTCTTTTTTTCCGGGTACGAGGGTATCCATCCATACCTGTGCAAATCCGACTAATCCAACCATAAAACTCAAACCACAGGAGCAGTGCACAAAGAACT
This sequence comes from Codonopsis lanceolata, assembly GCA_013146195.2. Taxonomy (NCBI): domain Eukaryota; kingdom Viridiplantae; phylum Streptophyta; class Magnoliopsida; order Asterales; family Campanulaceae; genus Codonopsis; species Codonopsis lanceolata. The sequence goes on from CM028383.1 coordinate 19,392,856, forward strand.
CGAAATGAATGTCTCTGTGTGTGACCCATTCGGGGCACACGCACATCTCAGTCATAACTCATAAGACCTTCCCCTTTTAAGCCAGGGCACATTTCGTTGAGTCAGATCATGCTTTGGCCCAATTACTTGGGGTAAGCTACATAAATCATTTTTCTCTATATACTGCAAGATCATTGATCACACCACATGCCCTCCTATTTTTTAAATCAAGGATGGATGGTGCACTTAGCATAAGACTTTCTAACTAGTGCAGTTGGTAGTCTATGTTGTATTTGTGAACAGAAAAAGATTATGCATCATGCTATATCAGACAAAATTTCCTCAAACGTCATGTATCATTTAAAGCAGTAACAGATCTTAGAAACTCAATAGCCCAACTCCTGAGGACTTGGATCAAATCAATGAATCATATTTTTACCTTTTTCCAACTGTCTACTAATGCAAAAACATTTTCGTTTCCTTAACATATCATTATCCATGTTAAAACTGGTACTCTCCCTCCCTTAAGATTACCATCTACATCTTCACACCAAAATGTAGTTGTCTGTACCACCTAGACAATCTCCTTGCAATTATTCCATCTGATAGTGATTTCAAGATTTCTCAATGTGCCCATGTCTAGTAAATCTTATTCTCGTTAATGACATTAACATATCCATCTCTTTTTTTATAAGTAAAGATAATATAAAACACAGCGTATGAAGAAAAGCACAACACAATCAATCATTGAGCAAAACGGAGCAGCACTCCAGAGCATTCTAACCAGGTATTTGACCATGTCAAACTGTCATATATATCTGCACAGTGCACAGATCATTCGGTGAAGTGTCAACACAGAATAACCCATTATAGTGGCAAAACCTATAGCGCAAGACAATAAAATTGGATTATCACCGTTAATTAGAACAGAATAACTTCTCTCAATGAATCAGATAAGTAAATTAGAGGATTCATATTCTGTCAAATCTTAAAGGGAAAAACAAAGTAATATGAACAGTCGAATCTTCATCAACACAAACTCTTTATACCTCCACCCACACATACACAAGTTTTAAATTAAAAAAAAAAAAACGATTTAGCAATAAAGAAACGAACCTATAAATGTTGAAACTGAGCTCCCTATAGAAAATCTCCGGAAACTCTTCTCGAAGAGTCCGAATAGCATCTCCGGTATTCACGTAATAATTCTGCTTTTCTTCACCCTCTCTACTCTCTTTCAATGGCGTCGTATTACATGGCTTTACACTCTGCCCCAAATTCGAAACCGCAACCTCAAAATTCTTTACTTTCGAGCACATACTAATCCTTTCTTTACGTCTATCCTTGGAAAGTTTGAAGTTTTGAAAATTTATAGGGTTTCTGATAGGAAACTTTCTGGCCGGAGATTGATGATAACAGCCAGATACGAAAGATACGTCCGGGGAAGGCAATGAGTAGGGCCATCGGAGGTTGAGGATTTCCCGGCAACCCCGGGTATTAGATGGCGAAGGCCATTTTTGTGATTGTGCGTTTTGGGAATATTCGAGCTAAGGCCTTGTTAAGGTTCCTACGCTTAGTCAATTTTAGTTTTTTTTAATTATATATGAGAGATGGAAAATGTGGAGAAAACACGAAAATGTTAATTGGATAAGATTTTGTTTCGGATATTACACGCTATTATCTATTTATAGATTTTGGTATTATATGATTGGCTGGAGAAATATGCAGAGATGCCGGTTTGATCCAATTAAGCAATTTGCCAATAATAAATTAATAATCTATCATGGAAGCCTGGGAGGAACAGTGATTTGGGGTTTAATTTTACACGAGTATTTGTAAAAACGATCATTTTTAAAATGAAATCTCATTTTTTATATCTTAATTTATTAAAACACGTTGATCGAGTAAAGAATATTCATTTTACAAAAAATATCTTTAAGACTGTTTTACATAAATTTTTATTATAAGTAGTTCTCATATAAAAATAAAACCGTGAGTTTGGGAAAGAAAATATGTACAACATTATCAAAACCACAGTCGTTTATAGAATAATGTGCGATACAATTTTTAAAATGTTTATGTGTATGTGTGTAGTAATGTTTAAACTCAATAGACTTGCATGTTGTTATTGTTTGGTTAAATAGCAATTTGGTCATCCTACTTTTCAGTTTTTTTATTAAGGTCATTCTATTTTTTTTTATCAATTTAGTAATTATATTTGGCCAATCAAGTCAATAAGGTCACTAGGGATCTATTTTTTAGTTCGATTTGGATTCCAATCTGATAAATAATGTCCTTACTAATATTACAAGGTTTGATCATACAATGTTAAAAATTATTAATGTTAAGGGGTAAAACTAAATTTACATAAATGTCCTTACTAATATTAAAGGTTTTCAGTTTAAAATATTAATAGTTAAGGGGTAAAACTAAAAGATCAAATTACCTAAATTTAATTTATATTTTCATTAATTTATTCAATAACCCATCTTAATTTTTTTTCATTAATTTATATTATCATTAATTTAATTTATATTATCATTAATTTAATTTATATTTTCATTTATTCAAGCATAAATTTGAGGAATTTTCGGGAGCAAAGCTAGAACCGAACAAATTGGAAGTGGGAGCAGAACTGAAACTTGATCCAAACAAGGTGGAACCACCGAAGGGCGATGATCCGAACCCAAAAGACATTGACAGAGCGGATGAGGCTGAGGAAACCAAGGAAGAATTAGCAAATCTAAAAGCAAATGAATGAGTCGATGATGGATTCGAAGGTGCACCTAAGGCAGGGCTAGGGTTAGGGTTTGGAGGTTGTGATGAGCCAAATAGGGAGAAAGGTGAAGTTGAAAATGGAGATGAAGTTGAAGATGAATTGGTGCTGAATGGGAAGCTTGCCATTGTTAGGGTTTGGTCCAGCTTCTCTTTATGAATTTTGGGCACTTTTCAAATTGGGGATTTTAGGGGGAACAGAGTAGAGGTCGGTTGTATTAGGACTTGACGTAAGCTTCATCTGCGAAGACTTTAATCCCAGCGGCTTGGTGCGCGTTAAGCTAAAATGTATCTCCATTTCTACATAAATGACAATGGCGACTACTCATCCAGCTCGATTTTCTCCAGATGATAAATACTCGAGGCAAAGAGTTCTTCTGAAGAAACGATTTTGATTGTTGCCAACCCAAAAGCCAGCTCCAAAGTACTAAGCAGCGCAAAATCTGCTATTTGGGATGGGGGGGAAGGTTTATAGTTTTCTTGATTCTGGTATGTATTGAAGTTGTTTGGCTTATGTTGTAGCTCATCCAACTTTTTTACAAGTATGATTAGATCTTTTAGTAGACATCATCCTATTCTCCATGGTTATTGTCTGACTTGTGGATTCGTAATAGGGTGGGAGCCTTAGCAAACGTGTTATGACTCTAAACAATATAAGCTTTTGGTTATGTCATGTAATTTTTTAAGTCAAGTTGATAAAAAAGAAAAAGAGAAAACCTAATTGTGTTCAAAGTGCTTGAGAGCGAGACAATAACAATATAGAAAAGTGGGTTTTGATTCTCTTTGATAACCAGGATAGTGGTCAAGGGCTGTCAGCAATCCTTACTTGTATTATCTAAAAGGGTATTTTCGGATTTTCATAAATGTTTTATACTTTTCATCCAAAAATATTAACAGAATGATGAACGTGCTATTTATGTTTAAGTAGAATGATTAAAGTGAGAAAAAAAAATAATCTTATTGAAAAAAATTGGAAAGTAGAATGACCAAATTGCTATTTAAGTCTAATTGTTTTGATATGTCAATATTTTCCTTAACATTTTGTTTATCCCGATGTTCCTTAAAGTATTCTTGTTTTCATATTGTTTGTAAGATATTTTACTTAAAAGAATTCATTTTCAAATATTAAAAAATAAAAATATTATTTTATTATTAATAAACTATTAAAAATATCGTCCACTTTGTTATTATTTAAAAAGATCAAATTGACATTAAAAAATTAAAATAAATTTTAAACCTACGATCCCGATTCTCGACCTCCGCGAGGACTTGTCTGCCTCCGGCGAACTCGGCTACGGTGAGTACACTTGTTCTTCGTTTTCTTCCATTTATAATTTTGACTGCGGATTTTGTAAAAAATAAAATAAGTTAAATATTGACAAATGCTGGGCTATATCGGGCCAAGCAGCACCTTTCTTGTTGGAGCCTGGAGGGATAAGGTTGATATTTCTTGTAATCCATTGTGAATTTGTGATTCAGGAATGAGTTGTTGATTTCAATTCAAACGTCGTGATGGATAAGCTGCTGCCGTGGACTCAGGCTACAAGCCTCCGCCAGAATTTCAGGACGATTCAAGGGATCCACTCATTCAGCTCAATTTGACGGATTCAAATGAGCTTTGGTTCATTCAATTGCCAAAAGATCATGTAACAATATAATTTAGGAAGGGCAGCAGTGCAGTTATAGGATTCTTGCATAAATTGTCTGCAGTTTAATAATTTACTGTCATCGGCATTGTCAAATTTTCTTCTTTGGTGTTGAAGTCTCCTGATTTTGACGGGCAACAAGTGTCATTGGATTTTAATAGTGATGGAGAACTGGGCAACTTTGAAGTTTCCCCAGGAAAGGAAAAAGCTACCCATGATGTTTAGCTCTAATTGTGATCTTGTTTGCAGTGATTCTTAATTAATGAAGTTCAATTCTTAAAGTGGTTCGAGTTAAGTATGCTATATGTACAAGTCTCGAATCTCGATGCTTGAGCAGAACTCCTTATCCCCTGGTGAAAATTTTGTGACCGGAAAGTCATGCAAGGTGGCCAGCTATGCATATCAAGAACCAGATGCAACAATGTTTCTATTGTCTGGTTTGGAGTCAAAAAATTGGTATGTGCTTAACTTAAGAAAACTCTAGAATGTTTGTGGGATTTACCTGAATGCTAATTCCTTGTCTTGTTAACAATTGGTAAGGTTTCCCGGCATGTTTCCCTCGTTCATTATCCGGATCCTAGTGAAGTTCCAAAACACGATACGGATGGAAGAAAGATAGATCCTCAGCGACATCCTTGACTAGTTCTGCCCATCAGTATCACTTTGCAACACCTACTAAAAGTATTAGGCCAAAGCACTCGCAATCAGCAAGTGGCCACCGAACCTCCACTCATACCAGTGGACGCCAAAGCACTTTTTCTGTGGAGAAGGAACCATCAAAGTCTTTAAGGCAAAGACATGTTGATCATCCCACCACCTCCATGAAACAGTTGTCAAAGAGGAAAGATGAGCCCACTAGCTCCATGGGCCAGTTGGTTCAGGACTCAGGGTGGGGTCATATATAGTGCAATTACTTAAACTGGGACAAGGGAGCATTCTCTACGAAAGGAATCAAAGAGGAGAAAGAAGCAATAAGATTTGAGGTATCCTGCACTCCAATTTGCTGTTTACCTTCCCTTGCTTTCCAAATTTGAATGCAATAGGAAACATTGATACCTTAGCCTGATTGTTTTGGTTAAGTTCAATGGATTGAGGCCCCTGTACTTTTACCAAGGATGCTTCATATATATACACAACATTTGTTGTGTATATATATATATATATATATATATATATATCATTGTAAGACTAATCATTTTAGATACTAAAAAAATTACTTATACACAACATTTGTTGACATTTCATAACAGAACAATTTGTTACCTTAGACACTGCAATATACAACTGCTCGTGGCTGAACACTGGGATACAAATTACAGAACAATTTGTTGTTTAAATAGAAGTGCTTACTCCATTTGCTCTAAATTATTGTTATGTTCGACCAAACACACAAATTAAAGAAAAACAAATGATTTGATTATTAATATTGTAATAGTATGTAGATTATTTTAAAACTCACGTGCATCTTGATGTCCAACTCAACTGGCGAGGTTTGTTGGTTTTTTGAGATACTGATTGTAGTCCCTTCTTCAGTTCCTTGTAGAGTGACAAAATGTATTGTTTTTTTTTCCCTTGTAACTATCTTTATGGTGAATAGATGTGTACCTAGTCTTTCGTTATCGTCATGTGAACTTAAATAGCTCCTGCATTTGTATAGATTATAGAAGCTGGGTGTGATAATTAAAGGAAAAATAAGGTTAAAATAAGAAAATAATTTTCCTAATAAAAACTTACAAAGAACACAATTTTTTTGGAACCCACGAAATAGAAATATATTATAACACTAAAGACATATCTAAATGGAAGTAATTTTAGCCTGCCCAAGAAATGCTTCAGCTTCCATTTTCAAAGTTTAATGTATCTAGCAACATCTACAGTCAATACCAACTACCAAGTCTCTTCATATTTCAAGACAATTTAGACACATATGTCAAGTTAAATATGATGTGAGGAGGCAAGATTTTGAAAATATGATCTATTTTTGACAAGTATATTTTAGTGGGATCTTGCTATATTTGGTTGTGCTAATTACTTCTACTTATATATAGATATAGATATGATAATTGAAGTCATATTAGTGGGTCACTTTTTCTGTACTTCCACACTTCACAATTTGAGCTGGTTCTGAGTTTTGACTGCCTACACTACTTCGTTTGCTGTTGTGGACCTTGTGGTTTTCTATGGTTAGTGTTTTTTTTTTTTTTTTTGTGATTTTTACTTGCTCTCATATTGGTCCCACATTTTTGCTCTCTATCTCTCTTACTTTTTTAATTTCATCCAATCATTACAAAACCATTAAAAAAAAAACTACAAATCACGGAATAACCATGAGTCTAAACAGGATTTACAAATGTTCTGGACAAGTTTCTTAGGTTAAACATCAACAAATGTGATTGGTCGAGTGTCAAGGGTAACTAATGTTTTACGTTTTGTTTGTTTTAACTTTAGAGCTTCAAATTATCTTGGTTTATTTTAAAGTACATCGTAAACTAGCATACTTGAGTAGCATTTGGAACCCTTGTTGAGGTTGAATATCTGATGGTTGATGCATTGTTAAAATTACATAGCTTCAACTGTATCTTGATCAGTTGAGCTTTATGGGAAATCTCAAACAAACTTTAGGACTAGCATGTAGAGCCAAACACAACATAGGCATCTACATCCCAGTCGATAGGCTCCTCCCCCATTGATGCTTCATCATCAGTTACTTCTATTTCCACACCAGTTCGGTAGGGATCATTGGGGGGTAGGAAAGTTTGGTTATTGAAATTATTTTCTCCCCAGGCTGGACTTACCATACACCACCTCATCTAGTCGCTAAACATGTACTCATTATTCCACTCTCTTGAGAAATGAGGGAAGTACCTGCTGAATTTATGCATGAGTAGAAAGTACGGAGAACCTAAACTTGAACTTTTTGAGGCGCTTGTTGAAGCAATTCTCATTGTAGTAGTTAAAAGTGGGATAGGGCCAATGTTTTTTGGGTGGGTTGTTGTGAAAGTCTTTGAATAGGGGTAAGGTATGTGTTTTGTAAGTTCTAATGGTTTTGGTCTTTTTGGTAGGTTTTTATGTTTGAAGAAGTGTGTCGGTGAAGTAATATGAGATTGGGTTCGGATTTGGCAAGTTTGTTTTGGTGGAAAGATGGGGTCAGTAAAGTTTTTGAGGTCCTTGGTTCCTATCTCATACCAAGGGCCATACTTACCTATTAAAAAAAGTTTGGTCTATAGGATCAGCAGCTGTTGTTGGAGGGTCAATTCTGCTGATTGGTTGGTTGTTTTGGTTGTGTCTTCTTCTCTTAGCCTTTCCCTTTGCCTCCCTTTTTCTTTTTCTGAAGACTTGCCTCTTTTGGCAAGTTCTTCATCAGCAACATTGATAGACTCATCCACTCTTTTAGTGGATTGCACTGAGCCTGTGTGATCAGCCTACAGATGTAGGGTCTTTCTGTACCCATCCAGTGTTTATTGATCAAATTGAAGACTCTTGTAGATCTTGATTCTTTCGTCTTCAGTCACCTTTTCTCTGATCTCTCTCAGCAGAAGCACTTGGTGATGAATCGAACGAAAAGTTTGTCTTCCTATTTTCCCTTTGGTACCTCATTAAGGCTTGACAAACATGGGCAAAAATAAATTGTTGCGAGTCATAGGCAATATTTGCAACTATTGCCCATGTGAGGCCCATCTGGCCATCTGGTTCTTTGTGAAGACATTCTTGTCTCCTATTTTGAAGAGCAGACATTTATCCAGAATGAGGCTGAGGCAGTAGATCTCTGCTGGGAAGAGATTTCTCTTCATATACCTTGTACTCTTCCTTGGGTTCATCTCCACGCATTTTCACCCATGTTGAATCCAAAATTGCAGGTGTAATGGTTATGGGTCCTTGAGTAGGTAGCACAACAACCTAAGCAACAGTTCCAACATTGAATGTGACAGCAAAGCCGCTTATGACTCCCTGAAAGCTAGATCCATCATCGTTGATAGCTTGCAGATTGGCATAAAACTCATCTACAAGTTTGTGGTTGTAGAAGGTGTCATCAAGTTTCACCAGCTGTAGGATTCCAGAATTTTCCAGCATGGTGTACACCTTGTGGCCAACTGGCCAGAATGAACTCTTTAGCTTAAAATCCATGGCCTGGGTGGTAGAGATTAGCAAGCTTCTTGTAGGCAGCTTTCTTGGCAGCAGGTTTCCTGGGCTTGGAGGCAGCCTTAGGATCAAAAATCCTGTCCAAAGTATTCACCTGCAAATACACAATAGAAGCAATTTAACGAAAATTACTTATATCATATGAACAGGGTATCAATTTTATTTGAATAACACATGAATCTCAAAATTTGAAGAATCTATCTGAGAAACCATATTAAAAGTTTAAACTATGTTAATGATTTAACATGGCTGTCCATGGGCATCTTCTAATGGTTAAAGCCAGAATAAAAGCCATATTTACAAACTTGTAGTGTTACTAGGGTATTATTTTTTCCATTTAGGCCCAAGTAGATAGCAATGCAGCCAGTTCTAGGATAAGGCACCAGTTTTAAATTTGCAAATTTGATTGGTATCTTGCTTTCTGGAACTTCTTGAATCATTCCTTCCTCAAAACTGTCATTGTTGCCTAGCAATCAAAATTGAAACACTACTTGTTTCTCAGTCCCAGGTAGGCATTTACTATACATGGAAAATTTTAAATCCTAATTTAAAGGCCATATTTTCGGTCTTTTGTTAAATTAGTGTTGCTCACAACAGTTTATGAAGCTTAACATGGTTCAACAAGCACAAACTCGGTCAGGGAAATAAGTTCATTATGGGCCTGTTCTCCTTGTAAGGGACTTTGGTTTATGGTTTTTGACGCTCTCTCTGTTTGGCTGTCAACTTCTCTCTATCTCTTTCTTAGGCGTTTTTTCTTAGGCTTGCATGTAGATGACTAAAGACTAGGTGATGATAGAAATCTTGTTCTGTCAAATTTTGTCTTGGTTTGCAGTCAATAGTCAAAATTAGAACAGATTATTTAAACGTTAAAACCATGATACTATGCCAAGTGTTAAGGTAAAACAGTGAACCCCAGAATTTTCACACTCGTGTACCATGATTATAACTGAGTATGGCTGATGTACTTGGTTGTTATTAATAATTTTTCAGTATCCCAAACTGTCTCAAATGATTTGTTCCCAAGTTTAAATGAGTTACTTAGATGTACATCTGAGTACTTGGACCACAACTTCACTCCTCCATCTTGGCTACCAAATAATGGTTAAAAATGATAAAAGGAAAAAGAAAATGTCTCCAAAGATGTTATCTTTGTCGACTAAGGCTTTGATCTTGTAAACATAATGCAGAAGACCGGAAGAAGATAATCATGCAAGGCGAATACCTTAATAGCTAGACACGTTCTTATATATTATGATTATGTGACAGTAGTACAAGTGGAGAATGTATATGAAAGCTGTAAAAATCCATGCACAAGAAAACTGTATATATATGCAGAAACAAGCAAGAAGTAATGTTTAGGACTTGTGTGATATTAAACATTGCTCTTGATGGAAGAACTATATCCGCTTTGATCATCATAGAACTTAGACCACAGCATCACACCACCATACTTGGAGGAGCCCTTTATCGCTGGAAGGACTGTGGAAATGAGATCAGATACAGGAATGAAGCCACTTCCTGCTGCATCAGGTGCTGCAGGTAGACCTAAGAAAATCTTGGTGGCTGGGATATCTGAAGTCCACTGCTTCCAAGCATCTTCGAGATTAGTAATAGCTCCAGAGTATTGGCAAGGAGGGTTGTTGTAAAATTGTACCCAAACATAGTCGAAAAGACCTGTCTTGAGGGCAGCTCCAATGTAGGCATCGGGAAATGGACACTGGGGTGCTGCGGTCAAGTATACCTTCTTACCGAGCTTGCTATATGCAGAAAGTGACCTAGCTAGGTCATCCCAGTGTTCGGTAGTTCCTCCTTCGATATCAAAGTCAATCCCATCCAAAACAGCGTCACCCAGAGGACGTGAGGATGATGATCCTCCCAAGAAGTTGTTCCAGAGATAGGTCGCAACTTGTCTAGCGTCCTCAGGCAGAAGTAAGGTAGTAGCTGCCAGCTGCTCCTCCTATAGAAAGCATAACCTTGACTCCTTTTGCTTGACATGATTTTATGTCGGGGCTTAGTTTGGTGCACTCGTTGATGGACGGATCACAATGACCAGCTAGGTTGATTGTAGGAGTTTGATCATTACCGAAAGTGACTAGGAAAGCTATGTTTACAAACTTATAGTTCCCCGTGGCACAAGTCTCGGCTAAGGTACCCTCGTTCCCATTCTGTCCCCAATAGATTGAAATTCCTCCGGCATCAGAGCCCACAACTAGAATTAGTAACAGCATAGATATGAATACAAGTGAACTAGCTGCGGAAAATGCCATTTTTAGTAAAATGAAAGTACTCAACTTGAGCAAGCTGTACTGTTTTTTTGTGCCAAGTAGTGTTAGAAGTATTTCCTTTAAATAGGACGAATCTGATGTGTTCGGTAGCCACAATTTTGGTCTCTTTCTAATTTAGCTGCGTAGCAAATCGTTTACTCAGTTCAAACTCTTGGCGTACACGGGTTGGATTGCATGTTGGTTGACTCTTTCCTTGTCTCTACAAAAGCATAATCTTGTAATAAAGAAATTGTGTAATGTATAAGTTCACACTTAAGTCAGTTAAAAACATTAGTATACGATTATTAAACGCGATGCATCAAAAGGATTTTTGATCATTTCTGTATAGTTTGGATTGGAAAATATGTCATTGACCCTTAGGGTAATGAAAAACTAGTATTCTCTGTCCCAAAATAAGTGTCTCGTATTTTGTTTTAGAACGTCTAAAAAATAATTGTCCCTTTTACCTTTAAGAAAGATTCTGTTAAGTGAATTATCCACTGTACTCTAATCAGTTAATAAAAAGTAGAGAGCGGAAAACTAGAGTAAAGGAGAGTGGATCATTACCCTAATATTAATATTCCCTCTGTTCCGGGTAAAGAGTCCACTGTTCCATTTTTGGATGTTTCACTTAAAGAATCTACTTTTATAAATTAAGCAATAAAAGTATCGTTTTATTACTAATGAGCTACTAAAAGTTTCATTTATTAAAAAAATTGACTTTCAAATCATGACTCTTTGCCCGGTACGGAGGGAATAAAAAGAAGATACGTGAAAATCTTATGACAAATAATATATGTAGATCAAATCCATTTTCTTAAAACCATGTACGCTAAAAGAGGCTACAACTGAGTGACCTTCAAGCCATGCACAGTGGCGGATCCACCTTAGTTTTAGGGGTGTCCATGGACAAATAAAAAATATTTGGAGTAGGTTTGTGATATTTGACAAGAAAAAATTTCATTGTTTCAAATTCTGTCATTCATCGAATATCCGATCAATTTTTAAATGATTCTCTTGTATGTTATATCGAAAAAGATATGTTAATGAATGTTGGTGATGATGATGTAATTACATGTTTTCAGTCACTAAATGACAAATTGTAATTTCTAATTTTTTATGTAATACTGAAAATATCGACCTTTTGGGATAATTTTTGTTCTAAAATAAATGACAGTAGGACAAGCACACAAAACCACATAAATGACACTTTATAATTTTCTGGTTTCGACTCGGGCAAAAATATCAAGAGACCACATTCATTTAGAAATATGTAAAAGTAAAACATCATATATTTTGGCGGATGGAGTAGTTAAAATTTTCACATTATTCTGCATTGTTGCTAAAATACAAGAATGTGTCATTCATAGTAGGCCAGTCACTTGACTATATATAATATGAACTTGTGTAACAGTAACAAGCACCAAAACCACATAGCTTTCTGGTTTTCGTTGTTCATTGAAAAAGTACAATGGCATTTCACTCTGCATTTTCACTTCTCTTCTTATCTGCAGTAATACCTTTACTGATAATAGGTTCTGATGCTGGTGACATCGCGATATATTGGGGCCAAAATGGTAACGAGGGAACCTTGGCAGCGACTTGTGCCACGGGGAACTACCAGTTCGTAAACATAGCTTTTCTTCCATTTTTTGGCAATGGACGGACTCCTCGTATGGACCTTGCTGGTCATTGTGATCCGTACAGCAACGGTTGCACAGGTTTGAGCTCTAACATTACATTCTGTCAGGATAAAGGAATCAAGGTTATGCTTTCTATCGGAGGAGGAGCTGGGGCCTACTCCCTTGCCTCAGCCGACGATGCTAGACAAGTTGCTGCATACCTTTGGGATAACTTCTTGGACGGAAAATCATCTACCCGTCCGCTTGGGAATGCTGTTTTGGATGGTATCGACTTTGATATCGAATCAGGAGGGAGCCAACACTGGGATGATCTTGCAAGGTATCTTTCTGCATATAGCACACGCGATAAGAAGGTGTACTTAACCGCAGCTCCTCAATGCCCGTTTCCTGATGCACTGGTAGGTGGGGCCCTTAAGACGGGTCTGTTCGACTTGGTTTGGGTTCAATTCTACAACAACCCACCTTGCCAATATTCGAGCAATATAAGTAACCTTGAAGATGCTTGGAAGGAATGGACCTCAGCTATCCCGGCCACCAAGATATTCTTAGGTCTGCCTGCGGCTCCAGATGCAGCAGGGAGTGGCTTTATTCCCGTTGCTGATCTTACTTCAAAAGTGCTTCCTGCAATTAAGGATTCAAACAAGTACGGAGGTGTGATGCTGTGGTCCAAGTACTATGATGATCAAACTGGATATAGTTCTTCGATTAAAAGCCATGTCTAAAGAATCAAATTGACATAAAATGCAACTAATATCTCCATGTCATGCTGTCTATATAAAATTTTCATTGTACCGTCATATTTTCCCCATTGTTCCTGCTCTTGCTAATTTTTCTGCGATAATTCAGAACGACAAATCAAATTCAATCAACAATCACCGAGGAAATATACATCTTCTTCCACAACTCTAACAACAGCGAGATCGAACTCAACTTACATATCATATTTCACCGGCAAATACTTGTTTCTAGCTTTTACAAATACTTGATCGGTTTGAGTTAAGAGTTTACTTTAATATTTTGAGATATTTTACTTAAAAATTTTAATTCACACGCCAATAACGCAAATGCACCCCTTGAAGAAAGTAATAAAAATGACATGATGCGCAAATTTTATGATACTCAGAAGTGTATCCTACGATGCATGACACATATCGAAACAGACTATTTTCAATAGTATCGTACGATACTATCAACTATGACAACGGATTGTTTTTATTTTAAATGACATGAGCTACAACTAATGAGAGCAATCAAACACTAAGCTTGTTCTTTTGTCTATGCCCTAAAAATAGAGTTACGTAAAGTTAATTTTAATGAAATAACAAATTGTAATACTGGTAGAATATAGTACTCCCTCCGTCCAAAAATTATTGTGTTGTTTGATCCGACACACGGATTAAGAATAATAATTGACTTAATTATTAATATTAGTTTGATGTGTAGTCTACTTGAAAACTCATGCATATGTGATTTATAATTAAAGTATGATGAAAAAGTAAGGGTAAAATGATAAAAATGTTGTTTAAAAAGGAAAATTTCAAACAAGACAATTATTTTGAGACGAATGGAGCAGAGGTTTAAGCCCCAAAAGGTATGAAATTTAAGTCATATGAGAATTAACAGAATAATCTATGTAAGCCTTCAACCGTTGCATATTCAAAGGTCTGGTGAAGAGCGTGAAACAATACGAGTTACATATTCAAAGGTGTTCCATATATGCTCTTTCTCAAAGATTTTTACATTTCACTTGGAGAGTCTTGTTTCAAAAATACAGTTCAACAATAGGTATATATAGTGATGTGCCCGGCCCAAGCCGGGTCACGAGCAAGGCACGAGCGACCACCACGTGCCAGTCACATGCTTAATTAGCATGAGACCTACCAACTTAGTAGACATAGCTAACGAGACGTTAAGCAATGAGTAATATAATTTGTGCCTAAATCTGGCCAGGCACAGGCCTTGCCTGCCCGACCACGGGCCATGCCCGGGGGCCACACTCATAGCGGGCAAAGAATCAAACTTATCCCGTCCAAACCTGGTCGAGCGTTGGCCTCGTCTGCCCGACCAGGGGTCATGCCTGAGATCTACACTTATATATAACCCGTTTACATCATATGGCCAGGCAGAGCCTTGCTCGCCTGGGCACGTATCGAGCAGGGAGCCTTGGAAATTTGCTCTTCAAGACAAGTCAAAGGTTTCCTTACCCGAGCAAGACACTTACCATACATGCTCCTACATTCATGCGGTCAGCCGCCTATCACGCCTAAAATCTAGGGATTCTCTCCTAATCCTACTAGCTAGATAACTAAGGTAGTGAATCCTAGACGGATTCAATGACATTGGAGGCCTATAAATACCCTTCCATACACCATATTCAAGGTACACACTCTTTCTTGAGCCTAGAACTTCTGTCAAATTCTCTTATGACTCTCTCACACGATACTTACTCTCATGCTAGAGTGGTTTCGCGAGGCCAAGCCTTGCACTCCCACTAAGGTGTTTTTTCGTGGTCTTAATCAGGTTCAAGGAAGAAGATCAAGCCCAGATATCCTACCCATCACACGGACAGCCCAAG
The DNA here is from genome assembly GCA_013146195.2 of Codonopsis lanceolata. Classification (NCBI taxonomy): domain Eukaryota; kingdom Viridiplantae; phylum Streptophyta; class Magnoliopsida; order Asterales; family Campanulaceae; genus Codonopsis; species Codonopsis lanceolata. The sequence continues at coordinate 19,407,878 of CM028383.1, forward strand.
CTACATTTTTGCCCCATCAATTTGGTTCCGTTGCCGGGAAATCGAAGTTTTCAAAGCTTCCTTCAAGTTTTCCAGGTGAGTTCTTCAGTAATCCGTCTTATTGCAATGGCTGGCAAGGGTAGCAAACATCACGCCACTGCTAGTAACCACCAGGCTGGCAGCCAGTTGACTGGAAACAACAACCCGCCGCCTGGAGATCTGCCACCAAGGGCACCCCAAGGGGTTCAAACGAGGAATCAAAAGGTGGCACCTTGGCACACGGCTCACGGTGAGAATGTCCCGTATGTTGAGGAGCAACTGTCTCAACATGCTAGCCAGAACCAAACGAGCCAGTGAGATGCTCGCCAAGTCATCAACGAACAGAGGGATGCTCGTGCTCAAGACCTAAGGGTCCAGTTGAACCGTCAGTGAGAAAACGGTCAGGGAAGCCAAGTGAGCTTGCGGGAAAACCCCTGACCAACAGGCTGCTGCTCTACAAGTCCAAGTGGAGTATTATAATAAGATGTACACGCTCAATCAGCAACTACTCGCCTAGGGCCACACCCCGGTTCCAGTTGCAGATTTGGTACTACCCGCTCTCAGCAATCCAGCACTTGTTGGTGGTGGCCAGGCCTTCCAACAGTTACCCCCTCCGAGCAGGCGAATCCCTTATGTTATTCATGTACCCTCAGAAGCAAGCCAATGAGGTGCGGAGGGCAGATGATCAGGCGGAGAGCAGATACAACATCCAAAATATTTCCACAGACATCACCGACGACAGGAGCACCGCGCTTGAGAAGAGAGCCATAGCCACCGCAGAGCCCGCGAGTACGCGGAGGCAGAGGTATACCGACCAAGGGCAGGACGAGTTGAGTGGGAAGCAGAAGCTTCTTATGAACTGACTTTTTTCCCACCAGCTGCCGAACGCTCCCGAGGAACGCGCAGTCAGCAGTCAGAACATGCCCACTCGTCCAGACTCACAATGGACGCGGAAAAACGCCTATCCGAGCGAATGGAAGCCAAGAAGCGGGACATGGCCAAACAAATGGCCAATTTAGTCTTGGCCACCCGCACAAGGGGTAACCTTCCCACAATTTGAAAAATATTTTGGAAAGACGCGGGCAAGTGACTGGCTTAGATCGTTCGAGGCACATATTCGGATGGTCACTGATGTAGAGGCTTTGAAGATGCGAGCCTTTGAGGGTGCTCTTTAGGGAAAATCACATTCATGGTTAGGAAGAGTCCCCCAGGGATCTATTGGTAGCTGGGAAACGCTTCGAGAAAAGTTCTTAGAGGAGTTTGGCACGACGGGTCCTACACCCAAAAACTGATTTGATCTCGGTAAGATCAAATAGGGCGACCACGAGTCATATAGTAGTTACTTGAAAAGGTTCGAGGGGATGCTCGACCAAGTAACTGCTACCAATGACCCAGAGATCATGTTCTGCTACCTCAACAACATGAGAGGCCCGCTGAAAACGATTCTGACCATGAACCCGAGTGCCTCAAAGGCAGAACTGTTGGTCAATTCTCACCTTTTTTGCTCAACGGAGAATACCAAGGGAGACAAGGCCAAGAACAAGGACAAGACTCAGGATAGCTCGACCACGCCAGCTGACCAGAGCAAGGAGGGCAATAACCGCCCGCATAGAGATAGGAAGCGCACATCCACCCCCGGACAGAGATTCAGGGAGTCACAATTTACCCCGCTGAACACTACCCGTGAGGAAATCATGTTCAGGTCGGGGATGCGTTGCCGGTGCCCTACCCGCTTGACCCTGAGCTTGCTCACACCAGGGACAACACGAAGTATTGCGATTACCATCATGGTAATGGTCACACAACAGAGGAATGCAACGTGTTGAAACGTGAAATACATAAACTGATCAATGCAGGCAAATTAGACCGTTTCAAAAGGAATCAGGGTGCGGGCAATAACACCGATAATGACCGACAAGGGAGACCCCTAAGGGGAAGAGGCGGTCAGGCCCCTCAGATACAAAGGGTGGTTAACTTGATTCAAGAGGAGCTCCCATCCAACACTCAGATCGAGAAGCATATATACTCCCTGTTTAAAGCCGTGAACTCCCCGGTAGTGCAGCGGGCAAGGGAACCCATCATCTATTTCACCCGCAGCGAGCTAACGAGCACTCCTCTGGCATCCGAGCAGCTGCTAGTCATCTCTTGCCTTGTGAACAACTGGCAGATTCATAGAGTGCTGCTTGACACAGGAGCATGTAGGGATATCATGTACTATTCCTGCTTCAAAGGGTTAGAATTATTGGACACCCGACTCAAGCTGTACCTGGGACAGTTTGAAGGTTTCACCAATCATCAAGTGAGTGTCAAGGGCACCATCGAGCTTTAAGTCTTCATGGGGGACAGGGCACAAACCCGGACAGAGATGATCACATTCCTGGTGATCGATCTCAAATCTGCCTACAACTGCATCTTTGGCGCCCCGACCATGGCTAAGTTCCAGATGGTTAACTCTATCCCTCACCAAAAGGCCAAGTTCTATACCGAGGATGAAGTGGGTATCCTTAACAGCAAGCCGCGGGCTATGTGGGAGTATGTCCGGGATTCCCAATGGAAGAAACAGAAACTGATCGTAGACATTCCCGAGTAAACGACCACAATCCTTGAGAAGGAGGCCACTACCAGCACTACACCGAGCCCAGTCCCCATTAACAATATTGAGCTCGAGGAATCCTCTGGGACAACAGACCTTATGGAGGTCGATGAGGCCGAGCACACTCCAGCACCAACGGTTTCTGTGCGTAAGGCCCGACGTCCCGTGACACAAGAAATTGAGATGGATACTCTGCAAGTTCGAGATAAGCCTGAATTCCAACCACAAGACGAGTTGGAAGAGATCATCATCAATCCTGCTTACCTCGAGCAAAAAATCAAGATCGGGAAGGCCATGCCTCCCGAAACTCGGGCCAAATTGATCGAGCAACTCAAAAGCAGCCTTGATGTGTTCCCTTAGACCATTGAAGACATGCAAGGAATCAGTGAAAGTGTTACCCGCCACGACCTGAACGTGGATCCAACCTTTGACCCATCCAACAGTGGCCAAGGCAATACTCCCCAGAGAAGAGTGCAACAATCAAAATTAAGGTCGAAAAGCTCCTGAAAGATGACATCATCGAGGAAATCCAGTACCCGACCTGGTTGGCCAACGTGGTGATGGTCAAAAAGTCCAATGACAAATGGTGCATGTGCGTTGACTTCACAGGCCTCAACAAAGCTTGCCCGAAGGACTATTACCCGCTACCGCACATTGATGTGCTCGTTGATGCTATAGCCGGTTTTGAGATGCTCAGCTTCTTGGATGCGTACTCGAGGTACCACCAAGTAAAGATGAACGAGCAAGATAAAGCAAAAACAACTTTCCGAGCAGGTGGGGGTCTATACTGCTACAAAATGATGCCCTTCGGGCTGAAGAATGCAGGGGCCACTTATCAACACATGGTCAACAAGGTCTTTGGCTCCCAGCTCAGTAGAAACATGGAGGCTTACATTGATGACATGGTCATCAAAACTAACGGCCGCGACCACACTCTGGACCTAGAAGAAACGTTTGCCAATCTGCGCAAACATAACATGAAGCTGAATCCGAGCAAATGCGCGTTCGGAGTTAGAGCAGGAAAGTTCCTCGGGTTCATGGTCAATCAACGGGGAATAGAGGCAAACCCGGAAAAGATCCAGGCCTTGATCAAGATGGAGCAGCCTTACTGCATCAAACACATCCAGTGACTAAATGGCAGGATCATTGCCCTTGGTTGCTTCATTTCTTGGTCAGCGGAGACGTGCCTTCCATTCTTCAAAGTCTTGCGCGGCAACAAAGGGTTCGAGTGGAATAAAGAATGTGCCAAAGCCCTCGAGCAACTCAGGGAATATCTTGGCAAACCGCCCTCTCGTGACCCCATGCAGGGGAGCCTTTATACGTGTATCTAGCGACCCGCAGACCGGTACATGGTTCTTTTTTAGTTAGTGAGGAGGTAGGAATTCAAAAACCTGTGTATTATATATCAAAGGCCTTCAGTCCTGTTGAGGTTCGTTATTTTAATGCAGAAAATGAGCTTACTCCCTTGTCATAGCTGCCCGAAAATTAAGGGCTTATTTTTTTTTTGCACAAGTAATCATAGTATACACAGACGCGCCACTGCGCAAAATCCTCCACAAGCCTGATTCATCGGGTAGGTTACTCAACTGGTCGATCGAGCTCATAAAATTTCACATCGACTACCACCCCAGACGAGAAATCAAAGCTCAAGCCTTGGCCGATTTCTTGGTAGAGACAAGGTTCACCTAGCAAGAAGAATCTGAAGCTCAACCACCAGCCGAGCCCGGGCACGAGCAGCTTCCGTGGCCTCGATCGGCTCTACTGTTGGGACCTTTATGAGGACGGAGCGGCGAGCAAGGTCGGGAGCGGAGCTGGCATCCTTCTCTTAGCTCCCGACCAGGTTACAGAGTTTGAATTGGCCCTCTGATTCAAGTTCCCTGGTTCCAACAACGTGGCCGAATACGAAGCAATGATCGTTGGCCTTGAGCTCACAGCCGATATGGGTGTAGAAGCGGTCACAGTATACTCGGATTCACAACTAGGAGTGAACCAAGTCCAGGGGGAGTATATGGTGCATCACCCCTCCCTGGTCAAATACTATGAGCTTGTCAAGGAAATCTTGAAAAATTTCAAGTTTTGGAAATCATTAGAATTGATCGAGCCGATAACTTGCGAGCATACTACTTGTCCAAGATCCGTCAGTCATGATCGAACACTTGGAATCTCCGGCCATTGATAGACCAACGATAATGGACATTGAGTAGCGGTCAGAAGTTGGATTGATGACTACAAAGATTACATCGAGTAAGGAGTCTTGCCAGCGGATAAAGTCAAAGCCACCACGGTTAGAAGCCAAGCTTGCAGATACTCTGTAGTTAGAGGAATGCTATACAAGCGATCTAATGTAAGACCTATGCTTCGCTGTGTGCCACCGAAATTAACTAAGGGTGTTTTATACGAAGTACACGAAAAAGAATGAGGTGGCCATCACGGGCACCAGAGCCCTAGCATAAAAAGTTATACGCGTAGGGTACTACTGGATCCTCAGGAGAGATGCAGAGAAATATGTCCGCGAGTGCGACCAATGCCAACGGTACACGGACATACCAAGGTTGCCTTCCATCGTGCAAACTTGCGTCGTCGCAGCCTGGCCATTTGACATGTGGGGAATTGACTTGATCGGTCAGTTTCCCCTGGCACAGTACAAATACAAGTACGCTGTGGTCACGATGGACTATTTCACAAAGTGGATCGAGGCAAAGCCGTTGGCTACTATTTCATAGGCCAATATCATCAAATTCGTCCACGATCAAGTGTGGTGCCGATTTGGTCTCCCTCGGGCAATCGTTTCTAACCATGGTACTTAGTTCTCAGATAGGTTCACGGTAGAGTGTGCTCGCTTAGGCGTCAAGCATTGGCAGTCATCGGTAGCTTACCTACAGGGCAACAACGCCCAGGCAGAGGCCGGGAACAAGCAAGTCTTACACGCTCTCAAAAGAAACCTAGAGGGGCGAGCAGGAAAATGGGCAGAGGAGCTACCATCGACTTTATGGGCGGTCAGAACCACTGTTCGGGGTCCAACAGGGGAAGCCCCGTTTGCACTTACCTATGGATCCGAGGCTATGATCCTAGTAGAGATGGCTTTGCCAAGCTACAGGGTTTCCCACTATAGCGAGCAGAACAATGAGCTCACCCGGGCTATAGATCTTGACCTACTAGAAGAAAGAAGATTAGATGCAAGGCTAATGATGGTCAACTATAAACAGTGAGCAAAGGCTCACCACGACAAAAGAGTCCGAGGAAGAGTGTTCATGGTCGGAGATTGGGTACTCAGAAAGATCGAAGTATGGCAGTCACCGAGCAAAAAGGGGGAAACTCTCACCTAACTGGGAGGGGCCTTTTCAATTCACATGCATAATCAGAGAAGGCACTTATACGCTATGGACGCAAGAGGGCAAGGACTTGAAGCAACTCTGGCACGCAGATCATTTGAAAAAGTACTACCATTGAGCAAGTCTCAATGTATAAACGGGAAAGACCCTCAGCCCTGTTCAGGGTCATCATCATTCTATCAATGAAAAAGGCAAGTTATTTATGCTTGATAGTTCAAGTGATTTTTATCATTTATAAATAGTTTTCGGATTGCTTGATAAAATCTACTCGCAAGTCGAGCAAATGGGGCCATGCCCAGTCAACCTTCCACTATACCCAAGTATCAGTGAACGTATCTTGTCCTCTCCCAATAGGCAAGATAGGGCCTTGAACTCACGTCTTTGAGGAAGCGCCCGGCCCGGTAAGGGCCATATCACGATATAGTGGCTAATGCCAGTTCTATAGTGACCGACCAACATTGTTAGTCGTATATCTATATACCAGTGATATACCAACGGCTTCAATGTACAAGCGATCGGATGGGCGAGCCGTTGGAGTCGCTTCGCTGAGCCGAGCCATGCCCTAGCGGGTCTTCAGGATGCTCGATCCCGAGTGATAGGGGCCATGCCCACTTAAAGCCTTGGCCAGAACCAAGCGCTTAGTCCGGGTAGGAACACCTACCCGCGTACCTCAAACTTGGATAATATGCTTGCTTAATTAGCCTTACTGTTTTTAAGCTAATAATCGCACAAGTTTGTATTAGTTCTGTTTGTATTATGCCCGTTGTGATAAGTTCATACACAAATG
>CM028383.1:19414707-19543481 GCA_013146195.2 Codonopsis lanceolata
GGCCAACTAATTGGTATGATTGTTTTATCTTTTTTTCTTATTTTTGTTCTTTTGTTCATTTTGGTACCCACGCCAAGATCATCCTTATTGGGGTGGAAATGTAGTGGTAATGATAAATCAAAGAGAGGTTTTGGCTTGGTGGCTGCAGAACAAAATATGATACTTCTTCCAAAGACTTACAAATGCAATGAAATTGAGGAAAGATATCTTTTGTTTATTTCAAGTTTTGGACTAATGAATTTTCCATTTCGGCCACCCTCAGAGTCGATGTACACTTGATTGTAGAAGTTAATGGGGGCTCAATCAACAACTTTCATCGATATTTTGCTTCCTTTAACTAGAGAATTACAATTGATAAGAAAATCAAAAAGCACCTCATAGAACACGCCTTCCCCAGATACACTTTATTATAAACACCTTTCAGCCTCCAACTAATGAATTTTCCATTTCGTTACCCCTGTATTCGATGTAGACTTGATTGTAGAAGCTAATGGGGCTCAATCAACAAATGCTCATCGGTAAGCTTCCTTTTAACTAAGCAAAGAACATGCTTTACAAATTATTTTATAATTCTTGTTTTATATTTTCTGCTTAGAGAATTAAAATTGATAAGAAAATCATGCTAAAAAAAGCACTTCATAGAACACGCCTTCCTTGTATACACTCGATTACAAACTCCTTTCAGCTCCAATTCCAAAGAAGGGGTGAACAATTTGGGAAATTTGAGCAATTAATTCGATAGGCACATTTATTCTCTGCTTTATGAAGCAAAGAACAAATTGTTGGGCACTTGTTGTAACGCCTTGATGATTGGTAGTTAACATGAAATAGAGCTTTAACCCTTAAAGGATAATAATTCTATTTTTAAAAAATATAAACAACGATTCTTATGCCCAGAAGTTTTTTTTTCTTCTTAAATCGTGGAACAATTATTATTTTTAGCTAGGGTATTATTTGTATGTTTGTGGAATAGAAAATCTTGTCTTCATTGAAACTTCCAAAATGCTTCCAATTGATAGAACATTTACCGGACTTAGTTGGAAGTTTTTCTGAAATGAGGGGGTTTTCTTCATAGTGAGTTTGTAGTTATTATTACATTACAAAATACAAAACAAAACATGTTTTTACTCTGTGTGTACTGTATAGTTTATTGTAAATGATTGCTATTTACAAATTGGAATATGAAAGTTCAGTTCTAATTGGTATTATCAAGTGTACTGTTGACGTGTTTTTATAAAAAGGAGCAAGGATAACCCTAAGCTATCTCACTTGTATTCTGTTTGCTTGAAGCTAATTGGTAATGTGATGTGTGTCGTAGTTGTTTACAATAGAGATAGGAGGAAGTTGAATGAACGAGAAAACTTGTCTCGAAATCAAAATCAATCTGGCCAACTTCGTATGGTTGTTTTTTTTTTTTCTTTTCTTATTTTTGTTCTTTTGTTCATTTTGGTACCCCTGGTCTCAAGATCATCCTTATTGGGGTAGAAATCTAGTGGTAATCTATAAATCAAAGAGAGGTTTTGGCTTGGTGGCTGTAGAAAAAAATATGATGCTTATCTTCCGAAGACTTACAAATGCAATGAAATTGAGGAAAGATGTGATGTGTTTGCTTGAAGCTGCTTGAAGCTAATTGGGAATGTGATGTGTGTTTTGTAGTTGTCTTACAATTGGAGATATAGGAAGAAGTTGAATGAACAGAATACCTGTCAGCAATCAAATCCAACTGCTGGCCAACTAATTGGTATGATTGTTTTTTTCTTTTTCTTTTATTATTTTTGTTCTTGTTCATTTTGGTACCCACTGCTCAGTATCATCCTTATTGGGGTGGAAATGTAGTGGTAATGATAAATCAAAGAGAGGTTTTGGCTTGGTGGTCGTGAAAAAATATGATACTTTTTTCCAAAGACTTACAAATGCAATGAAATTGAGGAAAAATAGCTTTTGTTTCTTTCAAGTTTTGGACTAATGAATTTTCCATTTCAATCGCCCCTGTAGCTGATGTAGACTTGATTGTAGAAGCTAATGGGGCTCAATCAACAAGCGTTCATCGGATGTGATTCCCTTTAACTAAGCAAGATCATGCTTTACAAATTATTTTATAATTCTTGTTTTTATATTTCCGCTATTTCCAAAATGCTTCCAGTTGGATAGAACATTTACCAGACTTAGTTGGAAGTTTTTCTCAAATTGAGGCGGGGTTTTCTTCACATAGGGACTTTCTAGTTATTTTTACATTACAAAATAGAAAACAATCAGGTTTTTACTCTGTGTGTATTGTATAGTTTATTGTACATAATTTTTTGTTCGTCTTTCATCTACTACATTCAAAATTATCTTATTTATAACAGTTATAATTCTGGATACCTCTTATGTTTCAAAAAATTACCTCTCTATGTCTTGTATTCGCTTATTCGTTACCTCTATTTCATAATATGTTTATGTAACATTTGGTAAAATATTTTTCATCTAATTTATTTGTGTAACATTTTTTCATACTGAATTGTCATACTTGCAGGGTCGAAGACAGAATGGGGGTAGAAAAGGGATACGATACAGAAATGAAGAGGTTGAATTAAACAATTAAATCAGACTATAGAAGCTAAGTACTTTTTTTTTTTTCATACGTAATTGCTTTTCACAACTAATGTCCGTAGACATTAGATTTGTCTTTGCTTAAGAAATTGAGGAAACACACTTCACTAACAATTTAAAACGAAAACAAAACAAATTACTTAACTGAGTTGAATATTTATGCAAGCTTATGTTGTTTTATCGATTTTTTTTCATATGAGTAAACACAGTAACATTTTACTATTCACATACTACAATATGCATTTAAAAAAAATGCTAAATAGACAAATCTATCTGCTTTTATGAACTGTTGTTGCTTGTACTCCTGCCTGAAATTATTGTCGATTTCGTGATCTTCATATCATCGGAGTTCGATAATCTCATTAGGAAATAGCCAAGAACATATGCTTCAAGTAATGGCTTTTTTTGTTCGTCATTTTTTTTTAGAATCTGAGAAAATCCTCAACTATTATATTATACTGATTATAAGTAAGATGTCTTTGTGCTTTTAAGAGTTTATCTGTGCAATTTTAAATATCCTCTTAAATATCATTAACAGCTAATACATTTCAACATGTTTTAAAAGCAAATTGTATGTAAGATTTATAGTTACCCTTAAACAAATTTTGTGTTTTATAACTTCTTCAAAATTATGTTATTGTGCACAGTTCCTGTTCTGGATACCTCTTATTGAAAAAAATATAATTACTATTCCTATGTACTGTTTCGAACTCGGTACCTCGAATTCATAATTTGTTTAAACTATTTCCCATACGTTTTTTTCCCTTTTTTGATATGTACCTGTAGAGCCCCTATTATAAGACTGTTGTTTAATTATTTTTCTCCTAATTTATTGAAGTAACATTTTTTGATACTTCTCATACTTGCAGGGTCGAAGATAGAAGGGGTTAGAAAAGGGATAACATACAGAAATGGAGAGGTTGAATTAAACAATTAAATCAGCTCAAATGCAACATCACAATTGAAGCTAAGTAATTTTTTTTCAGTCATACATTATTAATTGCTTTTTAAAACTAACAGCTCCGTAGACATTAGTTTTGTCATTGCTTTAAGAAATTCATTGGACACAGACTTCAATATCAATTTCAAACAAAAACAAAGAAATTACTTACCTGGAGTTTGATATTTATTCAAGCTTATGTTGGTTTCTTCATCTAACTCCTACTGCATTACCATAAGCTAGCTTTACACATATGTCTTGAAGTTGCTTCCCTTTGTCTATTTGTTTGCTGGATTACTTTGATTGTTGTATGTACTACCACTTTTAAAAGTATGGGTGCCAAACTTTACGTAATTGCTATTAGAAAGTGCTGAAAATGAATGGGAAAACCTTGAAAGACTGATTCATAATATTTATAGATTTTCAAACAGGAATCCTGAATTTAGTAGGTCATATGTTGACACTTCATTTCCCTCTTTGGATGTATTCATATGTCCACAATCTAAATAATGTGCCTATCCATGCAAATTGCAGCTTTTAAGAATTGAGTTACGTGCCCAAGCATATTTAAGAAAAATTAATCATTCACTTGATATATGTGTATGTATGATTTTTCATCTCACTCAGTTAAAGTATTGCTAACTGTTTAAAAAAATTTAGGTCTTTTATTTGACCTTTCATATTCTGACAAAAGTTGGTTTAGCTTAAAATAAAAAATCTAAAAATATTACTTTTTTGTAGGAAAGTTAGAGTATTGGCAACTTTTTCGAAAAATTTATGTATTTTATTTGACTTTTCATATTCTGACAAAAGTTGGTTTTGCTAAAAGTATAAAATCTAAAGGGTTTTCTGTAGGAGAGGGAAAGAGTCTTTGAAATCTGAACTTGGCCAACTAACATACTCTTTCTCTGTCAAATCTGGGCCAGAAGTTATCACTTTATATAAGACCATTATGAATTGAATAAAGTGTCTAACCTTTTTTAAAAAAATATAATCATTCACTTTATATCTGTTTTGGTCTGTTTTTTTCATCTCACCAAGTTAAATTATTGTTTTCGTTATGAATAGACTTGAAATCTGAACTTGGTCAACTGACATACACTTTCTCTGTCCAATGAATCTGTAGTCATCATTTCATATAAAACCATTATTAATTGAAGATACTGTCCAACCTTTTAAAAAAAATTTTGCATCAACTTTATATATGTTTTGGTCTTTTTTTTTTAATCTTACCCAGTTAAATTATTATTTTCTGTATGAATAGACCTGAAATATGAACTTGACCAACTGCCATACATTTTCTCTGTCCAATGAATCTGGATTTTCATATTCTGACAAAAGTTGGTTTTGCTAAAAGTATAAAATCTAAAAGGTTTTCTGTAGGAGAGGGAAAGAGTCTGAAATCTGAACTTGGCCAACTCACATACTCTTTCTCTGTCTAAATCTGCTGTAAAGTTATCACTTTTATATAAGACCATTATGAATTGAAGAAAGTGTCTAACTTTTTTTTATAAATCTAATCGTTCACTTTATATCTGTTTTGGTCTGTTTTTTTCATCTCACCAAGTTAAATTATTGTTTTCGTTATGAATAGTCTTGAAATCTGAAATTGGTCAACTGACATACACTTTATCTGTCCAATGAATCTGTAGTCTTCATTTCATACAAAACCATTATTAATTGAAGATATTGTCCAACCTTTTTTTAAAAATCTAATCATTAACTTTATATATGTTTTGGTCTTTTTTTTTTATCTCACCCAGTTAAATTATTGTTTTCTGTATGAATAGACCTGAAATATGAACTTGGCTAACTGCCATACATTTTCTCTGTCCAATGAATCTGGAAAGTCATCATTTTATATAAAACCATTATGAATTGAAGAAAGTGTCCAACCTTTTTTAAATAATTAATAATCATTCACTTTATATCTGTTTTGGTCTGTTTTTTTTCATCTCAACATTTTCAAATTATTGTTTTATTTCTGAATAGACTTGAAATATGATCTTGAACTTGGCAAACTGATACACTTTCTCTGTCCCATGATTCTGTAAAGTCATCATTTTATATAAAACCATTAAGATTTGAAGAAAGTGTACAACCTTTTTTAAAAAAATATACTCATTATGAATTGAAGCAAGTGTCCAACATTTTTTAAAAATCGTCTGACATACTCAAAGTAAGTGTCCAACATTTTTAAACATTTTTAAATTTTCTTTCAGACCTCTAAATTGTTGACATTTACACAATGCACTTAATTTTATTCATGTATTCATGAAGATGTCCAAAACTTTAAATTTTAAAACTGAAAATATTGCATAAATAAGTTAAATACTACAATAGCAAGCTTGACCTTGTCAACCATAGTCTAGAGACATAAAGAAACTATCATAGTCTAGTCTAGACAGCAAAAGATCCTACAACCATAGTCTAGAGACCTAATGAAACTACCATAGTCTAGTCTAGTCTAGACAACAAAAGATGGTACGTTGGTTCAAATGCAAAAACACAAGACAATAATTTCGATTTTTTTGGCGCAAAAGAATTGTAGAAAACACCCTACATATTTTGGTGTGCATTGTCTTGTTAACCTTCATTTCCACTCCAACCTTCATTCTTTCTCAATCTTCACTTCAACCTTCATCTTCTTCTCATTGTCATTGGTACTTGAGCAGAATTCTTCAAAAAGAGCCCTCTTTAATTTTGAATCTTTAATGTCATTAGCAACAATTGTTTTCTTTGTGTTCTTTATAGGTGTTGCAAAGATCACCCTTCGATGAATTTGGTCAGTATAAACTATACAGATTTTAATAAAGTGTTATAATAAAAATATTTACATTTAAAGTTAATTAATATAGTATACCTCGTGTATATCTCGGATATCTCCCTCATCCAATTTTGGAAAATATTCAGCCTCGTGACTATTTTTATGCCCTCCAAAATATTTGTCTATAATTGAATTGTCCATGACCACTTTTAAAACCTAATAAACTTCTCGAATAGGCCCAGAATGATATGGTCTAATCTGAATTTTGAAAAGAACATTCTTGTCCACTAAATTTGCTATTTCCCTTGGAATTTCCTGAAACAAACATAATTTTGTGTGCAAAAGTTATAAATATTGGACCATTCATTAAGTAATAATAAACGTACTCCAATTGTTATGTTTCATGTACTATTTTTTATAACATCACCTATTCTTGAGCATTACTTTTTAAATCTGCAGCTGATTTACCAATGAGGTCCTTTGATTCCTTGTCCCAGATTAGGAAAGATGCATTCCCAAGATTGTCAACCACCGAACTTGAATTTTGTACCTTGTAAAGTAAAGTATTACCGAGTGAAAGACATAATAAAAAGTTATCAAAATCAAAAGGATTAAAATGCATATATCATACCTTATCTTGCAACTTGAATAAAAAATTTCACATTTATCACAATAAAATTGGCCCGCAACAGCTGTAATTTTTTTGAGACATTTGTGACACGAAGTGTAACACCAATTCTTTCCAGAATCTATGAAGTCAATTCTGCCCATGACCCAAAAGTTGCCAGCCTAGTTCAAATTTAAAAGTGTTGTAATTAGTTCACATTAAAAATTATATACACAATTTAGTTAAACATTCTTTTACAATTATTAAATTTACCTCATTGATTTCATTGAGTTGTTCTATTGTTCTAATCAAATCAAGAGATCTTTCAAATTCTTCTATATTGGTTTCAGACTTTGTTGTTGGTGTCAGATGCCGGTGCTCGTGTCAGTATTGGTGCGGTACATGTACTGCTAAATTGTTTATTTCTCCTGTTTCTTTCTTATCAGATGTCAAACTAACATTGAAAATATACAGCTTTAGTATTTGAGTTTTACTACACTAAATTCAAAAAATAGTTTCAATAATTTCCTATTATGTATGTACATTACTTATACTGTTTTTTATTACCCGAACGAAAATCGCTACGCCTCGATGTCACTATTGATAAGTACCCTGCTGACATAGAATGTGTTTGAAACTTTAACCACATCCTTAAATTTTCGAACACGACATAACTGCAGTAGGACAATAACAGGTTCTTCGACTGTTGCAGCTAAGTAGTTCATAGTGTAGTCGACATATTCCCCCCATAATGTACACGGTAAAGTTTTTCCTCTGCAATTAGTAGGCATATTAAACCCAAACAACTATGTACAGTTTATTAAAAAGTAATGAAGACAGTGTAGCATGTAATAATGGAATGTACTTATGGTCTTCCAAAATTATATCCATTATCTTAGCTTGCCGTCCAGCTATTTCCTTGTGTTGTGGAGAATTGCGAGCAATCAACTTCCCTATTACATCTTCATAAAGAGAACCAAATGAATGAAAACAAAATTTTAATTCTAACTTAAACACTTGAAGAAAAATCTTAATGTACATACCAATCAGTTGGGACTCCTCTACTTCATCTGGATTTGAAAAATATTCAAATAGCTTGAACTCGTATATGTTCCATGGGAATTTTTCGTCAAATACTTCAGTCACCATTGTTTTTCCCATAAGAATAATCTTATATTTTGAATCAGTTGTTTTAAACTTCATTAAATTATCTGCCACAATAAAATCCTTGATAGCATAGACATGATGTTCCTGGAAAATAGTTTTGAACTTTCTTATATGCTATTGCTTTATTGTTGCATGAATTTTTGATCCATGTGTATATATAAAAATTAAGTTAGCAATTGTAATGAAAAATGTAATAGAGATTATGTGTATATATAAAAAGTAAGTAAACAATTGTAATGAAAAATGTAATGCAGATTCTGTGTATATATAAAAAGTAAGTAAGCAATGGTGATGAAAAATGTAAAACAGATTCTGGGAACGTTAAACCAAGCTACAATGAATTTGTATTGTTACCTCATTGTCATGAAATATGCATTCCAAACTTTGAATAACTGATGAGTCCCCAAATGCTGGCACATTATAACTGAGCACAAGTCTAACTTTTACAACCCACTCTATTTTTGTAGGATTTAATTGTCGAACCAAGCTGAAAAATGGAGCCATTTGTAACTTGCCAAGAATTCCAGCATTCAACAGTAATTGGGTTGCAAGGGTGGAACTGTGTTGTATTTATAATGGTTTCTTATGCATGCAAATCTGACATGTGTACTTGAGAGGTGCCACTTGTCTTGTAAATAATTTTTGTTTTATTTTTTTTAATCTATACCAAGTCAATTCTGTGGGTAGAAAACCGGTGGATTTATACAAAAAAAAGTGATACATGTTGGATATTACAAAAAGTGGTACAGGTTGGATTTTACAAAAATAGTGGATCAGTCTCATTTGTCCAAAATGGGAAAAATTGGTGTAGTACAGAATGCAAGTGAGACAATGATGTGATTGATCAGTATGAAATCTATTTTTGAAGGCCTTTTTAAGGCCTGTTTTGTCAGTGTATAGCTAGCTGTACATAGCTAATTTGAAAAACATTGTGACAATTTTGATTCGGTAATGTTGTCGGTGGGTAAAAATTTGTATAGTAGATAATATAAATGAGAGAGAATGATGTGATAGACATGATTGATAAGTAGAAAAAAAAAAGGAAATTTATTTTAGAGTGCTTGTGTTGTCTATTTATGGGTGAAATAGGTAATTTCAAAAACTATCGTTACATCAGTTGGGTAAGAGGTAGATATTAGTTTATGTCTATTTATGGCATTGGGATTTCGCGGGAAATGCCCAAAAAGGAAACTTTTTCCTTTTAATAGATATATAGATTTTGACTTTTTATAATTAAGATAATTAATTTTTAAATTGAAATTCGACATCGTATATATTTTTATTTTATTTAAATCATAAAATATCTCATTTGTATTACTTTTCAAACACTATGAATTATGTATTTTGTAAAACAAAAAATACGTCAAATTTTTATTTAAAAAACTATCATTTTTAAGTCTTTAAAGTCAAATAAAATTAAATAAGACAAAAATTTAAGACCAAGAAAGTAGCAAAATCATAAATATTTAAATAGTAAGACCATATTACACCTTTTTTGGAGAGTACAATGCCGCAATACATACGGTTCATCAATTCAATTGCCTTTTTGGGTTGATATTAGTATCATGTCTTGGAAGTGAGTAAAGCTTTTTATGCACTAATATTAATTTGGGTGCAATTCGCCGGCCCATTTGTTGAAGTTTTTAACCTCTTTAATTTAATGTTTTTTATTTCAATTGAAAAATATCATTTTTTGAAATATTATTCTGAAAATGTCATTATCTCCTTCAACAGCTCAAATAACAGATATTTTTAAGAGCCCATATTTTGCCACCCCCCCCCCTCCTCTTTCTAGGGGGCGGGGTAGGTTAACCCTACCGTCCAACCCATTTTTGCAACTCTAATTAGTTGGCTAGAGATTCTTATTGAAAAATAAGTGTATTTAGTGTTGTAGGTATTTTTAATATCAATAAATTTTAACATATCAATTTTGTTCGGCTCAATGAGAATGTTATTGTAATATTCAAACGTAGTAAGTGAATCACCTAAACTACTAATTTTCATTAATGAACAAAATCAAATAGAGAAAATGGAAGATTACTAACAATTAATGAATCAAATCAACTTGAGTCAAAATATGTAATAGATAAATATATCTTTTTCAAATAGATTAAGAAGCATTAAATGCTTTTGATTCCGATCAATTTAAGTCATACTTAGCACTACTGGTTTAAAGAAAATAAACAAGTTACTTTTTTTTAAATAGTTGACAGCTTGACAAGAGTTGTCATTTGTTAAAGCGTTATGATATTACAAGTTAGAATTTGTGCTATTATTACAAGTTCTAGTGTTTGTGGGCTTCAAATCTGCTGTCCCCTATTCCTATCCCAATACATGTCACACCAATCCATAGCTACCACGTGTTCAATTGGTTTTTACCCCACTTAAGCCTCCTAATCCTTCCGTCATCTATCACGTTAGACTCATAATTCTTCATTCCGTTAAATCAGTTAGGGTAAAAAAAATTTGGGAAAAAACTTGTCTAACAGTTGAAGACGGTAGACAAGCCGATTATCAATCAATAGTCGATGCAACCACCACGTCTTGCTCTCTCACCCTCTCTCTCGCCTTGTTGTCATCTTTGCTCAAATGCTCTCTCAAATGGAACGAAATGCTCTCTCTCTCTATCTCTCTACCCAAAATCAGTCGGGCAATTGAATCCCATATGATTTCCTGCAAACTCTCTATCTCTCTCTACCCCTCCATCCCCCTCTCTCTGTAGGGTCGCCCCTAATCGAGTCTAACAAATTTCAGCCTCTCTAAGGTATGGACGTAAATAATACTTTCGATGGTAAACCTTCATCATGCCGTCGGTTGGACTTTAAAGTGGTTGGGGATTCACCTAGAAACGAAGGTAGCTTTGATAAAATATTTGATTGTGCATCAAAAAATATTGAGAAGATAAATATTGAAAAAATTCATATGAAAATGTCGAAGGAAGATATTCCGCAGATTGGGATGGATTTTGAAACAGAAGAAGATGCACATATATTTTATAACGATAACGCAAAGAAAGCGGGTTTTGGTACTCAAGTAAGTAAAGCGCACACAGACAGAAGTGGGAAGAAATTAGATATAATATTTTGTTGCAATCGTGAAGGTCATCGGGGAAAAGATAAGCGAGCTGTCAATGTAAAAGTTCATCGATCTAAGACACGATGTGGTTGTCGAGCCATGTTGAAAGTTAACTCTCGGATGAATGGTAAGTATCAGGTAACTAATTTTGTTGTTGAGCATGTTCATTGTCTAACTACTCCAAGTAAGACTTATTTATATCGGTCCCATCGAAAGATTGCTCCTGCTCAAGCAGCTAAAGCAAATATGGTTGATAGCTCGGGAATTCGTCCTAAGGAAGCTTTTGAATATATGTCGAGACAAGTTGGTGGACGTGAGAATCTTGGGTTTATTCCACTAGATTACAGGAATTATTTGAGATCTAAACGAACTGTGGAAATGAAGGTAGATGATACTGGAGGTGTACTGGAATACTTGCAAAGAATGAAGACAGAGGATCCAAATTTCTTTTATGCGATACAAGTTGATGAGAATGACTTGATCACAAACATTTTTTGGTCGGATGCTATGATGATGGCAGATTATTCTTGTTTCGGTGATGTGGTTTGTTTTGATACAACTTATAGAAAGCATAAAGACGGTCGCCCAATTGCATTATTTGTTGGGGTAAATCATCACAAGTAGACTACTATTTTTGGTGTTGCTTTGTTGTATGATGAAACACACGAAACTTTTATATGGCTATTTTCCACCTTTGCGAAGGCTATGTCTGGAAAAAAAAAAACCTAAGACTATTCTAACCGATCAAGGTTCAGGAATAGTTAAAGGATTAGCTTCAGAATGGCCTGAAGTGTTTCATCGTCTATGTATTTGGCATATATATCAGAATGCGGCCATGAGTCTGAGTGTTGTATTTGGAAGGTTTAAAGACTTTGCAAAAGATTTTAGTAGCTGCATATATGATTATGACGAAGAGGAGGAATTTATAGGAGCATGGAATGGGATGCTTCATAAATATAATCTCCATGAGAATGAATGGTTGAACCGTTTGTTCAAGATAAAAGAAAAATGGGCATTAGTTTATGGTCGACAAACTTTCTATGCAGACATGACTACCACTCAGCGAAGTGATAGTATGAACAGTGTGATAAAAAGGTATGTTAGTTATAAGCATGACTTATTGCAATTTTTCCATCATTTTGAGATTTTAATTAATGACCGTCGGTGTGAAGAATCCACTGCTGATTTTCGGGAGTATAGTTCTATTCCATCTATTTCATTCCTGGTGGAAATTTTGAAGCATGCTGCGACTGTGTACACATTAGAAGCATTCAAGTGGTTTCAAGGAGAATTGTGTAAGGCGCATGATTGTAGTATGCACTGTTTAGATGAGTCTGGGACAATTGCCAAATATAATATTACTCCTTATGGTAAGAATTATCACCATATTGTCATATGTGATTTATCAGAAGGCACCATTTCATGTAGTTGTAAGAAGTTTGAATTCTCGGGAATGTTATGTTCACATGCATTGAAAGTTCTTAATTCAAAAAATGTGGTTAAGATTCCTGAGCAATACATATTAAAAAGGTGGACAAAAGGAGCAAAAAAAGGGATTGTGGTGACTAACTTTGAGAGTACTACAGTCGAAGGAGATCCAAAGGCAATGATGGTAATACGTTACAAAAATTTGTGTCGATTGTATACTCAGTTGGTAACTAGAGCTTCGGGAAATAAACGTTCATATGAAATTGGCAATGAAAATTAAGAAACTATTAATTTCATTATTTTATTTTATATTGAAGTAAATTGAGTTGATCTAGTTGTAGTTGGTTAAATAAATTTGAAATTCATATTATCCGCCCATCTTTACAACAATTTCATAAGATAATAAATTTATTTAATTAAAATGGTTCTTTTATATTATATTAAATAGTCATATAGTAATTTCAGTATTTATTATATTTCAGATTAATTCAGAAATAAACGTTCATATTTAGACGTATTTCACTTGATTAGGACTCCTCAATTATCATGGTAAAAGTTTTTCTCTCGATTAGTACCTCATCCTTTTCATTTTCCCACAATGACTAGAATTACATAAGTGTTGGATTCTTATATTCTATTTTATAATTTCATCAATAAATACATATAAACAATGCAAATCAAATAGGATAAAATCGTTTTTTGTGATTTTTATTTATGTTATTAATAATAAAATTTTAACAAACAAATCTTTTTCAAATTCAAATTTATCTATCAATTCTAAACAATCTCTTTCAAATTCAAATTATGTTTATCTCCTCTAAACAACATATGTTCTTATATCTATAAATAATATTAGACGATTAAAATGTCTACTTCATCATCATTTGCAAGAGGTTAACCAATGTAATCTAATCCTCTTAAATTTTAACTTATCACTCTCAAATTTCTTACTTTTCAAATTGTTTGGTTGTGTTTTTTTCTTCTCGGGTTTTACAATATAATACGCATGCATGCTAAAAGTGAATGAGAAAATTAATGTACGTATATGATTGTGTATGTGTGTGTGATTTTTTACAGTATAATTAATTAGCTTACCAATTATAGCATGCTTTAGAATTTCTCAATGTTGCTATATGATTAATGCATGTGTGTATGAATTTTTTAAAACTGATTATGCCTAAGTTTTCATTCAAAATTATATGCATCAGAGTAAGGGCAGATTGAGTGCTATGTCAGCTATGAACAATTGAAAATGCATATATCACCGATTTCATTTATTTACTTTTTAGTATATTTACTTTGTATAATTTTTTATCATAATGAAATCTTCCACAAGATTTTATAAAGAAAAATACAAAAGATGTTTCTAATTTTCCTTTTTTATTTGTTTCTTATATCAATGTTATTTTGTTTACTGTCAATGTTGTTAAGCCTAATTTTATTTTCATTTTGTATGTATCAAACTCATATACATAATTGTATATAAAAAAATATTCAAGAATTTTATATTTTAATCAGGTTAATTGACATTTACAATATTATATCACTTTGTCCATTTTTAGTAAGTTTTATGACTAGAAATAGAGCAACAATTAATATAATATCATGTTACATGTAAAGATCATGTGATCAGATCTCTTGATTCTTTTGTATTTTAAACTTTTGAC
Source organism: Codonopsis lanceolata (assembly GCA_013146195.2). NCBI lineage: Eukaryota > Viridiplantae > Streptophyta > Magnoliopsida > Asterales > Campanulaceae > Codonopsis > Codonopsis lanceolata. Next base: position 19,428,951 of record CM028383.1, read on the forward strand.
AGATAAATTTGTTTTAAATTAAGAATCTTTAAACATTGGTCACATATTTGAATAATAACATAATACTCCTATCATAATTGAGAAAGCTAATTATTTTTAGGAATTATTAAAAAAATCAATTTCCTTTTATTTCAATTTTTATTTATTTTAAATTTAAGATAGAAAGTGTTCAGTTGTTAACTATTTTTAAATTACTAACTACTCTAATAAAAAATTAAGAAACTATTAATTTCATTATTTTATGTTATCTTGAAGTAAATTGAGTTGATCCAGTTATAGTTGGTTAAATAAATTTGAAATTCATATTATCCGCCAATCTTTACAACAATTTCATAAGATAATAAATTTATTTAATTAAAATGGTTCTTTTATATTATATTAAATAGTCATATAGTAATTTCAGTATTTATTATATTTCAGATTAATTCAAAAGATTCTAATTATAACGAATTTAGAACATTCTCTTATTATAAATAATTTTTATAATTAAAAAAATCTTAAAGTCATGCGTTACACCGGTATAACAACAAAATAGTAGAACTACTAGATATAGAATAATAATAGAAAAAGAGGGACTTACAAAATTATCAAATGCGTGTCAAAACAAAGAATTAGGAAACTTAAATTGATTATTTAATGCTTTAGGTGAGTCATTAGAGCATCCCCAATGTGAGATTTTTATCAACTTCCAATTAAGAAGTTGATAAAAATCTCACCATTGTCATATTCTTAAGGGCCATGTAGGAGAGATAATACATTTAACTTCTTAATTAAGAAGTTGTTTATTGGGGAATGGAGTGTGAGAGGGAGGGGGGTGGGTGGTTTGGGGAGGGGGCTGTCAGAAAGTGGCCAGAAAGTGGGTAGTCCACTTATGGGGGTGTGTGTGTTGGGAGGGGGGGGTGTTTGGAAGGGTTTTGTTTTCAGTGGATGATATTAAATTTAATATTTTTTGTATAAAAAGTTGTGTAAGAATAGTATACAATGGAAAGATATATTCTTAAGTGGGTAAAAAGAGAAAAATATATATGTGACAATGAGACCCATCTAAGAAGTTGTGTTAGAAAAATAAACATTGGGGATGCTCTTATGTACCAAGACTAGTCTTTGTGCCCGTGTCTATGGCACGGCGCGAGTAGGAAGAATAAATCAATATATATTTTAATCATGTTTCAAAAAGAGTCTAAAATTATGTTTTATATATTTTTCATGAATAATATATGTATTGTGCTCATGCCTATGGCACGACGCGAGTAGGAATAATAAATCAATATATATTTTAATCATATTTCAAAAAGAGTTTAAAATTGTGTTTTATATATTTTTCATTAATAATATATGTATTGTCACCATTAATGGTTTCAAAGAATGGTTTCAAACCATTAATGGCATGTTATAAGTACCCTCTGCCAAGGTTCTAAAAATCGTTAAGCGGCCGCTAGGCAGCACACTAGCGCCTAGCGCCTATGAGACTAGTTAGGGTGTAATCGGGGACTAGGTGGGGCCTAGAATTAAGACATAATTACCATTTTTTTAAATAATTTACATCAAAGATCAAACACATTGACTATAAATTTAATTTGTTTTATATTTGTCATTTTATCAAACACTTGCCTATATTTGTAAAATGAACAAAAATATACAAACATACATTTAATCCCAATTCTCAACAACCCGAAAGTAATAAACCAATCAAGTTTAGAACTAAAAACAAAAAATATATATTACCCCACCTATCTACTATCCCTACAACCCATAGTCTAACATATCATCTCTAATCTCTTCTCATTCTAAATTATGAGTCTCGAGACAGCCCCTTTTTCTTTATCTTTTTTTTTTCTTCTTTCTTCTATTTATCTGGCAGACCGGCAACGTAAGCGCCGACTTGGTCGATTAGGCGGCGATTAAGAAAATCGCGGTAGTAGAGAGGGGCCTAACGACTAGACGGGGCTTAGGCGGAGCTAGGCGAGGAGTTTTAGAACACTGCCCTCTGCTAGCTCTTCGTCATTAATACCAAGAATGCCCTCAAAGTCGTCTATAATATATTATATATGTATTGTCACCATTAATGGTTTCAAAGAATTCAACAACAACGTGAGAGAGAGATGAAGGAGATTTCACCGGGGCCAGATAATTGATTCCCTGATTCAGGGGGATTTTGGAGAAACTGTAGGGGAGTTGGAATCGTAGAGCAAGAGGGGGACGCAAAGGGATAAGGGTTGTGCGGTGAATAAATTACAACCGTTTAATATAAGTAAAAATAATCAATCTCAACCGCTCTTTATCCCACTAAGCTTTATTGTATAGTAGATGGGCCTACTCCTTTACTTGAATTCGACTTATTTTTAAACAAACTCGGGGAGAGCCAAACTTTATCAAATTAATGGCTCGTTTGGTGCAGCGTTTTGAAAACGCAGCTTTTTTAAAACGCATCGTTTTCAAAACGCAGTTTTATTTTTGTAAACACGTTTGGAAAATTATTTCAAAACGCTATTTTCATAAACAAACTAGTTGAAAACGTAGCATATTTTTAAAACGCTACAAATTGGAGCGTTTTAAAACGTTCACGTTTTAAACGCCGCTTTAAAAGCCATTGAAACATTTTTAAAGAAAACGCCGCATTTTTGACCAAAACACTCCACCAAACAAGCACTGATTCAAGTTGAAACTCAAAAGTTTGGCTCAATCTGGCTTCTTAGTTATTTTTGATACAAAATATAGTACTTTTTCCATTAGAATCTTTGTCATGACACCAGACCAGTCAAAATCTTTTAAAAAATGACGATAATGATTGCGATTGACACATATTTTTCATCCAAAGACAACGTGTATAAAAAAGATTCTAAACCACCCATATATAAAATTTGAAAGAAAAATGTATGGATGCAGTGAAAATGAAAGTAAGTTAAAGGTGATAAGGTGCCAATCTAGGGTGACATATTAAGTTGATACAAAATATGTAATGTTGTACTCATTGTGGTGCCATCTGTGTTGAAACTTGAAAGGCATCTCGGTAAAGATTAAGTGAAACAATGATACGAAATATGTTCTACTCTTTGTAAATAGTTGGAAAAAATTATTATTGCTAGTATAACCTTAATTTTGTAGCCCTTGTGTATGCATAAATTTCTTTAGGAGAGGTCTCGATTAAATTCTATGGTTGGATCGTACCTTGAAAATTAGTTTTGAATCTTTAGGTTTAAAGATCTGTTCCACTCAAAGAGTTAATGTTTAAAAACTTTAATTATTAAGGGGTATAAATATATATCACTAAAGTTACTCATAATTACAAAAATATTTTAGCATAATCAATATGTTCATATCAAATGTGGAGAGTGAAGTTAATGTTATGGGGATGATAAACTTAATTTTTTGAAAGTAGAGTAAAAGTAAAACATTTTAAAATAATTTAGTTGACTCTTTATCCAGAACGAATAGAGTATTAAAATCAATAATAAAAGAAAAGAGCAACGAGCAACTAGCACGTTTATTGAATTCTTTAAACACAAAGGTGTTGTTTGGTAGTCAGGATTAAGGTCGGATATGATTAATAAACCGCGTTGTCTCATGTTTGGTACGCAATAAGTGGTCGGGACTAATAACACGAGTTATCCGGATAAATTCATTATCTCCTCATTATTAATACCAAGAGAGAGGGTGGTATTATTAGCGCCCTCACTAAAAAAAATTGGGATTAATATTTGTAATCTCAAAACTACCCCCCGATATACAAGTGAGGATTAATAGCGAGAGCACTAATAGTACTGAGATTAATAATACTGCTTATCATTGTCCGACTACCAAACAAGCCAGTGTTCACATAATCCTTTAAAAGCTAAAGAGTGAGTAGGTCTCCTGTAAAACAGTGTTACGGATCTTAAATCGTAAGATAAGACATCACTCTCTCAGTCTCTCATAGCTTAACCCACCAATACATGGTGGGTCAAGTAAAGAGGATCCATCTTTAAAAAATTACACCTTACGTTCTAGACAAAGAGTCCACTATTTTATTTTATTTTATTTTATTACTAATGAGCTACTAGCATTGTTATTTTTAAAAAAAAAAATTTGATTTTCTAATGAAAACTCTATGCGCAAAACAAAAAAAGTATATTTATATAAAATTGTTTTACCCATATTTTTATCAAAGTTTATTCATCTTTAATATTGTCAAGTTGTCTTACTATCAGGGGAAAAACAAAAGGTAACGATCATAGATCTCTGTCTACTTGATTTGGAGGCCAAATGAACAAAGACATTAATACATGTTTATTGTTTCCGTTATTGTAAGGGTAAAGCCACACAAGTTGTGTGTCTGCTTGGTTTCCAAGATGATTATTTACAAATATTCAACATAAACCACTTTAATTTGTTCTTAATTTGTTTGATTGGTATATAGTTTGAGATCGTGTTCTCCACTCATTGTTGGGCCATTTTTTAACAGGTTAATAATGGATTGACATGAACTTGGGCAACATCGATAAGCATCATGCAAAATTAAACCTTGATAATACGAGGTTAATAAATCATTATCGTTACCATTATTATAGTTGATACATGTCTACATCCTAGCTAGAATTTTAGGGTTTAACGGAGTCATTGTCTATTTGGTTTCTACAATGATATCCAATATTTAATGGAGAAATATATACATTGCGAGAATGCTAGGTATAGCTGGTGAAGTTGTCAACTAATTTTCCTCAAATATTAGTACTCCCGTATTTTCAAATTATCGTCGTCTTTTCTTTTTTCGTCAGTTTTAAAATAATTGTTCTTTTCAAAACTTTCTTTTTGAGGAAAACATTGTTACCACTTTACTCTTACTTTTTCCACCTACTTTAATTACAGTCACATGCTCAAAGGCATTTTAAAAAATCACACATTTTATTAATATTTTATAATACAGTCAATTTACTTTCTCTTAAATGATGTATCGGATCAAAGAAAACTAAAAAACGGATGGAGTATAAAAATATGACTAAATTGCTCAAATAAACAGATCAAATTATACGTGTAAAGAGAGTTCGTGATGAAGAAAGTTAAATCAAATGGGACGAACAGAAATATTATTCAGAAACTCACTACAAACGTCCAACCACCCTTCTCATGTACAAGAAATGCTTCCATTGAAATTTAAATGAACAAAATGACTCGATTACTCTTGTCAAAACGGTCGAATTCTTGGACAGAACGATCGCATCACGAATGGAGAAATCCAGAGGATGTCTCAGTATCAAATGCAATCGCATCACGAAATGAGAAATCCAGAGGATGTCTCAGTATCAAATGCGGTCACACTCAAGAGGGCAATGCGACCGCACTCGATGGCGAAGCAATCGCATCACATGGAGGCATGGAGCAATGTGACTGCATCAGCGACAGAATTGTTTTTGAGTTTCGGAATTAGGCAGATTATGGTTTGATATTGCATCCCTATATAATTGTAACCCTAAAACGAATTTAAAATTGACATTGATAAAATTTTAATAGTCCGTTGGCTCCAATCTCTTTCTCTCTATTCTCTTTAATTGATCTTAGATTACTCTTGTTAATTGTTTGCAAAATCTTCGCTCAGTACAACAGTTTCTAATAATTCAAGCTTCTGCAATCTATTATATCAATGCCTTTCTTAAAATGTATGAAAATCTCAGTTCCCCACTGTTTAACATCTACACCCTGTAAATATTCCGGGGATTAATCAATCTATATGAGCAAGGAGCTATCTGCCACTAAAACCGAACCAATGAAATGGGAATATATGTTCCAGTGCCTATCCAAATCCAACAGCAGCACTGCTTTCTTTAAAGAATTTTAGCTGAATGTGCTTCTGGGTCACAGTTTCAAACAGGCTCGTATAGACCCAACATGTGCCCATCAATACACCGCACGGCTGCAACCTGCACCAGCCGAGAGAGAGATGCAACAAAAGGGGAATGTTGTGAGTGGCAACAATTTATAGAATATTTGACCAAAGAAAAAATGAAGGCAAACTTATACAATCATGCACCTAGGATAGGAAGCTAAGTTTATAGTACCTTCCCATGAACCTCGTATTTAATGGGACCATCCAGCTCTGCACCTAAAGACATTAGTTTTGTCATCGTACTGTTAATATCCGTCACAGTGAAGGATAATAGAGACGAGTATCCCTTCTCCAAGACATTGTTGCTGTCAACATAAAGTCAACAGCTCAGTCATTCAATAATACAAATAGACAGACAGATTGGGAGCCAAAAATCTGGGAGGTGTCATAATATGGTCAAAGCATCATTATTTGAGAGTGAAGTTCCATGGTAGCAGGGAAAGAAGAAAGAGACTTTCATCTTTGATTTTAATCTTAATTTGTAATCGAGGTAAGTCCAAGATTTTCCAGGAGATGATCGGTCACCTGAGTAGTTAGAGCAATGGCTAAGTTGAGTACTATAACCGGGGCATCAAGATGAGGAAGACAAATTCCCATCTAGATTTCATCATAAAAATATAAAATAATTCTGCTAGTAATATGATATTTATCATTTCTTTTAAGAAGGTTATAGTGCGATTACCCAACACGTACCCCCTAACCGTGAGCAATTTAAGAAAACATTCGCACCTTTATACATTTTGACTCATTATCATCCATCAAAAACACAATCCCTAGAGAGAATGATCAGAAAAATAGGCGAAAGAACCTCTACAAGAATGCAATTCAAGTCGAGTCTCCTACTCCACACGCAATCATTGCAAACTCTCAAGGGGCATTTCACATGGCTTATTTAAGGGATCTCTGCCACCACTGAACTATCAAAATGCTTAAAGCTCACCTACTTCTGGAAATATGATTAAGAAAGAAAGAAAACCCAACAATCTAGTCTCCTATAAGAAATTTTTAACGGAGAGGCTGACATGGACAGTCTGTTTAAACACCTCCATTAACTTTTTGTACAGGAAGCTGCTGATAGATTTTTTACATCGTATTTCCAAAAGTAGGTCGGTCATTGTAAGCAATTTGAAAGTTCATAGGTAAAAGGGAACCCTAAAGCGAAGTACGTTGGATATCTTTTGCAATTAGGCCTATATTCTAGTTTCTAGGAATTATCTGCTAACTTCACAGAGGATATTACACTCTTTCTGATCTCGCATGCAAGCTAAACATAGGGAAAATGAAGAAAAACATTGTCCTAATAGATAAAAATCATCTTGCATAGTACAAGCAGAAAAATCAGCTTTTATCCCTCTGTATCCATGGACCATATGGCATAGCTCAAAAAGGAAAAAGGCAGAGTTTCTATCTATCCTAACATCCCCTCCTCCCAGTTGAATCGGTTGATAACTCATAGCCAACTGACTAAATAAAAACACTATCATATGTCCAACTTCTCTATTTTCAAACATCACACGAGCAAACTAGGAACGAGGTCACCAAATTTCTGCAATATATTTTGAATGAAGAAGATTTAATTTGACCCGCAAATGACTTGGCAACAAATTCAGGCCAGCTACTCGCAAGCTAGTATGCTAACTGCGACTGCCATGTGCCAACCACAACATGGCAGCACATTATGAAGCGTTTTGTCATGACAAACTTGAAACAATTTTCACCTTAAGTTGTCACAAACATTCGAATAATCAATGGCTAAATACATACAATGGAAAAAATAACTGAGATCAGGTATGTTTCCAAAAGAACCGACCATCCATCATGTAGACAATGTGCAATAAGAAAAACAATCGAGGCCTACAATCAACTTACTCCGTTCCAGGCAAAGAGTCCACTTTCAAAATTTAAGATATAAAAGTGTCATTTTAACAGGAGATGCAAAAATTATTATTTTCTTAAAAAAATTAACTTTCAAATAGGGACTCCTTTCCGGGCACGGAGGGAGTAATAATGATTGTTTATTCATCTCATAAGATATCAGCATTTACATCACTAGGCTAGCAAACACCAGCATCTCCCATATAGAACATTTCCGTGGGATAGGGGCATTTTGACGGACCTCTGAGGTAGTTTAGCCCTGCGGAGTGCGGACAATGAGGTACATGACTCAGTGGTCACTGTCCTAAAAAAGATTGCCCAAGAAAATCTATAAAGGACGCAGTTCCTAATGTAGCCCTCATTGAGCGAATTGGAATACTGAGTATCAGTATGGGTCAAAATTAGTACTCATTTTAGTTCCAATATTTGGGATCATAGTCAACTGGGTATTTCAATACAGCTGAAAACGCAGAGGAGAGAGAGAGAGAAAGACCTGGGGGATTGCATAAGAGCGAGTTTGAGAGGGCCGGAATCGAGTTCGGCCCAACGGAGAGTGCAGACATTGATGCTGAATCCGAGCCCTTCTTTGTAGAACTTCGCAGCTTTAGGTACGTCTTTGTGTAGTTGGAGTATCCACCTAAACGACGCCGCCGTCGCCATTACCGTCTTTCTGCTGGGGGAGGAAGATGGAGAAAGACGATGATGAACTCGGATTGCTGGGAAATGAAAATGGAGTTTCGTCAAGTATGAAAAGCCCAAATGAATGGGTAGTATTGTACCGACGCCCACGAAAAAAATAGGGTGAAATTCGGACCGGCCCGATTTTAAGTTGGGTGATAATCTGGTCGGTCCTGTGGAGAAAATATAAGGTAAAATTTTGACCGGTCTTTTTATAAAAAGTTTTTAACCCTAAAAGTTTTACATTTTTTTTTCAATCGAAAAAGATTACTTTTTGAAATATTTTACCAAAAATGACATCGTCGTTTTCAACAGTTCCGGCGACACACTTTGAATTTGAAAATCACCATTGTTACACAACAAAACGGGGATCGACCTATCCGGTCAGGTCGAGGGGGCAACGCCCCCGAAAAGTAACGTTTTATTTGATTCATTATATACGAAAATGTAATTGATCTATGTTGGGTTGAATGATTTTTCTGTATGGTGAAGGCGGAGGATGGGGAGGAGGAAGAATGTTTACGACGAATGAGATAGAAGAAGAAGGTGGAGGAAATGGTCTAGTTCATTATTATTTTTGTATCGCAGTGCAAAAATGGATTAATAATATTTTATGTATCGTGGTTCAAAAATTAATTCATCGCGATATATAAAAGTTGATACCGCGGTGCAACTTGGAATAGATATATGTATCGCGTTTCAAAAATTAATTCATCGCGGTATATAAAAGTTGGTACCGCAGTGTAATTATAATAGGTAATTAAACAATTGAACCACGGTGCAAAAATTAATGCAATAAAAATGATGAATCGTGGTGTAATAGGACTAGACAATTAAACTATTGAATCGCGGTCACAAAAATTCATGCAATAAAAATAATGAATCGCGGTGCAATAGGACTAGACAATTAAACTTTTGAACCGTAGTGTAAAAATTAATGCAATAAAATTGATGAATCGCGGTTCAATAGTCAATGCACCACGATTCATTTATGTAGCGCGTTTCATACTCATTAAGGGTATTGTTTGTCTTTTCGCATTCAAAAGTGTATTTTTCCGATTGGAAAAAAAATATGGTACTAGATCGATTAGAAACTTTGAAAAGTGAACCGGCCCTCAATTGTTTCGAAAATATAACTGCAAAAGTCCATTATATTTGTCTTAAACCGCTAAAGTACACTTATGGAAGGAAAATAACAAAAATACCCTTAATAAAGAAAAGACATACAGACAAAGAGTCACAACCAAATTTGGGCATCGCGATGAAAAACATTGGGTATTGTTCAAAATTTTGGGCATTAAAATTTTGGGCGTCAAAATGAAAAAGTAATTACCCAATTTTGGACGTCGCAATGCAAAAGTCACTGCCCAAATTTGGGCATCGCTCAAAACATTGGGCATCATTCATTTTCAAATCTTAATTCCTCGTTCATTTTCGGAAAATAGAAAATCGAATGAGGAGTAACATTCCTCAAGGAACCAACTAAGCCATATATATCGATCTCTTTTCTTTTTTCGTTTTTCAAAATCACATAAGAGAATCAAATTTATATAAATAGATATATCATTTGATAGGAAACATACACTGTATAAATAAAACATACTTTTAGAGTTCAAAAAATCCATTTCCTCCCCTTTTAACAATCTAATTAGTTGGAATTTTTTTCATTTTGTTCCTTGCAACTGGATGAGTGTAGGCTGTATAAATCTCCATGGCCAAAATTTATCGTCAATCATTGGTAAGCTTCCTTACTTACAGTTACAAGAGGTAAATAAACAAGCATTGAATCCTATGAAGCAAACATTGGAGCCTACGACACAAGCATTGAAACCTACGAGATAAACATCGCAACTCTAAGAAAGGTACGACGCCCACATTTTCAAGCAGCCTCTCAATCGGATTTTTTTTGGGATACCACGGAGATGAAGAAAAAATGCAGAAGAGATTAAAAAAAACTAAACAAATTTGAATTTGACATAGGTTGAAAGAGTGAACGGCAGAGAAGAAGGTATTTTTGGAACAAAATTTTGAAAAAACACTTTACCGATTGAATAAAAAATAGGGGAGTGTAACACAATTTTACAAAAGTACACTGGCCGGTAATTATTCCAAAATACTATTCTGTTGTGTACCTCTCAGAATATGGGCTCTTTGATGTTCGGATACGTGAAAATTTGTGTTTGAGGTCCTAAAGGAACAATAAATATGTAGGAGAAATTGTTGGTCGGTCCCTACTCTAAGTTTATAACCCTTATAGTCTCCTTTTTATTTCAACCGTTAAAATCTATTTTCCTAAAATTGTTTCTAAAATGCTCGTAGAAAAGAAATTACGGCTGGAATTCACACAAATGAAGAGAAAGAAGGTGGGGAGGTCAGGTGATGAAGAACATTTTGTGTGTTTCACCTCGTTTTCGATTAATCAACCACCCTAACTTTTTCTTCGAAGAATTTTTTTAAAAGGGGGTTAAGGATATCATTAGTCCCTTAACTTTGGCCAAATCCATCATCAGTCCCCCAACTTCAAAAAGTTTCACCACTAACCAAAGTAGGTCTTTTTTGCTCATCGGAGGTCCATAGCCCTAACGTCGTTTGTGTATTTCAATTAAGTGAGCATGTGCCACTCACATGCACAAAATAAGGGGGGTCATGTATAACATCATCAAAATAAAGGGGCAATGTGAAAATTTTAATACCATATTCTCCAATTAGGGACTAATGTAAATATTTTTTATTACTTATACTCAAATCTGTTAAGGCGGCGTCAGAGATGGGTTGTTGGAACGACCATGGATGCTTACCAGAATGTTGTAGGACAGAATTGAAGCTGGAGCAAGCAGAAGGTCGCTAGGGGCTATGGTGGGGCTGGGTATGCAGCTGGATTTGTAGATGGCATCGGCGATTATGATGGGTTTGGATAGAGGGCAGGAAAGAGGCCGACCTGACATGGTGTATGATGGCGATGAAGATCTGGAGCGAGCTCGTTTGGAGAAGGCGGAGCTTTGCCGGCTTTGTTGAGGGGGGTTTTGGCCGGAGATGGTGGCTATGGTGGCCATGGAAAAAGATGACGAGGCTGGGTATGGAGCCAGAGGAAGACGGCATGACTGGATTTTGAGGTTGCCTTCGTCGGATTTGGGTGATTTTTGGGAGCAGGGGTTGGAAGGAGATGGTGGGAAGAGTGAGCGTGAAAGTTGCTTTACTGTAACCTCTTGCCCATCAGGTAGGTATCCTTTGTACACCAAACCAAATCCACCTTCACCCAATAGATTCTCTTCTGAAAACCCATTAGTAGCCTCCACCAGTGCTTCATACATAAACCATGGCCTTGAGTTACCTAATTCACTAGGTTCTGAAGGAGAATATAAAAATTCACTTGCAGAACGACTAGTATGAGCTGGTGATCTATGTGTCTTTAGTAAGCTTGAATCTGGACACAGATCACAAATTTTAATAACACTATGTAGAGAACTTAAGTTTGCAAGCATGTTCAATACATTAAATTGAAATCTCGTTGGGTAAATTTACACGAAATCGATCTTTTCTCAGATTATGCCAAATCCTCAACCCTAACGATGAATGGAAAAATATTCCAAAGAATCAATTCATTGTTTTTTAAGGAATTACATGCGTTTGGTGAATAGGTCAGTGAGGTTGGCATTCATGTGACCTTTTTCTTTCTCTTGTTCGTGCACCAAGCAGATGCTCCGATTGCACCAAGCAGTATGAAACCTAGTACTATACGTCTATACGAATACTCACTGCAACTGCAGTACTGATGCCTCCATTGGCTAACGTTGCATTAGGATTTGAATTGTGAGTCCCAATGATTGATGGTGGAACTTAAAGTTGAGAAGTTGAGAAGGTGAAGGTGAAGGTGGGGATACACCTAATAGAGGAGGTGAGGACACTGGTATTACAGGTGGTGCTGATGAGTTTGGGGACGGTTGAGAGTTTGGTGAAAATTTTCACATCAGTCCCTGATCGGAGAAGATTGTATAAAATTTTCACATTACCCCTTATTTTGATGATGTTATACATGGCCCCCTTATTTTGTGTATGTGAGTGGCACATGCTCACTTAGCGGAAATATACAAACGGCGTTAGGGCTAGGGACCTCTAATGAGTAAAAAATGTCTACTTTGGTCAGTAGTGAAACTTTTTGAAGTTGGGGGACTGATGATGGGTTTGGCCAAAGTTCAGGGACTAATAGTATACTTAAACCTTTTTTGTAAAATTACGGGTAGAATTCGCACAAATAAAGAGAAAGAGGGTGGGGAGGTCATGTGTTTCACCTTGTTTTCGATTAATCGATTACCCTAACCTCCTCGAAGAAGAACATTTTGTAAATTACGATTGGAATTCGGATAGATGAAGAGAAAGAGGGTGGGGAGGTCGGGTGATGAAGAACATTTTATGTGTTTCACCTTATTTACGATTAATCGACCACCCTATCTTCTTAGAAAAACGGACATGAATGTCTGGTCCATTATATTTGCATCACGATGCATAAATTTGATTAGGTTATTAAAATTGATACAACGCGATACATAAATTGGATTAGGTCATTTTAATTGATGTATTGTGATGCATAAACTGATGCAACGCAATGCATACAGCGTAAGTGATCGGAACGTGTCTTAGAGCATCTCCAATGTGGGAATTCTTCCCACAAATTCTTAACTGGGTCTCACTGCCACTTATATATTTTTCTCTACTTAAGAATTCATCTTCCCATTGTATACGATTCTTAACATATTCTTAACTAGGTCTCACTGCCACCTCATTAACTTTACATTTCATTCTTATTTTTATACTTCTCAACAAATAAATTTATTTCACGTTATTTTATATATTTCATATTTAAATAATTCGTATAAATAATTAATTTATAAATTAAGACAAAAATTAATTTAAAAATAATAAATTACATTATTATTTTTAAATTTTATAATTTATGATTTATTTAATAAATTATCTATAAAACACATATTTTGAAATTTTAAAAAAAAAATTGAAATTTTTTTAAAACCAAAACGGTCACTTTCTTGGTTTTTAAAAAAAAAAGTCAAAAAATGTTTTTTTAATTTAGTCTGCAGCCGCGGGACCCACCGCCAGTTTGCTTGGACGCGCATTTTGAGCACGTGTTCTACACGCGCCTTGTTTTGGTGGAAGGTGCACGCCACCTTCTTCTCATGCGGCTTCAATTCTTGCTTGAGTTTTGAATTCTTTGTGAGGAATTTTCCTCTCTCTCCACCGAATTCTCTGCCTAGAATTACAAAATGGTAGGCTTTTGTGGATTCTTAATGGAAGAATCCATTAAGAATCTCACATTGGTGGTGCTCTTAGGTTCATTAAAAGTATTATAGTTTTTTCACCCTCAAAAGAAACTTTTTCCGATTGAAAATAAAAATGTATAACATTGTAGCGGTTGAAAACTTATTAGAATGAACCGACTCGAATTTACCCCAAAAATACTCTCCAAGAAATTATTTACTTAATTTAGTGAAAAACAAAAAATAGACATTCACTTTATCTTTATGACGGTCGAGTAACAATTTGAGAAAATCACAATTCAAATAAATCATATGAAAAGTTCAATTGAGAAAATCTCAACAAAACTCTGACTAACTCGACCTGTTTATAGTAAAAAATGGCAGAAATCACTTCACTTCTAACTTGATCTGTGTAACCATGCAATGTACAATACGTTCTTCTTTACAGACTGTATTCTAATATTACAAGCACAGAGGAATTATACCAAGTCAAGAACTTAACAAGTTCTACCTCCCTAGAAGGAACCTTTTACTGCTCTAGAACGAAACTGCTGATTCTCTAACCTTGCTTCAAGTAGCTTTGCCTTCAAAGTATTCTCTTTTGTACCTCGAGGCATTTTCGAAGAAGATTCAGATACTTCGAGATCCGTGGCTGCAATTCTCGACATCCACTCCCGCACCGTAGTCTCATGGTCGGCAGTTGCTGACCGATCAAAATAATCATCAACACCTTCCAATGCTGAAGAAACAAAATCATCCCCAACATTATTTGAGTTCAATCCATGAGCTTGTGCTCCCACTCGATTATTCTTGCCATCCTGCATCTCCTCTTGTGTGATCTCACATTTATCCAACTGGAAATTTTTTATTTCAAGTGAATTTTCTTCCCTCGCTTCTCTCAAACGAACTTGTTTCTTCATAGACTTTGACTTTACTAGGGTTCGAGAATTTTCCCCACTTAGTTTAGAGGTGCCATTCTTTTGCTTTCCACTCGAACCATGGTTTAACTCAAAGCAGGTACCAATATCAGTGGACTCTTCTCCATAAATCCCATTCTTAGGAGCACTTCCAGCCTCATTCAAGTGAAAGGACTCCAACGAATGCCTTCGCGATCTATTTTCCTTCAGCTTTTTCGATGATATGTCCTCATTATACTCCGGACCAGCAGATGATTTTTGTTTAGCTTGAAGAAACATTTCTATCTCATAGCTCAACTTGTCGACAATCGTACTTCTTTCAGAAAAGTCACACCTAGCCTCTGCTAGCTTCATTTGCGTCCTCTCGTCGAGCCATGCTTCCGAAACATGGAGAATAAGTCGATCAGGGTGAGTTACCTTTTTTACCAAATCTTTCTCGGGTTTTTGTTTCGAGAGCCGCAGCTCTTGTTCGTAATCTCTTATTCCCTTAGCAAATTCATCACACAAATTCTCTAACAGAACCCGCGCTCTCTTCTCCCTCTCAAGTTCTTTCACAGCATTCAAAATTGAAGATTTCGCTTCTGAAAGTTCTCGAGCTAGCTTACGGTGAAGACTCTCTGAATGTTTCCTTAACTTCCTCTCATCTTCTAGCTCGTCCCTTACTGACTGAACTGAATAACTTTGCTTTCTCAATTTCTCAATTTCCTGCTGATCTCGTTTTCTCTCTTGTACCAAGTCTTTCATCCGTGCACGAGAAAGATCCCGTTCTCTAGATAGTGCTTTAATCAATGATAGATTTGATGCTTGCTGCTCTTCAAGACTCCAAATCCGATTGAGAATTTTAAGTAACTCAGTGGATGACTTGAGGCTATAACTTGCCTCTCCGATCCTACCACTGAAGTCTAAAGAACTGGCTGGGGTGACAGCACCATTATGAGGTGCCACCTACAAGAACATCTTAAACCTTATTAAACTATAAATAAAATATATGCAACTAAGAATGCCAACAAGGAGAGGAGGGCCCGAATGCTATACCTCAATTGAGCTACTATAACTTGCAGGGGACACATGCTGTAGATTTTTCCCGTTTCTTTCTACTGATGGATGGTGCTGAATTAGTGATGCTGTAACATGTTTTCTCAAACTACTTGGACTTTCTGGCTAGAAAGAAAAGGCAGGACAAAGATCAAAAGTTGAAAATTCAGAACTCTAGCCAAAACATGACAAAAAAGTAAAACGAACACTTTCATTTTTCATCAAAGATGCTTATTCAACAACATCATCAGATATAGAGATTAAAAATAAGACTCTAAACGGAGGGAACCTAGACGAAGATCTCGAAAGAAGATACGAGGTAAATATAGTAGAATCGGGCAAAGATAATTAGTGGAAACTATACTAGCACAAGTACAAATACACGGCAAATACCTTAATATTGTAAAGTTTCAGACAACTAGTTATGCCTAGGCTTCCAAGTATGATATATTCTCTTTGATTCAAGAAAGAAATTACAATAACAGCATGGCTAGCAATCAAAACCCCATAACCAGTGAGAAAACTAGAATGGTCGATTCTTTTGTCAAAACTCAAAAGCTGATTTTATAACTGTAAATTAACAGCAGAAAAACTAAGTACGCAAAAGACAATCTCTCTCTCTCTCTCAACTCTTCCCAAGATGATTAAGAAACTGATTGAACCACAACAATTAACGTAAACACATACATATAAGTAACAACTATCAAAAGTATGAAAATATTACCAACTGCGGGGGACTATAAGGCCTTTCATCAAATGGGTTGTCCGCAAGCTGATCAAACTCCATATTTTTACGATGATTGTACTGCTGCTGTTGGTGGCGAAGCCTAGCACGACCACCACCCTTGCTCATGATCTTGACTTGGGGTAGACTTACCCAGAAATTAGCACCAATCTTTCTAGCTGACAGAGTGTTTGGGACTGGAAAATTGAAATCTTGAACAAGAAGAGAGCAGCAGCAGCTGTTGTCTTCGAGTTGAGGCTCAACCCCAAATTTCCAGGTGGGGGAAGGAGTACTTTTGCGCCCTCTTTCCCTTACCAAAATCCCATTTTTCAACTTTATTCCCTTGATTCCCTCCTCCTTTTCCTTTTTCCTCATTTTGTCTCTCCTCCTTTTGTGTTTCCCTCTCTGTTTTTCAATTTTTCAAACTCTCTAGTCTCTATGGACTATGCTGCTTCTCTCCCTCTCCTTGACTATTCATGCAGTGAGGTGAGGTTGCACAAATAGACAACACATGTAAGAGAGCAAATACGATTTTGTTTTCATAATTTTGGGGTGTTTTTTTTTTTTCGTTACGAGATCAAAGGTAAAGTAAAAGCGGTAAAACGAGTAGAAAGTCTATAACAAAATTAAAGTCACTATATTGTTATCGAGGTAAAAAAAAAAGGTAAAAAATTGAGTTATACGGATTCTTTTTATGTGATTGATTATATGTTAATGGGTTAAACTATAAGAAAGCGATGATCGGTTTTACGAATTTTAAAGTTTCTTGTACTCCCTCCGTCCCAGATAAATATTCCTACTTTCTATTTTGGGATGTCCCAACTAATGTTCCTAATGACTTTCGATGTACAAATTTTCTATCAATCTTCCTAATATATCCCTTCATTTAATACTATAATTATTACATATTCTAAAGAGAGAGTGTGTAATATGTGTATAATTAATGAGAGAGAGAAGGTGTGTGATAGGTATTATTGTCACAACATACTTTACATCCTATCATTAATTACATTTCTTAATCCTTGTGTTTTACTCACTAGGAATATTTATCTGGGACGGAGGGAGTACTTCTTTGGAATAAAAATAACCATAGTGAAATAATTTATAAAAATAATTAGTTAAAAATTTTCAAAAAGGTATCTTCTTAACTTTTCCTATAAACATGTGTGAGGTTTTGGTGGAGGGGGGCAAATGAAAATATTTTTTTTATTTGAATGCGTTAATTTTTTTTTTTTTGTAAAAAGTCGTGTAAGAATATTATATAATGAAAAATATATTCTTAAGTGAGTTAAGAAGAAAAAAGTGTGTAGGTGACAGTGGGATCCAATTAATAAGTTTTGTAAGAATTTTGAACAATTTTTTTTTTTTAACCAGGTTGAATCCTGGGGTAGTAGTTCCGGTCCCTCATTGCTACTACTGTGAAAATCGCGATGAGAAATGATAGGTTTGAGAACAAGACAACCGATAACACATACAAGGTCCAACCTCGAAGAAAGCAAGCTTCACCAAGATCGAACCCACGCATGCCTCCAAAGATCTTATGTCCCCCTCCTTTTACCACTCGGCTATGCCTCGGGAGACAAGAATTTTGAACAATGTGGATGCTTTACAGGGAGTTGAGATTAATTAATGAAAAATATGTCTTCTCAATTTCTAAGGTATGTTTAGATACCCCAATCTCATAATTTGGAATTAGAATTGGGGCTACTAAAATCAATTGCATCATTTTTCAACAAAATTTGGAATTGAAATTGGCTTAGAATTCCAAATACCACACATAAAACTAATTTTATACTAAATCATAAGAATTTAAATTCTAAAATTTGATCCATTACTATACACAATAACAATTCACCTCCCTTTTACCACCATAACTTCCGACAACCGCCGCCAGGCACCAACTCCAACCACTGCTGCCAATCACCACTGACCTCCACCACCACCACCATTGTCTACCTCCGGCCTCCACCGCCGCCAGTCACCTCTGGCCTCTGTCACCTCCGACCACCTTTATATGCTACTCCCTTTGTTTTCAAAATAATATATGTCTACTTTGATCCGATATATCGATTAAGAAAAAAATAATTAATTATATTATAAATAATAGTAAAATGTATGAATTCCTTTAATATCTTTAAGTAATTGACCGTCTCTTTATCATCACAAGAAACAAAACACTAAATCGAAAATCAAGCCACCCAAAACTTTTCACGGAAGACAAACTCTATAATGATTTTTGGTAGTGGCCAGTGGGGGTATTTATTTTGGGAAGGTGAATGTAAACCATGCGTCTTGGGAGCTGACACGTAAAATATAGTAAATAAAAGGGGCTTTGGGCCTAAGTAGGGAAACCAACATTGGGCTCATTTTGTTTTCGGAAAACAACACAAACGATCCCTATAAAATTGTGATTTCTCAGTTTTGGTCACTGAAGTAAATTTTTTGAATATTTCCTCTGTGTACTATTTTTTTTTCGCCGGATTGGTCCTTCTATCCAATTATGTTAATTTTCTACTGTTAAATCCAACCATGTGCATCTCACGTGATTTTTGGAAATGGTAAAAGTTGTATTTTAATCTAAAAAATACAACAACCATTTGTGTACAATCAATTATTGCTTGGGTTTGGTTTGAAGAACTGACATCAATGGATGCCATCTCTGTGTTACTGGAAATGATGTATGTATCCAACAAATGATTCCATTAGAGTTATGCCTTCTATCTCTCATCTATCTCTCTTCTTGCTACTATTTTCTCTCTAACTCTCCATATTTTCATCTTCTCTTTTATCTATCTCTCCCAATTTCCAACACCACCAACAAGGGCATAGTGTTTCTTTGTCAAAATCAACGTGTATAGCACATTGAAGAGGAGTAAGGGATTTGGGTTATCGCTTTCTCAATCAAAACTCAAACCCATAATTAGATTGAAGCAAATCGAGCATTGATTCAAACCTAGAACATTTTTCAAGATTCAAACAAGGTCATAGTGTTTCTTTATCAAAATTAAGTTCAAGGACCAAAATCAAGAAACCAAAATTGTACATGGACCATTTGTGTTGTTTACCCTTTTGTTTAATAGTGTGTTTATGTCAGAGAACTCTTGAGTTCAAACCTCAAGGCAATACTTGTATTCATGGACCACTTAATTAATTGTCATAAGAAAATCAAAAGAATGTGGTCCTTGTCCATGACCACGACCATGCCATAACATAGTGAGGTCAAAATCAACTCAAGACTAAAGAGAAAACAAAAATAAAAAGGAAGAATCCATCCTATTCGTTAGTAGCATAGATTTTCAAAATGGTTATTGACTCAAAACTGTTTGTAACAAATATCGGTGCTATCCAAAACATTATTGGAAGTAAGAACTTCAGGCTCGTGTGCTATCCCCATCCTCCGAGCATTGAAATAACAAACCCTACATCCCTTTGGTTCTTTAGATTGATCCAAAAGAAATCACGGAAAGCACATATACATCAATCCTTGCAACGTAATAGTATTGTCACATTAAAAAATCAATTCTTGGAACTGAAAAGAAGTTTTTTTTTTTTTTTTTACACATTTGTTATCAATTGACAATCCTCAAGTATACATGAGCTTCAAAGGGTATCAAGAATATGGTATTGGACTACTTAATGGCGTTGGTTGGTTTGGTTGTGGACCTGTGGTCCAAAAACACACTTGTACACAGTAACACAGAAGTTTCTGCAAAATGAGTGATGGGGGCGTTTGAAGTTGGAAGTTGGAAGTTGCCAGCCCATCTTACTTGCTTTTGTGACAACAATGAGGGTAAGGCCTGTCCAATTCAATCCAACCTGTTACACCATTCCCTAAAAAAAGTACATTATATTTTTTGTTTTAATTTTCATTTTAATTTTTCCCCTCTTAAAAATTAGTCTATTTTTTTAGGTCATTTAAAAAAACTCCTTTCTAAATGTTTTTTCTGTTACTTTTACAATTTTACCCTTGATTTCATTCTTATTTAAATTTATGGTCCCCGCTAGAGATGTTAATAGGGCCGAGAACCGCTGGTCTGAACCTATTAAACCAGGTTTTTTCAGGGTTAGGTTTGCAATCGTAGCAGACCGTTTAAAGCGGACCGTTTAAAACGCAACCGATTAGGGACCGAAACTGTTAAGGCCAGACCGAAAACCGTTAGGGTGGGAAGCCGACTTGCATACTGTTTAGTATAGTTAGTAATATACGAGATGAGTATAATACCCAAAACCGTTAGGGTTGGACCGATTAACAGCTTTAATATAGTTAGTATAATATACGGGACGCGTATAATTCGCTAAATAAGCGTACAAGCCTCGAAATTGAGAAAAAACGTACAAATTTAATCATTGGCTGAAAACCGCAGGTTTGAACCGAAACCGACAGGGCCAGACCAAAACCGTTAGTTTTTTTGACCGGACAACAGTGAAAACCGACTAAACCGGACCTATTCTGGACCGGAACCGTTAGAGTTGGGCCGAAACCGTTAGGGCTAAACCGATTAACATCTCTAGTCCCCGCCATCAATGAAAATACAAAACATTTTTAATATTTATAATAGGAAAAAAATTGTAAATTGAGACGATAAATTTGGAGAGTAAAGTTTAGTATCCCCAATCCTCATGGACTGGTCCACACTTTTCCTCTCCATAGGAAGCAGATGATGATGTGGAGGTTTAAATTTTAAAACGGTTGATCTGTATGGACCTATTTCATGGATTGAAGGGGTGATGTGCTCTACTTCTTCCACCAAAGGAAATGGTAAAAGCCCAACATATTATCAAGTATCGACACCTCTTTGACCTTTTTTTTTCTTTCACACAACATATGTTTCCTTCACAAACTATTATTTTGTTATTGTTTAATTATGTAATTTTTATTTGTGTTCCTTATGGTTTTATATTGTTTTTTGTTCAATATAATTCATATTAGTATTATAAAAGTAGTATGAATTACTCTACACATTTTATGATATTAAAAAAAAAAGATACACGTCAAATTTATATTTAAAAGTATTCAATTTAATTAAAGAAGTTATACCATGATAATAATTTAAGAGCAGATGAAATATCAATTACTATTAAGTATTCTTTAGTGTATTAATGGCTTGTTTGGTAGTCAGGCAAGGATAAGCATTATTATTACTCCCAGTACTATTAGTGCCCTCGCTATTAATCATCACCTGTATATCGGGGGTAATTTTGAGATTACAAATGTTAATCCCAATTTTTTTTAGTGAGGCCGTTAATAATACCACCCTCCTCCTTGGTATTAATAGTGAGACAATAATGACTTAATCCAGATAACTCGTGTTATTAGTCCCAACCACCTATTGCATACCAAACATCAGACAACTCGGTTTATTAATCTTATCCGCCCTTAACCCTGGCTACCAAACAGCACCTAAGTGTATATTTAAGCCGAGTACGCAAACTTTTAGGTGAGCCTTTTGTTGACCTATGGGTCCTAATGCTATGGATTATTTTTTGGGCCTATGTAGATTTTAGTCCATAACAAACGTTGATATTCCAGAGTATTGGCCCAAGGGCCTCTCCCACCATAGATGCAAGACACTATTTTTTAACAAGAAACAGATAACACGTCTAGACATGATCATCCTGTTCCCAGAACGTCCCCCGAGGCATAGCCGAGTGGTAAAAGGAGGGGGACATAAGATGCTGGAGGCATGCAGCGTGGGTTCGATACTTGGTGGAAGCACTTTGCTTTCTTCTGAGGTTGGACCTTGTATGTGTTATCAGTTGCACTGTTCTCAAACCCTGTATCATTTCGGGCACATCTCGCGATTTTCCTGGTAGTAGCAATGAGGGACCAAAACTACTACCCCAGGATTCAACCTGGTTAAAAAAAAAAAAAAAAAAAAAACCTGTTCCCAGAACATGGGACTGAACCGTCTTTAAATAGGAACCATATTCGAACATTGATCGCCTGTTTGGTTACGATTTATATTTTTTTAAAGCTTGGAACTGGAACTTGACTTTTTTTTTTCTTCTTAAATTTGACCCTTTTTTTTTTTTAATCCAAGGCTAAGATTTGATATCAAATTTTAAGGTTCGGAACTGAAACCGTATTATACAGTTCCTAACCGGAACCTGATAAGAAAAGGAAAGTTTGAAATTTCATTCAAGAGGGAAGAAAACAGGAAGCCCTATGATTGTATTCTTTCTCACAGACCAAAACAAATAATCGACCTAGCCTATATACAGGGAAGAAACGGCTACCTAAAAACAGAAACAACAATTACAGAGAGGCCCTTTCTAATATGCAAAAGTTACAACCAAACACTATTACTTTCAACTATAATGGAATTAAGAAATCTCTTCAAACTTGACTTGATCTCTCCATACTTGGCATTCTTTATAACCTCTGCGCATATGTCCTGTTTGAATCCATTATTGTGGGAATCAATCATAACACCCCCCACAAGTTGTGGGAGTGTAAATGCTCACAATCCCCAACTTGGAAAGAAAACTCCAATGTAGATTCTTTCCCAAGAACTTGGTGAAAACACGCAAGGCGATTCTTGGTGGTTATGTGATGTAAACCGATGAGGCCATTCTTTATCTTCTCCCCGATAAAGTGACAAATCCAACTCTATGTGTTTTGTCCCGGCATGATAGACGGGGTTATTGGCCATCGCTATAGCCGAGGAGCTATCACAATACATTCTAACAGTGTAGATAATCGAACACGTAAGTCCTTTAAAAGACCACTAAGCCACATTACTTCACTGGCAAGAGCAAAGCCCCGACTCGCCTACTCCGCTTCTTTGAATGCCAAGAGATGAGTGATTTTCCCAAAGATCATACAAAATCTCGTAATGGACTTTCGTCATTAGGGTTCCCCCCCACTATCACGAAAGCTTGAAGTTCAAGTTGATTAGAAGAAGGTAAATAGATTCCTTGCTCGTGAAGCTTTTACATATCTCAAAGACTCTATGCAAGGCCCGCAAATGAGTATTTCTTGGATTTTGAACAAACCGACTCAAGCATTGAAAGAAAGGCCAAGTCGCCTAAGTAATCGTAAATAAGCTTCCCAATCACCGCCTATAACTGAGGGATTTTCCAAAAGAGTACCCTCATTCATCATTAGTTTTCCATTTGGATCAAATGGAATGGTCGAGGCTTTGCATTCGAAGTCCTTGCTTCCACCAAGTCCATAGCATATTTTCTTTGGCTCATATGAAAACCATCCACCGACTCGATCACTTCAATCCCAAGATAATACTTGATGGACCCTAGGTCCTTGATACTTGAACTTGTCATGCAAAAGGACTTTTAAAGAATTGATGACTCCTATGTTATTTCCAACAAGAAGAACATCATCAACATACACTAAGACACTTGTGAATTCATGTCCTTCCTTATGAGTGAAAAGAGAGTAGTCTACAAGAGACCGAGTATAACCAAGTTCCAAAGGAATTTCACCAATTTGGAGAACCATTGTGCGGAGGCATGTTTCGGCCCATATAGAGACTTCCTCAACTTGCATACACTCGTTAAGGGCCATGCGTCTGTCTTTGTATCCAAGAGGTATATCCATATACACTTCTTCTTCTAAGTCACCATGCAAAAATGCATTGTTAACATCTAACTATTGTACCTCCCAATTTTGTCTTTGCAGTATAGCTAGGATAGTCCTAACGGTGACCATTTTAGCCACTGGGCAAATGTCTCGAGAAGTCTATTCCTTGATCGATTGTATCCCTTAGCAACCAATCTGCCTTTAATCTTTCCACACTCCCATCGTAATTATATTTTACTTTATAGACCCATTTGCATCCAATGGGTCTTTTCCTTGTGGTAGACTAACAACATCCCATGTATGATTGGCTTCAAGGGCGCTTATTTCCTTATTCATGGCCTCAATCCATTCTCGTGTGTAGAGTCGCTTGGTTGTAAGGCGTGGCTATTGTATGTGAACCATGGAATTTGCACAATGATGATAAGTATGGGTGTCTATTAAAACGAAGAAACAACATAATCTTTAAGTTTAACAGATGGATATTTAATTATGTTGGATCTTACGTTGGTGGTGTGTGTGTTCATGGGTTCGGTGCCATCAATGGATTCATCTATGTTTCCTGGAAGTTCACTTATATTATGACTTTCTGATTCCTCTATGTTTCCTGGTGGTTTATCTATGTTGTTAGTTTCATTGCTCGATGTTGCATATACATGATGGGAGAACCATCATGATAAAGATTAATATCAACATTGGGCGTAGTGGTGACTGTCCTACCTTTTCGATTCAAGCATTGATGAAGGGAAATATGGATTCATGAAATATAACATGCCTACTAATAAAGGTCTTCTTAGTTTCTAGGTTGTATAAAATGTATCCCTTCGTCCTACAGGATATCCTAGATGAACACACTTAATAGCCCTAGGGGCAAACTTGTCGAAGGATGAATGGAAGCATAGCAAAGGCATCCAATGGTTCTTAAATAATCATATGAGGGTGCGGTCTTGTAGAGAACCTCATAAGGAGTTTTGAAATTAGTGGCGGCGGTAGGGATTCTATTAATTATGTGTGTAGCGGCTAAAAGGCGTATCCCCGTAAATGAAGGGGTAATCCAGACGAAATCTAATGGCCTGGACATATCTAGGAGGTGTTGATGTTTCCTCTCAACAACTCCATTCGATGTGGTGTATCAACACGGGAACTTTGGTGTATAATCCCTAAGTTTACAAGGAAGGGTATTACTTGAATTATAGAACTTCGGTTCCATGATCATCCTACAAAACTTTATATTGGTTTGAAAATGATTTTGGACATAGGCATAGAATTGTTTCAATAAGGTGAAAACATGAGTTTTAGTGGATATCAGAAAAGTCCAAACACCCCTAGAAAAGTCATCTACAATGGTTAAGAAGTATCTACAACCATTTAAGGTGGCTTTTCTATAAGGTCCCCAAAGGTCACAGTGTATAAGATCAAAGCATGCTTTACTTTTAATGCCACTAACATGGAAAGATAATTTGTGTTGTTTGGCAAGGGGGCACACATCACACAAAGAAATTATTTCAGTATCTAAGGTTTTATTACATAGATGATTTAAGGGAACAATTTTCTTTAAAGTGCTAAGAGAGGTGTGGCCAAGTCTTTGGTGCCAACAAATGATATCTTTATGTTTGGAGGAACAAGTGAAAGCATGTCGTAGTTGGGTATATGATCGGCTTTGAGAAGGTAAAGTCCATCACGAGATCACCAATAGCTATGATCTTCTTCATCCGATGGTCTGGAAAATGCATTGCTTGTCAATGATAAGAGTATGGCATTTGATCTGTTTAGATAGTTTTGACACAGATAAGAGATTATACTGAAAATTGGGTATGTAAAACACTTCTTCAAGAGTCAATTGTGTATTAATGAGGACTTTTCCTATGTGAGTGACTTTAACCTTAGTTCCATTAGGCAGGGATAAAGTGATGGGGTGTCTACTTATTTCAATATCATGCATAGTAGACAAGGATGTGCATATGTGATATGTAGCTCCTGAATCAATAATCCATGTATGTAGAGAATTATAATTGATTATAGAATTGTGGTCTGTGATAGATGTACCTGCCATGTGTGTCATTCCACAAAATTTTTGTCCTCCTTGATTAGTATTGAAATCCTCGTGTCGTCTTTAGCCTTGAGTATGTTCATGACTTGATTAAGTTGTCTTTGCAATTGCTCAATACCGGTCTTGATGCGTCCCATGTTGTTCTTGTTGTCTTGATCAATGTTGTTAGCCTGTAGGACTGTGCTTGCATGATTTTAGGATTTGTAGATGTATTTGGTTCCCATAATTTCCTTGGCTCCTTCCTCGATGTCCCTGGTTGGTCTTTGTTGAAGTCTTGCCTTGTGTGCAGGATGGTTTGGATTTCCAGGATGCCCCAAAGGAAAACCTTTAATTCTGTAGCAATCATCTTTGATATGGCCTTCCCTATTACAATGATTACAGAACACACCTTTTTTGAAAGGGGGCTTGTTATATCCAACCTTGTTTTGAAAAGAACTGGTCTGGACTTGTCCCATTTGAGTAACATTAGCAGCAAGAATTCCTGATTCAGACACAAAACCTTGTCTTTGTGTCTCCTCTTGCCTCACCATATAATATGCTTCTCGATGGTGGGCAAATGTTTCATCCTCGAAATTTGGCCTCTTATGTTGATATAAGCTGTCGTGCAAGCCCATCAGAACCTGCATAAGTTGCCTTCTCGTTCTCTTGATTCTTGGTTCTTGAGAGAACCACAATCCAAGGGCATTTGCATGTCTTTGTTATTGGGTCCAAAGTGAAGCTTCATCCCAATATCCCTTCATCTTGTGGTAGTAGGCTTCCACGCATCCAGTCCTTGTTCAAGCTGTAATTCCTTCTCCAATTGAAAGATTCTATGACCATCTATATTGGCAAACCTTTCCCCCAATTCTTTCCACACAGAATTGGCTGTGATGACATATTTGAGACTATTACTAATCTCCTCGATCCACGAATTAAAGATCCAAGATATAACCATGTCATTGGCCCTTGCCCATAAAGGAAACAAGGGATCTTGCTTCTCTGGAATAGGAAAAGTCCCATCTATAATTGCGATCTTGTTCTTGGCAGACATGGCAATCTCAAGAGATCGTTTCCAGGAATTGTAGTTTTCGCTCCCTGTAAGTTTTGTGGCAATGAGAACAAGACCAGGATGGTCATTGTTATGGAGATATAGAGGATGCATATTGGAGTCTATACCTATCTCCATGGTAGGGATTTTGTTCTTCGTATTTGGTGATTTGCTTTTGGTTTGGAAATTTAGCGTCATCTGCGCGATGTGATACAGGGATGAAGAGCAAAATAAGGGGTTTTGAATAACGAGCAAGATCACTGGTTACACCCTAGGTAATCGCTGCTCTAATACCATGATAAGAAAAGGAAAGTTTGAAATTTCATTCAAGAGGGAAGAAAACAGGAAGCCCTATGATTGTATTCTTTCTCACAGACCAAAACAAATAATCGACCTAGCCTATATACAGGGAAGAAACGGCTACCTAAAAACATAAACAACAATTACAGAGAGGCCCTTTCTAATATGCAAAAGTTACAACCAAACACTATTACTTTCAACTATAATGGAATTAAGAAATCTCTTCAAACTTGACTTGATCTCTCCATACTTGGCATTCTTTATAACCTCTGCTGCATATGTCTGTTTGAATCCATTATTGTGGGAATCAATACTGTTAACACCTTAAACCGCCGGTTATATAGTTCAGTCAGCCCCAAAGTTTTTGGAACCGGATGATCATGTTCACTCGATGTTTTTAACCTTTTGGCAAGAACTTAAGAAATATATATTACGAGTATTTTCTGTAAGATGGATTTTCATGTTCCGACTTACTGTGAGTCGGCAGACTGAGATATGAGAGAATGAGACTACATTTTATGAATTAAAATTTGTAAGAAAATCTTACAGGAGACATATCCTTGACTTTTACAAGTACATGTTAAACAATCTTTTATAAAAAAAATTACTTATTTTATTAGTTTTACAATTTTTAAAACCGCTTAAATGAATTACAATTAATGTAAAAACATTTGAAAGATAAATATTTATATAACTTTGCTAGGTTTACCATCAGGATTACCACTATGGTGACAACTATGCCTTGAAGATGCATATGCAACTCGCATGCACTTTACCTTCAAGGCAAAGTTGTCACCATAGTGGTAATCCTGGTAATAAACTTGGTATTTTCCATATTTATAATGTATCCTTTAACTTTTTAAAAAAATTAGAATCGGTTATCAAGCAAATAAACTTTGACATTACTTTTTAGGCTCAACCCCCCCCCCCCCCCCCCGAAACTCCTTCATTAGGTTTCAGAAGAATCATACCATGTTAAATGAAGAATTTCTTTTGTAAGCATACTTAATCAACTGGTCTATTTCTGCAAGTAGTTCTTCCTTGTGTGCCCTTAAACTATGCTATTAGCACTTCTTCGCGACTCGAAATACAAATTATTGTTACTCTTTTCGTTTCGGCAAAAAATCCACTATTCTATTATGATATATTTTACTTAAAGAGTTTTATTTCAAAAATTAAGACATAAAATGTCATTCTATTACTAATGAATTACTAAAAATGTCATTTTTTAACTTCCTATATTTTAATAGGCATATCGTTTTAAATAATCACAATTAGTAGTAGTAGTAGTAGTACATAAATGAAGA
Organism: Codonopsis lanceolata; assembly: GCA_013146195.2. Taxonomy (NCBI): domain Eukaryota; kingdom Viridiplantae; phylum Streptophyta; class Magnoliopsida; order Asterales; family Campanulaceae; genus Codonopsis; species Codonopsis lanceolata. The sequence continues at coordinate 19,457,531 of CM028383.1, forward strand.
AGTAATTTCTAAGTGAATCATTAATTGTCACAATGTAAGAAACATCTATTCTATGATGATAAAAGTAGAAATTTTTTATCAAAATTACTTTCAAAACTAACATTAGTTTATAATCAATGTAACATTCATCTTTTCTATTGGTAGTATTAGTAGAGATATATTTCATATCGGTTATAAATTAATTTTGGTTTTAAAAGTCATTAGATTAAAAATCTAATATTTTATTACTAATAGAAGAGTTGTATCTCATATTGGTTTGAAAATAATGTTTGTTGTAAAATATATATATATATATATATATATATATATATATATATATATATAAGATTTCTGCTATTAACAACATAAGAGATTAATATCTCATTATTGTATTAATTATTAATACATCGGGGCACACTTAATAAAACATATAAAATGCTTAATACAATACTTTTGAAAAGTGTTTGACCAAAATACCATTTACGTAATTTAATTTTTTCGTTTTTTTATTAAATTTAATTTAACAAATTTTAAATTTAAAAAATATTTTAAACACAATTAATTTATTTATTTATTTGATTTAGTTACTAAACACAATTAAATTACTAATTAATTTGATTTGGTTACTAAGTGAAAAACTATCTTTGAGTATAAATATCAGATTGTAAAAAAAAATTGTAAGTGAAAAAAAAATTACATACGTATTTTTCTCTCTGTCAAAATTTCAATCAGTTAAAACTTCCAAAAAGTCTACCAATTTGGAAGCAAATCGGCAACAAAAGTGATGAAACGTGGATATGGACGATGATGATGATGTTATATTTACCACTGGCGCGAACTTTACGGAAATCTTTAATTCTAATTGTTTGATTTTTATCTCTAAATGTTAAATTTTTATCCGTTAATTGATTTTTTAAATGTCTAAATAAAAAAATAAAAAAAAAAGAAGAAAGGTTTAGGGACCAGTTTTGTACAGGTCCAAATGGGGGGAAGGGTTAGGGAATGGTCTAGTAACAGTTCAAATGGGGAGAATGGGTTTGGGCCTGGTTAGGTGGCAGTCCAAATGGGGGCTATGTGTTTGGGATTGGTTGGTTGGTAGGGATTAGGTTTGAGGGGGGAAATGGATTGGGCTTGGACTGACTTTCAACCCGGTCCCTAAACTTGTTTATTTTATTTTTTTAATTTAAATCTAATCCAAATCAAATTAATAAAAAACAAAAAAATTAAATTACATAAAGGGTATTTTGATAAAACATTTTTCAAAGGTGTTATATTAAGCATTTTATAAGAGTTGTATTAAGTACATATGTAATACATATTATTAATAGGTAATGTTTGAAACAATGAGTCACACATGAATGCTTGAGAATAATAATAACATTATTGTTATAATAATAATAATAATAATAATAATAGAAATAGTGATAGTGTAATAATAAAAATAATATTGTACAATTCTTATTATCATTGTCATAAATTAAAAAAATAAATTCATCCAAATGAAAGCTTTTAACATATCTGCGTTAGTAGAAACTTTAAATTTTAGATTTTATGGTATTAAAATAGTTATTTCGAAACTTTTAAAATCATTATTTATATTTTAACAATGTGAAATACTTCTTTTCTAACCAATGTGAGATATACATCTTATATTGGTAATAATGGTTGAAGTCTTTTATCAAATAATAACCAACATCACTTTCCAACCAATGTATGATATATCTCTTCTATTGGTACTTAATAATAATATTTTTAAAACCAATATCAATTTCTAATTAATGTGTGATACATTTCTTCTATTGTTGAAAAATTAGTGTTTTTAGTTAAATCAATTGTATAACTTGAGGCACGAATTTCTTTACGTGTCATTTACTTGTTGGCGAATGTAATTGCGCAAATATGTTCTACTCGGTGAGAGTATCAAAATGATATTTTTATTTGTCCAAATCGAGTTTTGGATGAATATATATCAAGATTTAAAGCATAATACTTGTTTTAAAAAAAATTTAGTGTTTTAGTGAAAGAAATTGTGCAACTTGAGACACAAATTTCTTTACGTGTCATTTGTTTGTTGGCAAAAGTAATTGTGCAAATGTGTTCTACTCGACAAGAACATTGAAATAATATATTTATTTGTTCAAATCAAGTTATCAAGGCTTAAAGTATGATGTTAGAAGTGAGTCATTAGAAGTAATGTCTTACCTCAAAGAGTTTTATCTCAAATTGGTTAGAAATAATGTTAGTTGTAAAATTTTTTAAATATAAGTCTTCTATTATTGACAATAGAAAAAGTTATATATAATACTAATACCCTTTATCATATTGATTATTATTATGTATTATTATTACTTAATGACTAGAAACCAAGAGTTTTTAAAATATTCACATAGATATTTTATAATGAAAATTTATGAAAAGGTAGTGAGTCAACACAACTATAATGCTCACCACCAACTTTATAAATATATATATATATATATACATATATATATATATATATATATATATATATATATATATATATATATATATATATATATATATATATATATATAGATTTGCCGATCCAATGGCTCAAGAGTAAAGTTATGCATCTATAAGACTGAGGTTGACAACAAAGGCAAAAAGCACACGACAATTATTCCTAAGCTCAATAATTAATTATAGATTCATTTTCAATTTTCATAAATAATTATGAGTGATTGGTACTCATTGACTTGAAAACTATTCATAAAAAACTTTGCCATGGCTAATAAATTTTCGTCACAATTCCTGCATGGACAAAAGATGTGTATATAATATCTGGCCGGTAATACGTGTGCGCGCGTGTATATATATATATATAGAGAGAGAGAGAGAGAGAGAGATGTCTTTAGGGATTAGGGAGTTAGTTTAGTGATAGACGGTGAAAAACAATTTTACACCAATGGTCTTAAGTGACTGATACATGATAAATCAAAATCTTTATTTTTAACACATAATTTTGATTTGTCATATGCCAATTATTTAAGACCGTGTATAATTGTTTTTCACCGCCGGTAAACTAAAATTTTACTCAAATTAAGGTTTCGTTTGTTTCACGGAAAATGATTTTCAGAAAATGATTTCTTGAAAATGAAAAGATTTCGTTTTCAAATGTTTGGTAAATCTTTTGAAAATGTACCGAAAAACATTTTCGGGTGTTTGACAAATATACGAAAAATGCTACGAAAAACAATATGTAAATAAATTAAAAATATATATATTCTAATATTAATGTTCATATTGAATACTCCCTCCGTCCCTAATTAAATTATCGTCCTCCTTTCCTTTTTTGTCCGTCCCAAAATAATTGTCTACTTTGAAACTTACCTTTTTAGAACATCACTTTTACCACTTTACTCTTACTTTTTCACTCTACTTTAATTATGAGCCACATATACATGGGCATTAAAAGAAACTACATATTAAACCAATATAAATAATCAAGTCAATTACTTTTTTCTTAAAATGTATCGATTATTTAGGGACGGAGGGAGTATAAGATAGTGTTGAGCTTTAAGTAATTTTCCATTAGTAACATCAATTTATCATTAGTCGTGTCAAATTAATAAGATGCATATTTTTTCAATCTCACAAATACAAATAAAATTGATATGAAAAAAACGTTTTAAAAAAGAATATAAATAATGTTTGGGACGTTCCTAAATAATATAGTTGACACAAATTTAAAGATGTAGTGAGTATTTATTAAAATTAAAATTTATATAGTGTGCACAAACTCCATTTATATTTCTAAATAATTTATTTGTTTAGTGAAATATTGTGCATATATGTAAATATGTGTAATTGTGGAAAGGGGCGAAGGGATGCTCGAACTTTTGGAAAATGACTTACAGAAAATGAATCTGTAAGTCATTTTCCGGAAAAGAAGGTTTCATTTTCCGTTGACTCGTGAAAGCTTTTACGTTGACTATATTTTCATAATGTTACCAAACATCGAAAATGAGGATAACGTTTTTCGAAAGTCATTTTCGTGAAACCATCGGAACCTAAATTAGAGTGTTGTACCAACATGTTTTAGGATTGTTTATCTGATTTATGTTTTTTTTGTCTAATTCCTCAAGAAATCCTATTATCAATTAAGACTTAAAGAGTGCTTAAGCCTTCATGTAAACTGGTGATGCCACAAACAAATAGGAGATTGTTGTTCTTATTGTATTTTATTTAGATTTGTTTGTAGTCAACTACTTTTAGTTTCATGTAATAGTGGGTAAATAAGTTGTGTACCACTTAGCGTTGCAATTATGATTAAGACTTGGCTTTGGAACAAATAATATAGGCCAGAATAGTTGTGATCACCAGCACACTTTGAAGTCTCATGCTACTACAGAATGTGATTGAAGACTGATAAAATGGAAAATAACATATGATATCTCCATTCTCAATCCTAATTTGACCAATCAAAACTTATTCACCAAGAACCACACGAGAGTGAATTAAATGAGTTTTCCTCTTTGGCTCTTTGGTGTTTTTGGCACAAAGGCAGAACAACACTTCTGGTATGTTGTTTTCCTATTTCTAGTAAAGCACTGTTTATCAGGTTCTCCACCTCTGGCCCGCCTTAATTACACTCTTATCATCCAGATGGTCAATAAATTCACTTTTATAAGGGTAGCCCAAACACTATTTTAGTTACCGCGGGTTCTCAAGCATCTTATAAATAACTAGTTTTTGCATCCGTGCGTTAAACGCACAGTGTATATATATATATATATATATATTTTTTTTTTTCAACTAAATTATATAAGTAAAATTAATAGGAAAATAGATAAATGAAAGTGATTTTAGATATCCAATAAATGTTTCAATTTTTGTGCTCATTTACCATATATCAAACATATAATTAATTTTTTTCCAAGTCATGAAGAGTAAAAACTAAATATAAAGAGGTTTCGTAAGTTTCAAAAGTTTTTGACTAATCAATAAATTAATATTTTATGTTTTTTTATTAATAGGTTAAATGTTATCTAGATTTTGAAGACATAGAAAGTCGTATACATTTTTATATTCTCATATGGTAGATAAGACAATAATGATGTTATGTTTTTTATAAGTAACTTTTGGCAAAAATTTATTTTATGTAGCAGTGTTATTTACTTCTGTCATTATATATATGGATGTTTGAAAATCACATGTCAATACAAGTTTTTACAAGGGCTTTCGAGTTTTGTGCTATGTATCGATACTACAAAGTATCAACAACTAATTTGTTATGTTCGAAATGTAATGGTAGTTCTCACTTCTCACGAATCCAAAACAATTCCAAAATTATCTAATTAGTAGCCAAGTAATTTAAAACATTAAGCAAAACAAAATAATAACGCTAGCATAAATTATACTCCATTTGTATTACTCCCTCCGTCCCTAAATTATCGTCCTCCTTTCTTTTTTCGTCCGTCCCAAAATAATTGTCCATTTTGAAACTTACCTTTTTAGAACATCACTTTTACCACTTTACTCTTACTTTTTCACTCTACTTTAATTATGGGCCACATATACATGGACATTAATAAAAACTACACATTAAACCAATATAAATAATTAAGTCAATTACTTTTTCTTAAACTGTGCGCCGGGTCAAGCAGAACAATTATTTAAGGACGGAGGGAGTAAAATAAATGGTGAATTGAAAATTTACACAAGGAAACTTATAAAAGGTTAGATTTACTGTTAATAAAAAATAAGGGAAATAGAGAGGGCAGTAAGCCAGTAGCCCCACTGCCCCAGTAGTCGACAGCGGAAAGGATTTTCTAGGGGTGTCCGTGTCTAGTTAATCTCCAGAAGACATTGGAATATGGAGAGGGTGTTTGGTACAAAGAAGACAAGTTCATAAAGAAATTCCATTTTGTGTTATTTGGAAGAAAACACAATCTTCCTTCTAATTCCCTCTCGTCATCTTTTGTATATTACATTTTTTTTTGATACATTACATTAAATTAATATTAAAAAAATTGAAAATAATAATAAATCAAATCTCAGCCAATCGGCATAATAGTGAGCATATGTTTGTTGGCTTCTTCTTCTAGTTATCTAGTTTTACAAACAAACAAATATTTGGCCCGTTCAAAAATAAGTGTTCTCTGGACGGGATTTAAGAAATACTCAATCGGTTCTGTACAAAGAATTCACTATTTTATTTTGAGATGTTTCACTCAAAAAATCTATTTTCAAAAATTAAAATATAAAAATATCATTATATTACTAATAATCTACTAAAAATGTTATTTTCTTAAGAAATGTCATTTTCTTAAAATATTTGAACTTTCAAACTAGGACTATTTACCCGAAACGGAAGGAGTAATATAGTTCATTGTAAGTTTCCATTAATACCCTCCAAATATTACAGGTGTCAAACTAATGGATCTCTTTCTTTTTCATCTTAAATTTAATAAGGGTATTTTAGACATTATGGTTAAAAAATCTTTGTAAAATTTGAAAAGAAAAAAAAACACTCCTTAGTCAATCAATTTCTCTTTATTCCTATCAAATTTTTTCTTCAATTAATACAAAAACATAAAAACTCATGGCAACCACACCTTAGATTTGGTGGGCACAGTTTTTGTCCAATGGGTCATACGACTATAAGATTCAAGTTTCATTTTGGTCCGTTGAAAATTGATAATAATAATCTCATAGGTACAACCCTACAAAGCCAAAACAACTTTGGAAAAAGCAATTCCATTATATATGTTGAACAATTCAGTACCCACATGCTATTAACCAAGCTTCTGCTTATAGGCTCATAGCTGTGGTCCAACCCTAACATTTGTACACAATTTATGAGATGGCCAAAACACAAGCATGGAAACCCATCTCTAGATTTTGACCTTTTGTGTTGAGACAAAGAAAAGTCACTATCAACAAAAGAGGAAAGTACCCACCTCCAGTCTCCAGATCTTGATACATTAACATGGAAGCATTTCAAAGTTGAAACAATGGAAATGAAAAACATCCCTAGAATTTGAAAGAGACATCTAGCTAGGCCATAACCAAATAAAATGGTACCTCATAACTAGAAAGATTGTATTGTGATTTGTGATAGGGGATTCTAGTCTTTGCTAAAACTAAATATGTAAGAGTTCAACTCCATTACTTCATGCATGAGCTATAAACAAGTTCAACCTGAGCTTTACTAGAGCCATATGAAACATACACGTTGCCGTCCTTCAACTGAGCTCTAAACATTAACCTAGCTTCAAGTCGGTTGGTTTCTTGTTTTTGAAGAGCCCGAGCCAAAAATGCTTTGACAAAGCAGAAGAGTGCTAGTAATGTGCAAGTATAAGCGACTCTTAACAACGAGAAATGAGAGAAACACTCAAACAGTAGGAAATAATGTGAAAGTTAATGGCAAAAAGTCATGTATTCATTTGAAGTAGAACATTTACCGCACATTCCTATCATATTTCTTCATCCAAAGAATACATTTTCCATGTCACTGATACATTTTCTGTATGATTTGCATACCATAGAATTCATAATAATCAAAAATAAAAAAAAAAAAGGACTTGCATATCATAATTCATAGATTTCTGTAAAATTCAGTGAAGAGTGCAAATTTATGGAGCGATTTCAAGCCTGGGTTCAAAGCAGAAGCCAGTAAAGAGCTGCAGTGGGAACCTTTTCGTGACCGGGCATTTCTGAGACCATTTCCAATGATTACGTTTCATGTCGAAAACAAGAAGAGCAGGTGCTCCGTAGCTCTGAATATAGATGAGATCGTCTGTGCCGCTACTTGCAAAAACATCATCAAACTCCCCAAATCCTTGGAAAAACTTATGGGGCATACGAGTAGTCTCTTGCCACTCTTTCCCATTTAGAACCCATATCTTAATACCCTTAATAATATCGGGTCTATCTTGTTTCCCGATCCCTCCCACCATTACCAGTTTTTCTTTCAGATTCATCAAACGACCACATGTCAAAGAACACGGCACTGGGATAAAACTCCTCATCAACAAACCGTGAGAAGATCGTGTCGAGAGGTTATAAGTGACTAACCCATGACGGTTCTCCGGCATGCCCCCACCGCCACCGGTGGAATATATTAAGAAATACAAAACCCCATCACAAATCACAGACTCTTCGCCGCCTCTCCATCCAGTCAACACCTCAGTCAAAGGGGTGGTCCACCGCATTGTTTCCGAGCCATAAAGATGAACTGAGATGTCCCACTGGAAAAAATTACCCGGGACTTGCTTAGATTTCACAAGGGACACATTGTAATTTTGAGATATCCGATTCACTGAGATGGCAAGTGTGCCGTAATCAGAGGATCTGAAACCAGGAAGGTCGTACAGCCTAACACAGCTTTTGGTGATTGGGTTACAAACATACAGCATACTTCTACTATCATTATCCATGAAACAAACTAAGCCACACGATGACGCAATAAGCCAGTTGGAGGTCTCGATGCAGGGGAGTTCGATTCCATACCATTTTCGAAGAATGGGATCGTAGGCATAACCAACAGGTTCATCGGAGCTCGTAAACATGAAATACCAAGGCTTCTGTGAGAGGGCTGGTGAGAAATTCCATAAGAACCTTCTAGAACTTACAATCTCATTCCATCTTTTACACACGCAACCAACCCTAAAGATGCTTGCAATGGGGAGGTAGGCTAGAATTCTCTCTAACAAGTCATCAGGCAAGATTAAATCAACAGAAACCATAGGGACTTCTTTACTGCCTTCATCACTTGGTTCGGTGAATGTATCAAACTCACCAACGTCTCTTTTCATGTTCTCGAAGCAGTGGCTGACCCACGATGTTTCCCCTTCCATGGTTACAAAGAGCTATGTAGACCTAATACAGAACAAGGGACAATAAATAAATAACATTGCATAAACAAGAAACGTTGAAATAGCTTGCTGGCAAACAAGGACATATACGAATGAATCACCTGAAGTTGGTATTACTCATTAGGAACAATAAAATCTAGGGCAGGCTCAACCAAACAAAACTCGAATTACCTGAAAAATTAACATGCCAAGGAAAAGTGTTGGGCAACTCAACAGACTTATAAAGGAGGGGGGGGGGGCGCAGAAATTACCTCAATTAATTATAAAAAACAGAGTTAAATTTAATAATAGTACTTCTGCCTCCAATCATATTGAAAGGACATAAAAATATTTAACATTAAATAGTAAAAAGATTATCCAATCGCATGCCCAGACACAGAGATCACTCTCAAACTTTTGTACTTAAATTACTTTAGGAAATACTTATAAATACAAGTAATTGTAACTACTCTTGAGGCGAAGAAAGCAAGAACATAAACAAGAAAACTTTCTAAATCAAATTTTCGAAAAAACAAAATAACATTAACAATAATAAATTGAACAACGCTTCAAGAGGTAAAAATTCAGTTTTCATGATAAAAACAGGGATTAGGACAATTACCCGGACGAAGATAGTGCTAAATGCAAAAACTTGGTAAAATGGTCATTCGGCATATTTTTGTAAGACACACCCACGGTTTTGGTGTGTTGGTGGGTTGAGATACGAGAGAGTGGATCTCCGTTTTACGAATAAGCGAAAATGAGATGAGGAACACTAATCAACCACACATAAAGAGCCAAATACCATTAGTGGGTTAAAAAGATTATCTGTAAACACAGATTGCATTCTAGTACCCTAGATAACAAAAGAGGAAAATGCAAACTGATTTTATTATTACCAGAAATGGAAAAAAGCATTTCTATGGGATAACACAAAAATGTGAAAAGAAACAACAACTATTGCACAGATTTATGACCCCAATAAAATTGAAATTTATTCACAAATAAGCCAATGAATAATTTTAACACAGAACAACAACTTTCACAGATTTAGATATCACGCCTTAACATGGGTTTTAATAAATGCAAAAATTATAATATATTATAATAATGTTAGATAAAATATTAGACCAGGTAGAGCTATCAATCAAACATCAATGAAGAAAACTCCATCATAAAAAAAAAAAAAAAAAACATATGAGTGAAAAAAAAAACTTGCAAAGCAAAATTTTACCAAAATTTAAAATTTTAAAAAAATATCCAGGAATGAAATAGATCAAGAAAATACCTTCGTGTATACGAAACTCCTCTTTGTGCATAAAAAACCCTCCCTAAGGCCAACTGGGTATTCAAGATTTGAAGCAAAAATGAGGAAACTAAACAGATCTCTCTCTCTCTCTCTCTAAAATTTTAGAAAAAAAGTGGAGAGTTTTGAAATGGGTCGGGTTGGATTTTAGCTCACAAACATGACTATTTATACAAAGAGAGAGGATTGGGGGTTTCTTTCTTTCTTGTTGGGGTACAAAATTGACAGGTGTAGCTTACTAGCTTGTGAGTTGTGACCTTGTGTGTGTGTGTGTGTGTGAGAGAGAGAGAGAGTCTGAGGTGGTTTTCAAGGGATGGATAGATTTAAATGGGGTGGAGAAAAACATTGGGATTTTGGCCAACTACACGATCAAGAAGAAAATAATGCTTTCCTCCTTGTCACACTTCCCATATTTTTCACTTTAATTATTGTTTTTTATAACTTTTTCCACTAATTTCATACTCCATAATCTTTTTGTATTCAATTTTAACCTTCCATAGGTGTAGAATCTTTTCTACATTAACAACCTTTCTATTATAATATTCTTTTCGATCCTAAATAATCGCTCTAATTGATTTGACTTACAATTTAAGAAAAAATAATTGATTTGATTATTAATATTGGTTTAATGCGTAGTTTCTTTTAAAGCTCATGTGTATGTGACTCATAATTAAAGTAGAGTGAAAAGGTAAGGATAAAGTTGTAAAAGTGATGTTCTAAAAATGTAAGTTTCAAACTGAACAATTATTTTGGGACGGACGAAAAAAAAAGGATGACGATAATTTAGGGATAATTAAGGGGTGGCAAACCGATTCGTGTTCGCTTGTTATCGGGCCAATACGATAACAATACGACACGATAAACATAAACATGAACACGACATGATAAGTTTATTGTGCTTAATATTAAAACTCAAACACGATAAAAACACGAAAAGCACAGCATGACACGATAAGTAAAAAAACACAATTTATTTAGTCAGATCCGTTAAGCCCAATAAACATAATAAAATATATAATTTTGATTCTTTAATACATATTTTGAAAATTTATCAATATAAATAGTGAAATAATTTAAAAGTTATAAATGTTCAAATGATAAAACTATTAAATAATCATGAAAATTGTTCGAAAGAAGTGAACATCCCCTAGTAAATTTTAAAAATCATATTTTAAAAACATATATATTTTAAATATCGTGTTTTATCGTGTTTATCAAACCAGACCGATATCAATCCATTTTATCATGTTGGCCCTATAACAGTTCAAACCAAATAAACCCCAGCCAAAACCCTATAATTTTGTATCGTGTTTTTATCGGTCAATCGTGTCGTAAACAATTAAAATCTAAAAATAGTGTGATTACACATGTCATAATTTAAAGACGTTTATACAAATTGCACGTATACATAAAATCCTACTCAATGTTCTATGGTAAACAGTTGTTTTGGTATCTTTTTCCCAAACTGAATTTCTTTTTTCCACCATCAATTTGTCCATGTCGTTCTGTCACTAGGCCCAATTTAAACATACTTTAAACTTAATTTGTATTTGGAACAAAAAAAACTCTCCCAAAACGTCATATATTTTAGAACAAATGGAGTAAATCTTTTGAAAATATACCGAAAAACATTTTTTACGGAAAACAATATATGAATAAATAGAAAAAATATATTTTAATATTAATGTCCATATTGAATATATGATAATGTTGAACTTTACATAATTCTCCTTCAGAAACCCTCAATTTATTATTAGTTGTGTCAAATCAATAAGATTCATTTTTTTTTTCAATTTCATAAATACAAATTTAAAAAATTGGTAATTGATATAAATAAAACGTTTTAAAAAATATAATGTTTGTGACATCCTTAAATAATATGGTTGACATTTTAGGAGGTAGTGAGCATTTTTTTAAATTAAAATTAATAAATAGTGTGCACAAACTTCATATATATTTCTAAATAATTTATTTGTTGAGTGAAACATCGTGCGTATATGTAAATATGTGTAATTGTGGAAGGGACGGAGGAGTGCTCGAACATTTGGAAAATAACTTACGGAAAATGAATCCGTAAGTCATTTTCCGAAAGAAAAAAGCTTCATTTTCCATTGATTCAGAAAAACTTTAATGTTGACTACATTTTCCTAAGGTTACTAAATACCGAAAAATAAGGAAAACATTTTTCGAAAATCATTGTCCGTGAAATAAATGGAGCCTCAATTACAACTCGAACTCACAGCTTATTTTTGTATTAAGTATTACTCCCTCCGTTTCCAGCAAAGAGTCCACGTCTGAAAGTGAACTAACTCTTTAGAATAGTTGATAATTTTTAATTTTAACTCATAATAAAATAATTGCCTCTTTACCCGCAACAGATGGAGTATTTCTTTTGAATTTTTAGCAATATGACATATACATCATTCTTTTATAAAACCTCTAATCAAAACATTTTACTATGTTTACTATTATAATTACCCCCTCCGTTCCACCCAAATAATTTCATTTCAAAAAACTAATAATTTAAAGATATAATAGCATTATTAGAGTTAGTTGTAATAACGAAAATATATAATAACAACCAATATACTTACAATACAAGTGAAAGATAAAATAAAAATAATAAGTATAATTTTTTAAAGTTGATATTTATGTGAAACATTTTAAAATAATATGGTGAATTTATTTCAAATAACGGAGAGTAATAGCTTGAAAAATTGGTGAAACAATTTCTACAATAATTAATATGATATTCGTAAACATTTTATATGACTATGAGCATATAACATTTCTTGTATTAGCAATGTATTCTTCAAAATTCAAATAGACCATACGTGGGTAATGTTCTTTTCTTTTCTTCTCTCAGTTGTTGTTTGACATTAGAAAAAGATTATGGGTGTCCACTTCTAGTTAATGAAAGGGCATTATGTCCAATAAGCCTTCTTTACCTAACTACTATGGTGTGCCCCAATTATTAGTTTTAGTAGCTGTGTCATGTGTGTATACATGTGATGTTTTTTTTTTCAACAAAACAATATCATATGTTTACTATTTTAAACTAAAAGTTTGTTTTTCTTTTTCTTATATGTAACAGTTACCTTAACCTTACCTTTGAGTTAAGCAAAGATATATTCTTTTTTAAAATTAAGATATAAAAGTGTTATTTTATTACTAATGAATTTGCTCGGGATGAAAGGGGTATTCAGGTTTAGAACATGAAAAACACAGTATTGAAATATAAAGGAAATTATTATGATTGTCCTATTATCATTGATGTGAACATATATGTGTTTGATTTATGGTTTTAAACTTTCTCCCTCTTTGTTTTCATTAGATGTCTCCCTATTTCACCCACTTTTTTTCCACTAATACACACTCAAAACCAAAAATTCAAAATCATTCCACTAAACTGCAAAACCAAATATATGCATGTAATTCCAAAAATTTCTGAGTTGTAATTATGTGTCAACAATATAAACAGGTTGCTTAAAGATACTTAGGTGTACCTGGACCCTGCAGCCATAGATGAACCATCTTGGGTCAAACTTTTGGTTGGTTAGAATTTATTTTGATAATCAATAATTTGTTCAATTGCTTGGCCATGGAAATGCCATATACTTGCATCCAATGACCAAATGGGGCTGTTTTTCATAACATCTTGCTAGCAAGTGTTGTTATTATATTATAGACTTTCACAAGGCACCAACTGTCTTTCAACACAATTAAAAAGCATTCATTTTAATCTGCAAATTGTTATAACATGGAGGTAGACAGGGCGGGTATCCGCAGCGTTCACATGGACAAGTGAGTGTTGATTGTTAACATGGATAAAAATCTACGCGCTATAAATGGACCCATTAACATAACATATATTATCAAATAAAAACAAATAGTACTACATTTAAAATTTTCACTTACAATACTAATCGGTTTCACACGCTTACAATTGAAAAAAATTAACAACTAACGAAGGTTAAAGAATGAAATTGTGTAATCTTGAGGCACATAATTTTTCATGTATCATTTGTGTAATGACAAGAGTAATTTTGGAAACATATTCTATTATGTTAGAACATCGAAATCATATATTCATTTATCCAATTTGATATTGAGATAAATAAGTTATGATTGATTAAAGTATGGTGTTGGAAATATATTTATCTCACATTGGAAAATGAACAAAATTTTGAGTGGTTTATATACAAGTGTCTTATGTGGTAAGGGTAAACTTGTGTGGAATAGAGGCTCTCTCTCACGCAGAGGGTGCAAATTATGGCTTTGTTTAGCCTACCAAATTTGTCTAAAGTTTAGAACAATCACCGCATATCTTCTTGCATCGAATTTCGCTTGCGTATTCTTTGGCCTCCTATTTCATATTGGTGATAAAATCGGACACAATTTCACTTCGCCGGAAACCTTCGTGCTAAAGGATTCTCCGTCGTATCCTGAGAGACAGACGTCAAGAAAAGCTTCCAAACACTTACAAGAAGTGACGAATCCATTTTAAAGAAATTGTGTTCGATATAAGTCTCGTACCAGCAGATTTCGTTCTGTACCAACAGCCCTTCACACCAGCAGTCTTTCTAAGGCTTACGCTACCAGTAGACTTGGCATTCACCAGTAGACCAGCAATCTTGGCATCCACCTGCAGACTTCCAATGCTAAGTCTACAAGCAGACTTTTCATAATCAAACTTCCAGTCCAGTACTCTTCATAGCAGTAACGATTTGAATTGTTTCTTCAATTTTGTAATCTGATTCATATTGATTTCCCTGAATATTTCTAAGGGTCCGTTTGAATACATTGATTTTGAATTCAATAAATATTCAAATTTCATTAAATTTAAATAACTTATAATTTGCTTTCAAAATCATAGCATTTCCCTTATTTGGATAATTTGTGGAATTCAATTGTAATTCTACATTATACTTAAAATAAGAGTTTAATAATATGTAAAGTATCTAGTTTAATCTAGTGGTATATGATTGTTAGTTATTATCAATGACAATGGTTCAAACCTTACTAACAACAATAATATTTAAAAAATTAAATTTTAGAAAATAAATAGCATATAGTGGCAATGGTTAACGACGGTGGCGGTGGTGATGGTGGCCGGAGGTGTTGGCGACGGCGGGGGGTGGTACAAGTGGTGGTGGCAGAAGTTGTTTTGGTAGTGATAAAAAGAAGGTGATTTGTTACTATATAATAGTTGATCAAAATTTATAATTTAAATTATTATGATTTATGATAGAATTAGTTTTATAGAATTGATTTTCTACCGTTCCCATCACCTCCTTCTGTTGTCAGGTCCTCCCTCTCCACCCATCCAAGGCCGTTCCTGACATTTTATAAGCCCGGACGAATGAACAAATAAGGGCCCCAATAAATTGATAATACCCAAATATAAATGCCTATAATTTAAATTTCATACTTCAAAATACACTTTTAATTGCATTTAACAAAAATTAGTGTTTTTGTTACAAATCTAAAAAATACATCGAATTTCAAATAAAAAATTCCATCAACTTGCAAAGCCTTCCATCATCTTGAAATTATCTTGTCTGTTGCAATGTCATCAAAGATTCAAACATTCAAACATTCAATTTCAAACATTCAAACCGATAAATCGATAATATTCATCTAAAATCTCGATTTATCCCCAAATTGAATAATTAAAACTTAAAAATTATAACAAAATAGGTAATCAAATACAAATAATATTCATAAAAAATTCTCAAGTTGAGACAGTCTCAACAAAAATATAGAAATATAGAACCAATAGATTAATACTGGAAATAAGGAAATTATTACCAGTGGCGGATCTAAAGATAAACTTCAGTGGTGTCACAAATTAGTACTATTACATAAATTTTTTGAAAATTACAATTGTCCCCTACGCGTTTTAATACGTTGAAAACGTTGAATTAATAGTCATTTATCATATTAATATGTTTCAAAAATTAAATTCATCATAGACTTTAATTCCCAACAATGCGACTCTAACGAAACAAACAAACAAATTCCAACAAATTCATCATAGACTTCAACCTCAAATAGTCAAATTCAAAAATCAAAACCCCTAATTTCGGATAAATAGAAACAATTCCAACAAATTTATCAATTAAACTATCAAATCAGTTAATCAACTACACAAAATGACAAAAAATGTTTAATGGTTCCAAAGAAATTCATCATAGATTCATAGACTTTAAATCTTTAATGATTTTGTCAAAAGTCAAAACCCCACAAATCCCAATTCTCAAATCCCAAATCCCACATGAACAGAAGTTAGTCAAGACTCAAGTTATAGAACAGAAAGTAAAAACATTCGGTATTCCTATGCAGAATTTTGTAAAACAAGTTCTGAGTAACCCAAAAAAAATTGCTTCAAAATGAATTCAAATTTCAAAATATTCGGTATTCCTATGCAGAATTGAAGTGAAGATTGAAGAATTGAAGTCTGTTGAGAAACGAAAAAGTAAATTACCTAGTCTGGCCGGCCTCGCCGACTCGGACTCGCCGGTGGTCCTAGTGCCTGCTCGCCGCTTCGCCTGCGGTGCGTTGCCCGGCCGGTCCTCTACTCTCTACTCCTCTTCGACTCTTCCGTCATCATCAAGATTCAAGGTCTCCAGGAGCGGAAGGGTCGGGGGCGAGACGGCGAGGGAGCGACTGAAGTCGATGTCTCTCTCTGTTGCCGATAACCGATTGGGTATTTTGGAATTGGAAATTGGAATTACCTAATGGCTAATGCCTATTAGTCTATTACCGAATTGGGTTTTGCCCGTTTGGGTCTCGTGACTTATCGGTGACTGGCCCAGTGGCCTGCTTGGCTGCTTCACAAACAACGTCTGGTGGCCTGGCCGGCAGGCCCATTCTCCAAAATTAATTAAATGATATATATATATACTATGGATATGGATTAAACTTTGGGTCCCCTAAATATTGAAGGCCCAGGGCGGTTGCCCCTCATGCCTAGGCCCAGGGCCGGCCCTGCACCCATCTCTCTCCTCACACCCCTCCGAAAACCCGACATTAAACTTCGATTCGAGACGGTTGCTGGGATGGTTTTTAATGCAACTATTTTTATTAATGGAAGATTATCAAGTGCAATATGGGAAGTTATTCGGAAAACACTTTACATTATTAACAATTAGTTTTTTTAATTAGTGCGTTAAACACACGTCAACTAAATGGTACATAAACAAAATAAAAAAGATAACAAATCTTAAGGGATAAAATAAGAAGAATCGGTTTATTAACAATTACACATAAGTATATCACTAATCATTATAGATTCTAAAAAAATTCTTTATACACAACATTTGTTATCTTATTAGTTGGTTTTTCATTTTCACTGCATATCAATATCTAGTTTCTTCAAAAAGAGACCTACGGCTACATGCAATTATTGATTTTGACACTTGTTAATTGTTATTACATATGATACCAGCAATGGTAATTGTTTTCTTTGGAACATGAAAGACAGTCTTACATAGGATGGAGTTAATGAAAATTTTATGATAAAAACATTTTCTCCAACATTCCTTCCTTTCAAAAAATTTGTTTCAATAATATAATCCCCAAGATTTATGATGATTAGTCTTGTTCCATTACACAACCCTGCAATATGGTCAATGTTTCTCAATAGCATTACTGGAACACCAATTTTAAGTTTCAATTCATGACCTGATGACCTTGAACATATTATACTATTCAAAAACTATGTAGAATAAATGTCTTCGAACAAACTTGAATTTTTTCCGCCCTACAAATAAAATCTGAACTCAAATAAGTTTTTCATTTTGAATGATTACTTTTATTAAATTATATTTGTATTTTATGAATAAATAAATTTCTGATAAGAAAATAAGCTAAAATAAAAAATAACGAAATTATTTTAGTAACCTAAGTTTAAATCGTTTTTGTTTTATTGACTCCGTAACTATTATTTTTATTCCATCAAATATTTTTATTTTACTAACACATTTTTGTTTTACTTTTTTTATAAGAATTTTTTAAAAAAACTTTTGTTCCGTAAATTATTTTATTTTACTAACCTCCATATTAAATTATTTTTGTTTTGTTGATTCTGTAACTTATATTTTTTTAGTGGTTTGCTCCATAAATTATTTTTATTTTACTAACCTCTTATATTTTTGTTTTCTTGACTCCGAAACTATTATTTTTGTTTTAGTTACTATTTTTTTATTTAAAGAGAGAAAAATGTTTAAACATAATTAAAAGAGAGGAGATGGTGGTGATAATAGAGAAAATATGGAGAAGGCATGAGAGAGAAAGAGAAATACAACCAGAAGAGAGAAGATAGGAGAGAGAAATAGTAAAATGGTAACTTAAAAGTCAAAAATTCAAAAATAGGATTTTGGAAGGAGAAATATATATTTGTCATTATATATATATATATATATATATATATATATATATATATATATATATATATATATCAAACGACTGTAATTTATTCCCCACACAACCCTTATCCCTTTGCGTCCCCCTCTCCTCTACGATTCCAACTCACCTACTGTTTCTCCAAAATCCCCCTGAAACAGGGAATCAATTATCTAGACCCGGTGAAATCTCCTTCATCTCTCTCTCACGTTGTTGCTAAATTCTTTGAAACCATTAATGGTGACAATACATATATTATAGACGAGTTTGAGGGCATTCTTGGTATTAATGACGAAGAGCTAGCAGAGGGTACTTATAACATGTCATTAATGGTTTGAAACCATTCTTTGAAACCATTAATGGTGACAATACATATATTATTAATGAAAAATATATAAAACACAATTTTAGACTCTTTTTGAAATATGATTAAAATATATATTGATTTATTCTTCCTACTCGTACCGTGTCATAAGCACGGGCACAATACATATATTATTAATGAAAAATATATAAAACACAATTTTAGACTCTTTTTAAAACGTGATTAAAATATATATTGATTTATTCTTCTTACTCGCGCCGTGCCATAGGCACGGGTACAAAGACTAGTATATATATATATATATATATATATATATATATATATATAGAGGCACTTTCGTTTTACAACTGCAACACGTCACATAATTATACAAATAAAAAATATAAATAGTATCGATGGAATACCACAGTAGAAATTCATAGCGTAAATTAGTGATTCCCTAATCAGAGAGACGACACTTTTTGTTTTCTGTTGAACAACTAATCTCGATTGTGATGTATGTAGTGGAATTTTGACATAAGTATAAAACAAATTAACGACGTTAACAACTTAAGCCATCTAAATTAAATTATTGTCTACGTACGGTATGACTAATTGTTTAAGTACTGTGGATTAATTAAGAAAAAATTTAAAAATAAATTAGCAGCCTAATACTACTTAATTAAATACTTATTTAGTAGAGCGTTTTGACTAAAATGCATTATTTTTTTTCTTTTAAAGTGTCTCAATGCAACGTTTTAAAACATTTCAATTTTGAGTGTTTTAAAAATGTGTTGCGTTTATAAATCTTCTATTTATAAAAATAGTGTTTTAAAATAGTTTTTCAAACATGTTTACAGGAAAAAAAAATTACTTTTCAAAAAGATTATATTTTAGATTAATTATGTTTTTAAAACGTTATACCAAACGAGACTTAAGGTGCATTTTCAGCCGACGTTTCAAAAGTGGCAATGTATTTTAATCCACTTGCAGGCTATGTGCATCGATGAGTTACATAGCAACATATTATGCTCCAATAGTTTGGTTATTAAGATGACGTAACCATTTATTTGTTTTATTTGTGACATTTCACATTTAAATAATCTTTTGACAGATTTTATGCATGTTACGCAATATTATTCACTATTCCCAAAAGTAGCGCTCTCTCTCTCTCTCTCCTCCATCCCTACGTAAAAGCAAGAAAAGGAAGAAGAATGGGACATCGTGTAGTATATGCCGACCGCAATGCTAATTGCTCAACAAGTATATATAAATTAACAAAAGAAAGCATAAGGTATTATGTTAAATAAGTTCATGTTTTACGCTAATTGTTTGTATACATGTACTTCACTTAATTAGCATTATAGACTATAGAAGGCAAATTCTTAAAAAATATCATCATATGTGTATTTTCTATAAGATTGTTCTGGGATGTGCTATGAAAAATTAAAACGAATTAAGATCCGTAAGACGATTTCACAAAATACCTACTTTATATAATATTAGTAAATACAAGAAGATCAAAACACATCATACATTTGAAGAAATGAAGAAACTAATAAAGTTTAGAAATAATGTCATAATCTTTCCATTGATTGAATCACCTATTTATATGGAGAATTACAATTAGGGTTACACTTGGAGTAGGGTATAAAAAACTCATACAAGGAAGGTAACATAATAAGGAAAGAATTATACAAGGTAATAACCATTAACTAATAATTACAAACAAATAAGAATAAATAATAAATATGTTATTCTCTAATATGTCCCCGCAAGATGGACGCTCGAGAGGAGAGACTAATCTTGTGAAGTAATTGATGAAACCGCTGGGAGCAAGAGGCTTGGTCAAAACATCGGCCAACTGATCGGCCGATGAGACATGACAAACTCGCATAAGCTCATCCTGAACTTGTTGTCTGATGAAATGAAAGTCCAAGACCACATGTTTCATGTGAATATGAAAAATCGGGTTCGAGCAGAGACTCGTGGCGCCTACATTGTCACAGTAAATGACTGGTTGAGTCGAGGAAGTTACATCGAGTTCGTCAAGAAGAGATACAATCCACCTGACTTCATCCACAGTGGCAGCCACTGTCCGATATTCAGCTTCAGTTGAGGAGCGAGCAACAGTGCGTTGTTTCTTGAAGCTCCAAGAGATCGAGTTGCTTCCAAGATAGACAATGTAGGCACTGGTGGATGTGTAGTCATCCTTGTTACCAGCCCAGTCAGCATCAGTGAAGGCATGAAGAGCAGGAGGAGACTGACGATGAAGGTGGATGCCCGCATTAATAGAACCACAGAGATACCGAAGAACTCGCTTGACCACATTCTAGTGCTCAGTGGTCGGCCTATGCATGAACTGAGATAGTTTGTTGACAGCAAAGGCAACATCAAGCCGAGTAAGAGACATATATTGGAGACTACCGACCATTGCTCGAAATTCTGTCGGATTTGTAAGAGCAGTGCCGGTATGAAGAGTCAAGGTAGACGAGGTAGCAATGGGCGTAGCCACTGGGCGAGCATCGATCATGCCTGTACGAGCAAGGAGATCAGCAATATACCCGCGTTGGGAGAGCAAAAGACCACTTGGGCACTTAACAACTTCAACCCCAAGGAAATAGTGAAGATCACTAAGGTCTTAAAGCGAGAAGCGATTAGTGAGCAGGGATATGAAACTCTGAACCGTAGCGGGCTGGTTCCTAGTGACGATGATGTCATCCACATAGACAAGAAGATAGATGATGTTGCCCGCCGTACGAAGGATGAACAGTGATGTGTCGGCCACCGAGTTTTTGAAGCCGGAGTCAAGGAGAAACTGACGCAGTTTATTGTACCATGCTCGAGGAGCCTGCTTGAGACCATAAATAAACTTGCAAAGCCGACACACATGTTGAGGTTTGTCCTTGTCTGTGAAATTAGGTGGTTGAGCCATGAATACCTTCTCGAATAGATTGTCTTGAAGAAAGGCATTGTTAACATCTAGTTGTCTAAGGTCACATCCTTGACAAACGGCCAGCGAGAGAACAAGACGAATAGTGGTCGGTTTAACCATCGGGGTGAAAGTCTTGTGATAGTTAACCCCTGGTTGCTGGTGAAATCCTTTGGCCACTAGGCGAGCTTTTTTGCGATCAATAGTGTCATCAGCATGTCTTTTGATGCGGTAGATCCACTTACAACCAACAATATTGTGAGCATCTACCGAAGGGACCAGATTCCAAGTGCCATTGCGAGCTAGTACGTCAAACTCCTCAGACATGACCTGATGCCACTTCATATCCTTTAGAGCCTGAGTGAGACATGATGGTTCACTGTCCTTGCCAATTGAGCCGAAAGATTTAGTTTGGTGATGGGTTTGTAGATGTTGTTTTAAAGCGAGTAACTATGGAAGAAGTTCCATAAGCAGCAGGCACATGAGCAGGGTCAGCGGGCACAAGAATATGACTAGGGGCAGCGAGCACAAGAATTGGGACAGCCAATACATGACTAGTAGCGGACATGGGGCACGCGGGAATAGTGCAATCCTCAGGCATGAAGCTGGGTGCCGATGAGGGTTGAACAGCCAACACAGGACTAGTAACAAGCTGTGGTGAGGGTGATTGAGGTTAGTGTATGGGCGAGCTGAGATCAACCACATTCTGATTAGTGCGATGAGAAATTAGCGGGAGGCACTGGAGCGAGTAGCCGACGGTGTGTATAAGTGGCCGAGCAATTCATAAGGAGGAAGCCAAGAGACATTATCGTATGTATCGGGGCAAGCAGAGTGAGTGGCCGGGGTGGACATTGGAAAGGTAGACTCGAAAAATCGAACATGACGCGAGATGTACAGCTTGGTGGTGCTCGATCATAGCAGAGATAGACGCTTTGAGTGAACGAGTAACAAAGGAAGACACACGGAGTGGAGCGAGCAACGAGTTTGTGAGCGGAGTAAGGGCGGAGCCAAGGGTAGCAAAGATAACCAAAGGCATTAAGTTTGGAGTTGTTTGGCGGAGAGCCAAAAAGCTTATGGTAGGGAGACTAGCGAGCAAGAGTGGGTTTTGGTAGACAATTTATGAGGTAGGCTGCAGTTTTGAAGGCAAACGACCAGAAAAGAAGCAGAAGAGATGTACGAGATAGGAGGGAGAGACCAGTTTCGACAATGTGGCGATGATGACGCTCCGAGAACCCATTGTGTTCCGGGGTGTGAGGAGGAGAGGTGAGGTGAGAGATGCCATGGGTGGATTGGTAGGCGGCCAAGCCAGAATCCTGGGCAAGGCCCATGTACTCGCCTCCATTGTCCAAGTAAAAAGTGACAATGGTTGTTTTAAAATAGTTTTCAACCAAGGCTTTAAATTTGGGAAAGATGGTGTCGACCTCAGATTTGAGTCTGAGCGGGTAAAGCCAAATGTAATGGGCATAGTGATCAACAAAGATCACATAGTATTTGAACTCATCAATAGAGGGAAGGGGGAGGTCCAAACATCATTATATATAGTTTGAAGATAAAAAGTAGACACAATAGTATTTTTATGAAAATGAAGTTTATGACTTTTATTAGAAATACAATCATTACAATGAGTGCGAGCGGTGTCTAATGCTAAACCTAGGCTAGAGAGAAGCTGACTTTGGATGGGGCCAGACGGATGACCAATGCGATGATGCCAATCTTGGTGGGAGACTTTGGAGCTGACACAAGCAGAGGGGCGAGTAGAGGGAGTTGTGGTCGGCCATTCACACACACCATCCTTAGACTATCCGGCTAGCAGTATTCTCCTTGTCAGTAGATCCTTCACATGAAAAGAAGATGTTAAGAACTCAATAGACACGTTAGATATGCAGAATTGAGATATGGATATGAGATTACGTTTCATGCTGGGAACAAACATGACATTTTGTAAAGTGAAGGTGTGTGCAAATGTGGGGAGGATAGAAGAACCAGTTTTAGAGATATGAAGACCTGTACCATCACCAATGACCATGTCATCCATGCCCGTATAGTTGGAGTGAAGATGAAGATTGCTAAGGTCGTTGGTAACATGGTAAGAAGTCGTGGTGGAGGTAGCGGGCAGAGTTGTCGTGGCAACCAATTGAAAGTTGGGGCAACGAGCAACTGTGTGTCCCTGTTGGCGACAACCCTAACACTTACCAAGATAAGGTCGTTATTAACGAGGAGCAGAAGCCGAAGACTGCTGAGAGGGTTGCCGAGGTTGAGTGGGAGCTGCCCGAGCTTGCAAGGAGGAGCGAGCATGCGAGTTGTTGTTCCTCAAGGTAGCAATACTGGCGGAGATAGGATGTGAGAAGGACGCGGGCTGGGACTGTTTCAGGAGAAGTTCGCGATTGATGAGTTTTTCATGAAGCTCATCAAACGATATGAGAGTGTCCTAGCCTTCCACCACATCCACAATGTGGTAGTAGTCATCATCTAAACCACCAAGGATGGTCACAATAAGATCCTTGTAGTCAAGCGGTTCGCCTTGAGCCACAAGTTCATCTGCCCGACTTTTAACAGACTGCATGCAGTCGGAGACCAACTGAGACCTCTTGGATGCCTGCTTGAGATAGTCTTTGATCTGCTTGATGTGGCCATGAGTCGGGCAAGCATATGTATGAGTCAGAGTGTCCCATGCTTCATAGGTAGTGGCGGCCTGTTGAATCAAAGGAACCAGGAGTTCCGAACAAGAGTTTATCTTGCCGAATCCAGGGTTGGTAGTGAGGGTTTGGTGTGGGAACGTCCTTGGATGATTGGGCATCCTTGGTTAGGACTGTGGGAGGCGGGTAGGGATGTGATCCGTCTACAAACTTGTAGAGATCATAGCCAATGAGGTGGCCTCAACTTGGAGTTTCCAAGCTATGTAATTAGTGGAGGTAAGTTTGGTGATATTGTGATGGGAGAGGTTGATGAGGTCGAAGGTTTGTGCGGGATCAAGAGGATTTTAATGGCGAGGGAGTGATTTCTGTTAGCCATGGTGAAAGGTGGTTAGGGCGGCGGCTAGATGAAGGAGAAGGTTTATGAGCAAAGCTCTAATACTATGAAGAAACTAATAAAATTTAGAAATAATGGCATAACATTTCCATTGACTGAATAACCTAGAGTTACAATTAGGTTACACTTGAAGTAGGGTACAAGAAACCTATACAAAGAAGGTAGCATAATAAGGAAAGAACTATACAAGGTAATAACTAACTAATAATTACAAACAAATCTATATATATATAAGTAGAGGAGCAAATAATGGAAATATTCCACCAAAAGTGACTTTCCAAATTTAGAAACATTCATAATTTGTATATTTGTCATAATTTTTTTGGGAAATTGAAATGGAAATCAATTAATTAAATTGACAACAACTCTTTAGATTCAAATGACTTTACAAATATCTTTAGTGCATTTAATGTAAACAAATTGTATAACATTTAATATAGTTCAATATGATTTACGAAATGACAAGAAATACAATATCAAAATAATATCAAATATTGAATAATTTATTCTATATCCGATTTCACATTTCTTTTTTTATTTTAATATTTTTTTTGCATTTTTAATTGACATATTGGCTTCTAAATCTTCACCACGGTAATATAAACTCCCAGAAATAAGATAAAATGATGAAACATTCGATTCAATATAAATTATTTGCCACCATTATTAATAATAGCATTGACAAATAATTAAAATGCAGTATTATTTAAACCAGTTTAAAATCATAAATCAAAGTAACGTAGTTACTTCCCATCACTAATAGATTAGTTAATAGTTTACTAAATAAATATTTTTGGTAAACGTCGAAAATAATGATACTATTTTTTTCATTTAGTAAAAAACGAATTACATTAACAGACTTACTAAATAATGTATTATTCAACATAGAATATTATCATTACCTCATGAAACTTTTAATATTTTAACTAACTTTATTTAAAAGTTATTTATCGATATAATAAAAAATATAAAAGATGTATGTCAGATAAATTTGTTAATAGACAAAGATAAATAAGTAAAAGAACACATGTATTAAATTAATGTTTCTTCAAAAAGTATATAAAATAATTATCAATCATAGTTATTTGCAACCGTATGAAGTGTATAAACTAAATGCAATAAACATTTTGAAACAAATCATTTTGTAGATGTTTTGAAGCTTAATTTATGAATAATATGAGTAGTTTTATGAAAAGTTTAATTTTTCTTCATTCTTTAAAATTTTAGATTCTTATTGTTCTAAAATTTAAAGATTTTTAGAATCAGTTTGTTATTCGAGGTGCTTAGGTATTTTCATTATTCTAAAAAAATATATTATATATTTTATAACAAGTGATGCGTCCAAAATCCTCTGGGTGCACTGGATCTGTCCAACCGGATACCTGGCTTTCAACGTATCCGACAATGTCCAAAGCCCAACTCTGCAATCAAACAGAAAAACCGGTAAACTAAGCAGGGGCATTTCCTGCAAAGGCCTCCCTAGTCCAAGACGTGAGAATTAGCGCTAGCAAATGTATAAAATGAGAGAGTTTTGGCTAGAGAGTATCAAGTATCCCTTCTTCAGCGAGACGTTCCGGCCGCCCGTCATAACGCTCATAATCGCCCACTAACAATCATGGCCTTAATGGCGGGCACATTAACTGCCCCATTAACTATCCCATTAACCACAACGGTCAAATGGAAAATTATCCGGACATAACCATCATCAACTGATAACAATATTAAGTTAGCGAGCATGACACATCATGCTCGCTTCATGTTCATGCTCACTGGTCAAGCCCCCGACTCGTTAATATCTCTTGCTTCGCCGAAGGCTAAGGTACTGCTCGGATTACACAAGAACTGTTTCATCCTTTCCTCATAGCTTTGACTTTTAGATGCTCGTGTGTTGACTGAAACGGTGATCACGTGCTAAAACGTGCCTCGCGGCTTGGGCCTATTGGGCCGAGCAGCTCAGTAGGCCTCTGCTCCTTGTCTACCGAGTATTCATGCTCAAAGCGAGGAGAATTATAAATTTCCCAATCAAATCATCTCAAAATACGGGCTTCCACAAGTACACCGAGTTGTTTTTAATTGATAGTTGAAAGTGGAAGCCAGCCAAAAGGGTTTTTAGGATACGAGCCATCACCCGCCGCCTGTGTACTTACACGGGCTCACTTCCCCATGAGGCATTAAATGCCGCCTTGATCCTTGAGCTGCAATGATGAAGAACTTCCCAAACGGCGGTTACCAGACGATATAAAAACCGAACCCCTCCTCCATTTTGAACTTTTACCGTCTTCTGAATTCTCTAAAGCCAGTTTCGTGAAAAAGCCGAAGATTCAAGAAAGCATTTTCATCTCCGTCTACCAAACCTGCACGGAAGATTTTCAGAGTTCTCTTCTGCAATCTGCATCAGTTTCAACAATCCACTCAACAATTAACAGGTATGGCTTCTATCTTCTTCTTTTCTTTCTGTATTCTCAGTCTTGATTTGCTTAATCCCTTCATCTTAAAATCCAGAATACATTTTCTGGGTTTTACGTTCCCTCTTAAATCAACCCATTTAGAATTAGAATGGCCCAATTCGTTCATCTAAACCTTTTTGGTTTCTTCCTTTTAAGGATTTCACACCCATAGGCTCTATACAAACTTAGTCAATTTCCAATTGGAATCGAGGAGCACCTTAACCAGTGCCTCGTTCACTGATTTGAGGATAAACCCTTGCTTATCACGGGTTCTTAATTATTTATGCTTGTCACCCCGAGCAGGGTTTAACCTTTATTCCTCGATTTCTGTAGGATGTCTTCTGGTGATAAAACTTCATCTGAGATCGAAGGACGGGCATACGACCATGGAGCCCCCCCCAGAAAATGAGAGACCGGATTCAGGATCCCCGAGCTCGGAAGAAACCGAGCTAGAAATAATCCCCCTTGTTCGGCAGAGACGCCCCCGAGCTCCCCAGAACCTTACCGAGCAAGCAATAGAAAATCTTCCCAGCTCGAGCATACCAGAAAACCAAGATTTAGCCAAAGGGAAACCAAACTGCTTCAACCAGTACCCCCTTTATTACATGGGACGACCTGAACAGCGAAGATGATGTATCTAGCTGGTTTTACTCTCTAGGCATGGACCCCAAGAATTACCGGGTTAGGGCTTTTGACCTAGATATCGACGAGGCCGGTCACAACTTTCAGGGAGACCGGATGGTTTTTTACTTCGATTTCTTCTTAGTCGGTCTTAGATTACCCTTAGATCCTTTCTTTGCCGAATTCCTTTTGATGAACAACGCACTTCCCTGCAACCTGACTCTAACCATCGTTAGATTTCTGATCGCATACATCATTGCTTGTAGAGTTCTTAGCTTTGAACCAAACATGGAGCTCTTCAAGAAATTCTTTCTTTTTTCTATAGACAAGAAAAGTGGGCGTATCACTGGTCGCTCCAACCCCAATTACTTTAAACTTCTTTCCGACGGCCCCAACAAGGTCGATGCCTGGGATTCCAAAGCCTTGCTTATAGAATCTCGAGTAGGCTGGCCTTTTGCTCCCTACCTCGAAAACTTAGCCATCGCCAAATATGACAAACAAGCCTTCCGAACATGAGAACCAATGCTCGCCAGGACATTCAGGAAGCTTCTTGGCGTGAAGGAAGGAAAACAGGGGCAAGATTGGGTTTTAGACTGGGTAGCCCTGACCTCCGACCTCACTTTATTACGACAGACTGGAATAATAAGCTGGCCCGTCCAAGGCTGCGAGCCTCAAACCATCCTTGAACCTGAAACTCCACACCCATTTTGGGGTAATTGTCATGGGGGAAATTTCCCAAGTGAATGCACGAGCTGCAGGCAACTCGGAAGAAACTGCACCCCTGCTTTCTCCATTTCTGGATTGCCCGAATTCATTTTCTTCGCTTTCGTACATCTCATTCTCAATTTCTGACCTCATGTCACCATTTATTTTGCAGATATGAGGCAGATGGAAGATTCCCAACGGTTTCTACAAGCAATGAGAAGAGGTGCTATTGGGAGGAATACCCAAATGACCGGCCAACATTGAAAACTTTTTTAAAAGGAGCGACCTAATTCCACCCCTAATTGTCGTTGTAGTGTAATTTATATCTTTCAAAGTAAAAGGGATTGGGTCAAGGGCATGTCGGACCCATCTAAATCTTTTTATATTTTAATTGTTCAAATAATATAATCAAAGATAAGTCAGTCCCAAATTTTATCTTTTTTTTATAATGAAAATGTTGTTTCTTTGAAACATATTTATACTTATGAATTTTTAAATTAAATTAAATATTCTATAAATATTAATCATGTGTTGAATGAATGTTGGAACTTTGGTAATATTGTTAGGTGACATATATATCATAATCTTAATCTTTCCGTTAAAATTATTTAACTAATTTATATATATCAAATTTATAATATTTAGTTACAATTATTTGTCTATTTTGTTAGCATTAATTATTTATTTATTTATATCAATGTATTAGTTATTTTATTTACTTTAAATTTTATTATGTGTTAGTGATAGTCGTAATAATTGTACATGTTCAATAACAAATGTTGTATATAAAGAAGTATTCCAAATTTATAATAACTTTTTCAAATTTATATAATTTTGTTTCTTTTATTTTAATGTTTAATATAATTTATTTATTTTATTCATATTAAAGTTTTTAATTGTATATTATTCAATTTTAATTGAGTATATGATTTTACATCTATGTACAAATCGTGCATTTACAGTGTATCACTAGTAAGAATAAATAATATATATGTTATTCTCTAATAACATGTGTATGTTTTAATACTCCCTCTTTTACGGGTAAAGAGTTTTCGTTTGAAAGTCAAACTTTTAAGAGCTCATTAGTAATAAAATATCATTTTTATGTCTTAATTTTTAAAAATGAATTTTATAAATGAAACATTATAAAATTAAATAGTGAATTATTTGCGAAGAACTGAGGAAAGATGTATTAATATATTTTTCATGGAATTGGGGTTGAGAATGAAGGACAAGGAGAGGATATACTTCTCTTAAGTGGGCATTGACCCTTAACATGCTGTTGAAAGCATGCATTCATCAAAGTGTGAAGTAGTATAAAGTGGACGACGACAAGTAAAAAGGAGATCGAGTGGCCTGGCCCTGGCCGAGGCCGAGGGTAGTGGTAATCCCACTATATGAGCTTGCAGTACCTTCTTTCTTCTTTCCAGCCAAGCCATCTTCTGGACATTAAGTCTTGACTCATGTCTCACTTGAAATACCTCTTTCTTTCTTTCTTTCTTTCTATTTTTTTTTGTTGGTATTTTTTGTTTCTCGATCCCAAATAATATTTTTGGTTTAAGAAATCTCTTTTTATTGTTTGTCTTGTTAGTTACAATTGTGGGAAATCCACCAAATAGATTTCAAGTATTTGTGGTGGTGGGGAGGGAGTGGTGGTGTGATGGTGAATAGTTTTTTTGTCAAATGAAATTTGAATTTGATACTCTTATTGATGTGCATTGGAAATATATCCCCTAAGATACTCCCCAAAAGCCCCGAGTCAAGTTCATATCTAAAGAAAGACTCATGTCCAATCGGGTAAAAGCTTATGAGATACTATAAATAGATGGATCATCCCTCCTTATTCTCTCTTCTTTAGACTCTCTCTTGAGAGACACACTCCC
The DNA here is from genome assembly GCA_013146195.2 of Codonopsis lanceolata. NCBI lineage: Eukaryota > Viridiplantae > Streptophyta > Magnoliopsida > Asterales > Campanulaceae > Codonopsis > Codonopsis lanceolata. Next base: position 19,487,963 of record CM028383.1, read on the forward strand.
TCTTTTATCTATCGAGATTGATATACACACCGTAGGGTTTTGACGGGAAACCCTTTCCATCGACTTACAATTCCATTTTACAGATTATACATCTAGATATCCACCGGGGATCACTCAAGTACGATGAGACTTTTAACACTCCCATCTAATGACTTATCAATTATGATTGAGTTCGTTTTTCTATTTTATAAAAAAAGGAGTGACATGATCAACGAATGTCGTTTATGTGATTATAGTATATGCTTGCATTTGACTAAACGGAGGGAGAGAGAGAGAGAGAGAGAATTGTCCTATAAAAATGGCTTTTGAAGAAATGAAAAAAAAAACACTTCATTCGTTTTTAAATTATCGTTCTCTTTAATTTGACATCTCGTTTAAGAAAAAAAAATTAATTATATTATAAATATTTGTGACATGTAATGATTATTTTTAATGTCTTTTAACATGTAGTCATAATTAAAAAATATATAAAAAATAAAGATAAAATGATAAAATTATTTTTTTAAAACAAATTAATTATTTTAGAAGGAAAAAAATTAAAATAATTTTCAAAAAGAGTGAGTACTCAATACCAGGGGAGTAGTAAATAACTAAATATGATTGAGCAATGACAGGCTAGTAAATAAATATCACAGCGGAAAATAAGTGGTCAAATCAAAATCGACTAACAAAATGACATTTCTGAAAAGTCAACTATGTAAAATAAGGCCATAACTTCCAAATGTTCAGTCCCAATGCACCTAAGAGGTTTCCCCAAAGCAACGTGCTTCCGTGGGGCAAGTCAACAAATGAATTCATTACAAATAAATAAAAAATTCATAAGTTAGGGGTAAAACATATTTTTGAGTCACTATTTTACATGTGCGTAAAACGTATGATATATATATTTTTAACTAAATTATATATATATATATATATATATATATATATATAATTAAAAAAATAAATTATAGGACATTGTTTAACTAAAAATATATAACAATAAGATTAATCATTATAGATTTTGAAAATTAATTATTTTCTACAACATAATTTTATATATGATTATTCAATTGAAAAAAATCAAACACCATAATGATCATTTAGTCACATTATGATTTTGACATGGATCAAATAATTCAAGACTTTAACATTACTACATCTATCCCAAAAGAAAGGATGACGATAATTTAAAACGGATGGAGATTTCATTTCAATAATTTTAGGATGAACACAAAGGGAACGATGAATAATAATTTTGGATCGGAAGAAGTATATATTTACTTATTAAATATCATCTAATAGAAAATGTCAATAATATGTATATGCAGTTGGCCCCCAAAAAAAGACATTAAATATCATGTTAATTACGTGCTCCTTCCGTTTTGGGTAAAAAGTTATTGTTTGAAGTCAAAGTTTTGAAAAAAATAACACTTTTAGTAATCCATTAGTAATAAAATGAATAACTACGGCTCGGTTCTTTATTTAGAAATTATAACCTCTCGGGTGCACTATTTTTTATCCAACCGCATAAGTCCATTTTTTTCTTCCTAAAATGCCCCTCCTTCTCATGTTGATGAATATCAATCACCGGAGTTGGCACAAATTCAAAGTAAATAGATTCTAAAAATATAAAACTTAACATTTTAATTAGTTCCGTTTTAATTTTTTCATAGAATTGGATAATTTGAGCTTGTCAATTTTAGAGTTGAATTTTCCTAAATTATATATTGACAAATTATTTCAATTTTATTAATTTATTTTTACATCCTCTAATTTTTCAGACCTACTTACTTAAAGCACATATGTAGATCCGAAATTTTTGGATATGTAATCTATGAGAAGTACATAACTTTATTTTTAAGAAAATAAAATTATAAATATAGATCCTAACTTTATAGATGAATTTAATTTATTTTTTAAAAGCTCTGGGTAAACATCAAATCAAGGTATTTTAACAGGGAATGAAGAATTTTTTTTGAAGTAAAATGCCAAATCTAAACCATAAATGTCGGGTAAATGAATACAATATATATTCCCTATGTACAATACAATAGGACTTTTGAAATTTGAATGATGCTCACAAGCATGATTGACACAAGTATCAAGGAATGTAAAAGGACATTTATATGGATTAGTGTGAAATGTAATGATACATTTAATTTTTTTTCTGATAGCATGCAAAGTTGTACTTATATTAATAAATGGAGAACCTTTTATTTTTGGAAAGAAAGTTTTGGCGGGATATTTCCTTTTATAAATGTATTTGTCTTTATATATATATATATATATAGTATGCTACTAAACTTTAAATTTTTTAGAGTAGCACTGTACCAGAGTTATGTTATAATTTAACCTAATTTTTAGATGAACGTTAACTTTTGTTAAATATTTATTTTGCCCTCATATTCAGCATCATCTTCTAGTAAAAAACTTGAGAAAAATCCAACTCCCAAAAGGTGATTTGATTGGAGATTTCTATATAAAACTCGCCAAAGGTCACAAATGTTATTAATGATTTATGCTAATCTCGCATAAATCCATATCTTGAAACACATATTTGAACCAAAACCACTATCTGAAATCAAAACCGAATCTGATACAAAAATCAATGCTAAACCCAAATCAAACCCAAATCTAAAACGAAAATTACAAATCTAAAACGAAAATTAAACTCAAATTTGAATATCTTTTTTTGTGATTGTGGTTTACTGGATTCGGCTCTTGATATATCTAATGAAATGAAAATGATTGGAATTACTTGAGATCAAACCCAGATCTTGTTAACGTAAGTTTGATTCTTGGGTTCTGTCAAGGAGATCGTGTGAGGGAAGCACTAGAGATGATGAATGTGATGGTTGGTCGTGGTTCATCTTCCTATTTGGTCCATGCTTAACGTTTTGATTACTTAGAGATGCCAAAAAAGCTCAGGCCCGCGGGTCGACCCAGCCCATCTAGTATTTTAACGGGTCGGGCTTTAGATATTAACGATCCAAAAAAACATGGGCCTTTTTTGCCTGGGTCAACAAGCCCATTGATCATCCGGACTTGAATAAAAAAATCGGGATTTTTCGGGCCGACCCAGTCCAGTCGAATTTTAAAAAACAAAATTTATTTATATTATATTGTAGACAATATGACAATATAAAATTACAATATAATAAGCCCAAGTCCAATTACCAACAAGCAGGTCCACTGGCGGACTGGCCCAACAACAAGTCAACAAGGGTCTGTCTTCTGTCATTTGTCAAGCGATGAAACAAGCGACTCGCACAGTCTGCCATTTGGAAATTGGGAATTGGGAATTGGGACTTGGGGACCGACCTTGTGGTTAGGGACTTAGGCTAGGCTATTCCCGAAAGTAGTCGTTTTAGTTTTAAAATCAACTATTTCAACTTTTACAATAGCTTGGTAATTTGATATATAACTTGGTTAAATAACGTTTGGTATATAAGCTTGGTTACACTATAATCTATTAGTCTGTAACTAAGCATGTGTATTAAAAATCAATACTCTTTACAGTTATATTGTCACATACTCACATTGATATTAAATAAGTAATTATTAATCATTGAAGATGCTTTTAAGTAGTTACATTGATGTATGTTAACTGCTAAGTAGTCAACTCTGAATTGATGTAACAATTGATGTTACTAGATTTAGTCCTACTGCATTGACCTTTTTCGTTTATGGTTGATTTTATTACTTTGTATTTATGGTGCTATTACTAGTGATTTTGAATTGTAAATTTTATTACATTTTATATTTATGGTTGTCGGTTGATTTTATTTTGTGTCGGGTCGGCCCATAGGCCTTCGTCAGCCTAGGTCGGGCTTGCATTTTGATATGTCCATCAAATTTTGGGAAAAAATGTCGTCCCATCGAATCCGGGCCAGACCATCCCAATTGCCAGCTCTATGAGTACTACACTATGCAAGGAAGGGAAGGTCACTAGCTCGTTAAATTTCCTAGAGGATATGGTAGGGGAGAGGATGCGTATCTGAAGCTATAGTCCTTTAGTAAAAGTAGTTTGTAAGAAGTGAGATTTACACAAGGCTTTACTGTTGTTTATGCAAATGGTGGAAAAAGGTGTTGTTCCTGAAAGAGGTGCGTACCAAGTCCTTAAGAGTTATTGCAGTTTATTGAATAAGTCCTAGTCTACATGCATTTTTTATACATAGAGTTTGTAGGAGTTTGTTTAGTATTTCCAGTAGACAATGTTATAAGTAAGCATATTTTTAACTTTTCTTGTTAGGATGGTAGGCTATATAATAGTCTAAGTTATTTTCAATGAAGTATGCAATTTCTCTCTCATTCAAATTTATAGGGATTGGTTGTATTCCCAATTTTATTCTTTACAAACTAGTATCAAAGCCTGAATAAGTAGCAACTTAACAAAGAGATAAAGAGTGAAACATAGTGGGATGAGTGACGAGAAGTTCTCTATAAAAATCCCACACTTTGATGGTCTTCACTATGACCATTGGAGTGACTTAATGGAAAATTTACTTTGAGCGAAGGGACTGTGGAACTTTGTCGAGAATGACTTTGTGGAGCCCCGAGCCGAAACAACGTTGACAGAAACACAACGGAAGGATCTGGAGAATGCAAGGATGAAAGATCACAAAGTGAATTACTACCTCTTCAGAGCCATTGATCGAGCAGTTTTCGAACAAATTTTGGATAGACGCACATCCAAAATTGTTTGGGATTCTTTGAAGAGGAAGTTCGGTGGGAATGATCGAATGAAAAAATCTCTCCTAAACTCGTTGACAAGAGACTTTTAGGTGCTAGATATGAGAGAAGCTAAGACAATCACATACTATTTTGCCCGAATCATGGCAGTGGCAAACAAAATGAGAAGCAACGGAGACGATATGCCTGATTCGAAGGTGGTCGAGAAAATTCTCCGAACCTTGACCGAAAGATTCACATACGTGGTGGTGTCAATTGAGGAAGTCAAAAGACACATGAACATTGTCTATTGATGAGCTTCAAAGCTCTTTAGTAGTCCACGAGTAGAAATTTAAAAGGGCCAACCAAGAAATTGATCAATTACTCAAAGTGGAAGATCAAGCAGGAGGTAGAGGACATGGAAGAGCACCATTTCGAGGAAGAGGCCATGGAAGAGGGCGTCAATCCTTCACAAAAGCAAGAGTGGAGTGCTTTAAGTGTCATAACCTTGGGCACTTTCAGTATAAGTACCCCAAATGGAATAAAGAGGCCAATTACGCGAGCTAGTTGAAGAATAAGAATTGCTCTTGATGGCATACACAACAAAGCACGAAGCAAAGAGAAATGATGCATGGTTTCTCAACTCAGGATGTTCTAATCACATGTCTTGGGATAGAGGTATGTTTGTGAGTTTTGTAGAGGGGTCCAAACACTCAGTTAAATGTGGTAACAATACTAGAATGACTGTGGCCAGAAAAAGTTGTGTGAAATTAGTGTTTAATAACACAATCTTTGTGGTTAGAGATGTTTATTATGTTCATGAGCTGACGAACAATTTGTTAAGTGTGGGACAACTACATGAGAAGGGCCTGACAATTCTCATCAATAAAAGAGAATGCAGTGTGTATCATCCTCATAGAGGCCTCATTACACACACAAGAATGAGTGCAAATCGAATGTTCATATTGCTGAACGAAAGGTCAACCAACCTAACTCCACTCGCAGAAGAATGCTTGCATACTAGCTCAGACATCACTTATTTATGGCATCAAAGATATGGGCATATCAGTTATAATGGTTTGAAAACCTTACAGTCTAAAAAAATGGTGCACGGGCTGCCTCAGTTAGAAGCTTCAAAAGTCACTTGATTGTTTCATCGGTAAACAACATAGAAATGCAATTCCCAAAAAGAACAAATGGCGAATAAGTAAAGTATTAGAACTCATCCACGCAGACATTTGTGGTCCTATTGAACCAATTTCAAGTAATGGTAAAAGGTATACATTATGTTTTATTGATGAATATAGTCGTAAATCATGGGTGTATCTGTTGTCTGAAAAATCACAGACATTTGAGTGTTTCAAAACTTTCAAAAAGACGGTGGAAAAATGAGTAGAAGAATCCATTAAATGCTTGAGGACTAATAGAAGAGGGAGTCCACATTAGCCAATTTCAAAACATTTTGCAAAGAACAAGGAATATAGAGACAACTCACCGCAACATACACACCCCACAAAAACGGCGTAGCCGAAAGAAAGAACAGACTGTCATGAACATGGTACGTTCCATGCTAACTGCAAACAAGATTCCTAAACCCTTATGGACGGAAGTTGTTAATTGGACGTTCTATTTGATGAATAGATGTCCTACTTTAGCCGTGAAGAATATTACCCCTTAAGAAGCATGGAGCGAGTAAAGCCTTCAGTTGATCATTTCCGGATTTGGGGTTATGTTGCACATGTGCATATTCCAGAAGCTAAGCGAGGTAAATTAGATGATAAAAGTTTTCCTTGCATTTTATTAGGTATCGGTGAGGAGTCAAAATGTTATATTTTGTTTCATCCTAAGATTAAAGGAATTGTGGTGAGCAAAGATGTCATTTTTGAGGAAGAAAGAAGTTGGGATTAGGGGAATGATTTTAAGGAACAGATTGAGGTAGAGTTAGTGTGGAAGATGATGAGTTTAGTGAAAATGAGAGTGAGGGAGACATCAGAGGTGAAGTAGATATGGTAATGGGATAGATAGTGGTGCTGAAAACAATGAATTTGGTCACAGCAAGCACATACGCGTAAGGTATCATTTCTTAAGAAACTTAACAAAAGAAGGTACCATTGCTTTGTTTCACTGTAGAAGTGCAATTTGTTAAATAAGTCCTAGTCTACAGGCATTTGTTATACAAAGAGTTTGTGGGAGTTTGTTTAGTATTTCCAGTAGACAATGTTATAAGTGAGCATATTTTTAGCTTTTCTTGTTAGGATGGTAGGCTATATAATAGCCTAAGTTATTTTCAATAAAGTATGTAATTTCTCTCTCATTCAGATTTATAGAGATTGGTTGTATTCCTAATTTTATTCTCTACAGTTCCAACCTATGTTTCATGGAACTCTTTGGTTTTATGCCTTAGTCAAGAAGCGTCTGAACAAGCATTTAGGACATTAACAAATTTCATACCTCAGAACCCTTATGGGAGGTACAAGCTTAGCTTTTTCCAAATTCAGATATTTTTTCTATAAGATTTCTTGATATGTTCTCTTTTAAACAATATGAATAATGTTTGTGAAATGGGTTATTATTATCTAACTTCCCAAATTCTTGTTCAAACCCTTCTTCAAGATGATGATGAAGATGAGGGTAAAATAGATATTTAACAAAAGTTAACATCTGAACTTAACGTTCATCCAATTGGGTTAAATTGCACGATAACTCTGGTACATTGACTATTCCAAAAAATTTTGAAGTCTCAGGGTCCGAATTACAACCTTTTCGTAAAGTACAGTGACTCAAAGACGTGTTTTGTCTAAGTTAGTCATTTGATACTCAAACAACAAATTCATTTAATAGTGGCATATATCTTAATATTTTACATGCACTATCATTTTTATCTCCACTAAACTTAATATCTTTATGTAACAAACTTGAAAATTTGCAAAAAAAAATATATTTGGTATTTAAATGAGGCAAACAAAATGAGGGACAACCTTTTGTTTGATACTTGATCGTTTAAGTATCAAATTTTGATAAAAACCTTTTTTTTTTGTGTGTGTGTGTGCTTATTTTGATACTAATTTGATCATTTTTTGTACCCCTCGACACTTATTAGAACTTCATTTGATCATTTGTTGGACTTGCTCTTAGGCCGTTACTACATGTACTTGTACCACATCTTATTTAATGGGTGTTGATTTTTTGTTTTAGACCTTAATTTAAAAGAGTTAATTTATGGGTCATTTAGTAACACATGTACTATAATATCCTTAACAAACAATATTAGAGTCAAATGTAAAATTAATAAACGTGTACAGAAATAGACACTCATTTAGGAATTATATTTTTTAAGTAAACACTTATTTAGGGACAAAGAGAATAATACATAATGTTTTACTTTATATTAATGCTTGTTTAGTGGAGTGTTTTGACCAAAACGTTGGCAAAAAATATAACGTTTTATCTTTAAAAGTATTTTAATGCATCATTTTAAAACGCTCTAATTTGAAGCATTTTCAAAATATATTGTGTTTATAATTATTTTGTTTATGAAAATATTGTTTTAAAATAATTTCCAAAAACATGTTTATAAGAAAAAAATTATGTTTTAAATATTAACCCGCATACCCCTCTTCGATTTGGTCTCTCTCTCATTTGGTCTGTCTCTCATTTAAAAACATGTTTGATTTAACTTAACTCTTGTAGCTAATGAGTGGTGACTTGTAATCAATGAACTCAAGGTCTTTGATTTCAATGATTCAAAAACAACTTAGGAACAATAGTGGAGTTTGATGGAGATGCAAAGGACCAATATACCTTCATATTGTAAGTTTACATGCTAGTAATATGTTTTTTTAAAGCTATAATTATATATAAATGTGTTCTTTCTCAAATACTCTTAACTTAATATCCCTTCATCCCAAAAATAATAATTCCACAAGCTATAATTATATTTCCTCCGTTCTTAAATTATTGTCTTGTTTTCATTAAGTTTTGTCTACTTCAAAAAAAAATTGTCATGTTTCTAAACTTTTTTTTTGGATAATAATTTTATAATTTTACCTAACTTTTACTTACTACTTTAATTATGATCTACATATACATAGTTTTTAAAAAATACTACATATTTTATCAATATTTATAATAGGGATATGCATGATTTTTTCCGAACCTGACCGAACCAATAGAACCAAACCGAACCAATCAAAACTGGATCGGATCGATACTTTGGTTTGATCATGGATCTGAATTTTCATAAAATCGAACATTTGAGTTGGTCCAGTTCTCGAACTAAAAAAACACGGAACTGGACCAAACCGAACCAATATGTTTATATATATATATATATATATATATATATATATATATATATATATATATATATATATATATATATATATATATATATAATTAATTTCTAATACTTTCTTTGTTCTACTTTTTAGTTGGCACTCTTTTATTATTTTGTTTCCACTGGTTTGTTATGCTATGAGTTTATAAGTTCGACATTTTTAATTATTAAATCTACTTTTATCGAAAGTTTTTTAATTTTTTTATGAAAGTTTCAGCCTTAAAATTTTAATTATGTATTTGTATTAAATAGTTAAAAAATAAAAAAATCATAGTATTGGTCCGGTCTTGATTCTCATACATCTTTGATTGGTTCTGGACTGGACCAATGTTTTGGTTCTCATACTTAATGGATTGGTTTCGGTTCTAAATTTTTTGAGAACTAGACTATTGGTCTGATTCCGATTTTCTCTTTTTTTTTCAAAAAACTGGACTTAATCAGATCAAGCTCACCCCTAATTTATAATATAGATATTTAATACAACACATATGAAATACTTAATACAACATTTTTTTTAAAAATAGACTAAATTGCCCTTAATCGCATTTTATGAAAGTTGAAAAAAAAGGCATATGGATTAGGTAGTGGGCAGTACGGTGTGGGTTGAACACTTGAATGGGGGAGGGACTGAGAGAGGCCCAATCGATGGGCTGGGCTTGGGGAAAGGGGCTGCCTAGGCAGCAGGCTCTGGGTTTGGGGCTAGGGGGAAGAATGGGTTAGGGCCAGTCGGTGGACTGGGTTGGAGGTGGTGGAGGTTGGGCAGTCAGTGGTGGTGGTTGGGCAGTCGATGGTGGTGGCGGTGTTTAAACAATTGTTTTTTATTTTGTTAAGGATAATATAATATTTTTACAACTAAAAGTGTTGTATTAAATATTTTATAGTTGTTGTATTAAGTATTGCTCTATTTATAAATTAAAAAAAAATTACTTTTCTTAATCTCTAAGTTAGCCAAACAAGTTACAAGATGCTTATTTAGAAACAGATGAAATATATACATATGTTTCTTGAGACTTGAGAGTGTATCGAATAAATCTTTTGAAAGACCGTCTTATAGATCTTAATTAATAAAATGAAGTCATATTTTCAGAACTGAACCCATCAACACACGATGAATTGAGTTAAATGAATTTGCTTTATATATTTCCTAAGTTTTTGATATTTGAGATCCGCCCTTAATCAATTTTTAATGAATTTAATCTCAAGTGTCGGCACAAATTTGGAGATGGCCCATTTTATCAAGTTACTCTGTTCCAAACAACTTGGCAGTTACCCTCCTCCCCCACCCCCACCCCCACAACTGAAATAATAACACTTCAAAGTTCAAATATAGTCAATTCTTGATGTAATAACTCTTCGACGCATGCAATTTAGAGTTTGAGCTTTTTAGTAGCAAGACAATGGCGGATGAATTTGAAAATGAACAACCCAACTAGATGATTTCAAACTAAAGTATGAAAACGACGATTCATCCATGCGTTGCCATTGACCATTTGACCATATGCTTAAATCTTATTATAGCAACTTATTTAACAAAATACAATTGAGAATGCCAATGAAATTACAAATTTGTAGAACCTATTTTCAAAATGCTACAATGCATAATGTTCATAACGGAAATATCAGAGTGAAAGCACCCAAAAAAATATAAAAAAAATAGAAATGTCAGAGTGGATACTAACTCTTGATGATCACATCCGTTCATCTGTTCCTTTCTTGTTAGCAACCAATCCCCACCCTTCATCTAATTTTTCCTGCCTTGCAATCCAGCGAAGAACTGGAGGTTTTGATCGGACGGTGGACACCAGCTCATCCTCCTCTGAAGCATCAACCCGCACAGCAATCCTCCACCGTCCGATGATTTCAAATCCTTCTTTCCCGCCACTCTGTCACTCCTCACTCCGTTCCAGTCCTTGAATGCCGTCGATGCGTTTGACGAAGATGACGTGGTGGAATCGGAGCCGTCAGAAAAGTCAACCGAGTCCCCGCATGAGAAGTCACAGGACTCGGCGTCAGATGATTGCTCGCTACGCTTAGAGCCGCCTCGACTGAGACGCCGCTGCCTTCGCTCCTTGTGGCGGTCATTCTTTCCTATCAGATCACGAAAACAGACCGCCGAAGATGACGATCCCGCAAGTACCGAGAAATCCGATCCTCCGTACACCGTCGCGGCCAAATTGAGAACGCCGCTTAAACTGCCGGACGGGCGGCGAATATTGACGGCTGAGAACGCTGGAGTTCCGATCGAAGCGCCGGATTTGAACGAGAGACAGCTACTGAGAAGGAAATTCACTCTACCAACCAGAATATCCTTGATGTAGCCGATGGCGTAGATTTCAACCGCGACGCCGGAAGTTTCACGGGCGATGAACTGCGGGGATACGCGGAAGAGGAACTTTTCGTTCCAGGTAGGGTTCTCGCCGCCGACATTGTCTATCTTGGTTCGGAGTTTGGCTGACGGGTCGACCCATGCGAGTGCGTAGGTTTGCAACCGGCGCAGTTTAGCTGACGGCGGCTTCAGAGATTGAGCGGAAATCAAGGTGATTTCGAGGATTCGGGTCTTCGCCGGGTCTCCCATGTGAGTATTTTTTTTTTCTCTCCGTTCAATCAGAATGATAAAATTGCTTAGTTTCTATCTCTAAATTAATGTTTTTGTTAATTTCTCTATGAATTTGGTACGAATTACGAGGTTTTGATTGGGATTGAACTGAATTGAACATCAAGAACGTGAAATCACTCTGCAAGAAATGGGGTTTACGGCGGGGAGAGAGGGGGAGGGAGGGAGACGATTCCTCTCCTATGTGGCAGTTACGAGTAGGATAAGCTGGCGAGTATATAATGAATTACGGAAATAACCCCCATGAAAAATAGCCGTTAATGGAAACCTAAATTTTTTTTTTTTTTTTTGGCTGAATTGGGCTATAAGCCTATGTAACTCGTGGTGTGTCAATGGATTGAACTTGTGTACGACTCGAATAGCTACAGAAGTCGCGATATATAGACTCCCCTTCCTCTAAGGTTCTGTTTATTTTACAGAAAATATTTTAAAAAAATTATTTTTGGAAAACAAAAAGATTTTATTTTCAGTTGTTTGGTAATTTTTTTGAAAATATGTCAAAAAACATTTTTAGGTGTTTGATAAAAATAAGGAAAATGTTATGGAAAATAATATATGAATAAATACAAAAAATATATTATAATATTAATACGCATATTTAACATAAAATAGTGTTGAACTTTAAGTAATTTTCTTTTAATAACCATCAATTTATCATTAATGGTGTCAAATCAATAAGCTCCATCTTTTTTCAATCTCACAAATACAAATAATAAAACTGATATGAAAAAAAGTTTAGAAAAATAAAATAAATAATATTTGGTACGTCCTTAAATAATATAGTGAACACTAATTTTAAGATGTAGTGAATATTTATTAAAATTATAATTTATAAATAATGTGCACAAACTCTATTTATATTTCTAAACAATTTATTTGTTGGGTGAAATATTCTGCATGTATGGAAATGTGTAATTGTGGAAGGGCGCAGAGGGGTGCTCGAACATTCAGAAAATGACTTACGGAAAATAAATCCGTAAGTCATTTTCTGGAAAAGAAGACTTAATTTTTCGTTGACTCATAAAATTATTTATGTTGATTACATTTTCCTAAGCTTGTTAAATATCGAAAAATAAAGAAAACATTTTCCAGAAATCATTTTCCGTAAAACAAACGAAGCCTAAGTTGACCCATATTTTTATCTTTTTTTAATGACAAAAATACCCTAAATTGTAAAAATTGTTATACTCTTACAGATAATAAGTAGATCACATCCTCTTTTTCTAAAACAAAAAAACTTCTAACTAAACCCCTAACCCAAAACAAAATATACCAACTTCTTCCCAACTCATTCTTCATCTTTTACTTCTCAACTCATCCTTCTTTAAACCCTTCTTCCACTTCCAACAAATATACCTTCTTATTCCCAACCTATCTTCTTCTCCTTCATATCCTCCTTTTGTTCTCAAAATCTTATTTTCTTCCCAAAAACTTTCAACCTACAAAAAAAACCTAGGGATTCAACAATGGACTTGAAGAAATCAAGCATGGATGCAAAAAAGAAAAAAGAAAAAAAGGAGCCAATATGACATGAAATGTTTAAAAAAAATTAAATGGATCTGGGTCAAAAATTCAACATTGTTTGCGTTGTGGAATGTTCAAAAATTCATTTTTTTTTCTTTAAAAAAAAGTTTGCATTGTGGAATGTTTGGATCTGGGTCACCGATTAAATTGCATTTGTTCGATTGGCTTCAATCGAATATGTATAAACTATTATGCGGAACACAATTGAACATTTACAATTTATTCGTCAGTTTGAACAAATTCACATCGTTCAGCCATGGACTGCTGAAAATTGGAGATTTATTCGGCCTCCCTAATATGTTTGGATGTGGTGGTCCGAACAGATCTCTAATTTTCGGCAGTCCATGGTCGAACGATGTGCCATAGTTCTGAGTTTCACGCCCATTTTTTTTTTCCAAAATTGATTAAAAAAAAAATAATATCAATTTTTTTTCAAAACTTTGGCCCTAAAACTATTCACAATCAACAAAACAACTAATCCAATTCATATCTCAACCCTAAAATTGTAGTTTTTTTTTTTTTTTTTTGCTAGGTGGGTGGGTTGTGTGCGTGAGAGAGCGAGGGGTTATACAGTTTTGATGAGGGTGGGGATAGAGAGTGGTGGTTCGTGCAAAATTGGTAATCAAGAGGGGGGTATAGAAAGAGTTTTGGAGTATTTTTAAATTTGCCGTACAGTATACTTATAAAGAGGGTCAACTTGGAGGAATGAGGGTTTATATAGCGCGAATCTAGCTATGGCCATTTGACAAGTAATAAATAGGAGATATTGTTGGTGGTATCAAATATTTTCATATAATCGTTCCTAAAATGTCCGCATAAGAGAAATTAAAGGTGAAATTCACATGGATGAAGAGTAAGAGAGTGATTAGGTAAGAGGTGAAGAACACTTGTGTTTTTTTACGTATACCCTACTTTAGCGGTTGAAAAAAAGAGAGTAGGTACTATAGTGATTAAAATGTTAGAAAAAAGTATCGGCCATAATTCAACACTTTATTTAACCTGTAAAAGGCGTTTTTGTGCAAAGTGACAAATATACCCTTAAAGAAATTAGATTATGCATGTTGCATCGGGAATCTAGTTTGTGCATCGGTAATCCAGTTTGTGTCACTTATGTATTCTAATTCCAAATTGTACATCAAACCTAGACTAAACGATGCATCATAACTCACAAATAACGCATTGTGATTCAAAATTGATGCATCCTAATACAAAAAGGTGTACAACAACAAACAAGTTACTATTCGGGCATTTCATTGAACAACTTACATGCATAAAAACACATATACAAAGTGAATTTATTTTGAATCACACCTACAAATACCATGAAGAAGAAGAAGATTGAACATTGAAATAGACATCTTTCTCGAACGGGCATGAACTAAGATCTCTAGAAGACGAAGATATAATTTTAGTCCAACTTGTTAAATCGGACTCATTTTATTTAATTGTAAAACCACCAACTAACCTTGACATGCAATATCACCGGGGTTAATTGCATAAAAAAAACCTTGATCTATTTTAGTTTTTTTTCGTTTTGAACCATATGTTGTTATGATGATTATTTTTTTGCATGTAAAATCTCAACCCAATTTTTTTTCCCAATTAAAACCTTCCGTTAAATACTAGTTAGTTTTTGTAACGGAAAGATGACTAGACATCCTAATGGCTGCCTACGTGGATCTGACGGGAGAGCTCATGTCCATGTCATTCTTTTCGCCAAAAACAATTTTTTTATAAACCTTGTCCTATTTTGAAATTTAAAAAACAACTCAATCTTCGACCAAATTTTCACAAATTTGAATGCAATACAAACCTGATACAATTGTTAAAATTTCAAAATGAACCATAACAATGGATATATATATCCATGCTCTGCAAACTGTTAGAGTTCATTTTGAAATTTAAACAATTGTACGATGTTTGTATTGCATTCAAGTTTGTGAAAATTTGGCGAAAAAGAGATTTTCACGTAGGCAGCCACTAGGATGTCCAGTCATCATTCCGTTACAAAATTTAACCAATTTTTGACGAAATGTTTTAATTAGGAAAAAAAGTTTGCTTGATGTTTTACATGCAAAAAAAAAAAATTACACATGGTTTAAAAGGAAAAAAATAAAATAGGTTATGATTTATTTTTCAATTAACCTAATATCACCAAAAACGAGACAAGTAGTTTGAATCTATTGTATTTTTCAGAAGATAAGAAGAAAGGAAACATAAAGGTCCAAACAAAAGTTATTGTGGTCTAAGAAATTGAGACAAAAAGTTCGCTAAAAAGTCCGGTTTGGATCCTCTATTCCAAAACCCTATTTCATCTTATATTCCATCGTTGGATCGTTGTCACTTGTCCATTATTAATAAACCAAATTACTTGGTCGGATCGGGTTGTAAAATTGACGTTAACGGAGTAACAAAGAAACGCTCATCCCTCTCCCATGAATCAGTAGTTCCCGAAAACAAAGGAAATATCGAGATTTCAGGGGGTGGGGGCGGATTTCGTTTTCAATATCTTTCCTACTTTTTCCATAGAATTCAAGAGAACCTAAAATTACGAGAGAAAAAAAATCCAGCCTCGAAGCCCCTAATCTCGACTCGCCAAATCAAAATTAGTAAGTATCTAACCTGCTGCAAAATTATAATTCTCTACAATATTTTGATTTAATTGTCAATGTTAGAAGCAATGCATATTAATTGAATTGGGGGGTAGGACTTTATTTTTTGCCTTGTGCACCATATGGTTGATGAAATGCCTGAGTGGTGATATATCCAAAAAGATGATAATATTATAAGATAGATATGATGAAGTCTTGTGAATGTATCATGTTTGCTCGTTGTTACTAACTTATTTATAAATAGAGATTTAAGCAACATGAAGAAAAGTGATTTTAAATCTCTGTTATCAACATGAAGAAAAATATGAACAACAGCTGTTCATATATCAATCTTTTCTAATTTATGCATATATGTGGCTTTTTTGGAAGTTAATATTAACGGTCGTTAGTTTATTTTGTATTTTGTTTTTGCACCAAAAGGTGAGAAGGGACATATTATAAAATCCAAGTTCTTTAAAATCACACTCCTGTTTTTTCAAAATATTGTCTCGGATTGATTCGACACACCATTTAAAAAAACGAATTGACTGAATAATGAATATTAATGAAATGTATGGTTTCTTTTAATATCTTTGAGTATGTTGTAATAATTAAAGTAGGTAGAAAAAGTAAGAGTAAAGTGGTAAAAGTGTTTTGCTAAAAGGGAAAGTTTTGAAAGAAGACAATTATTTAAAAACGAATGAAAAAGGAAAGGTTGATAATAATTTGAAAACGTAGGGAGTAGAATATTAGATTTAAATATATATGATGTTTACTTTTTTTTTTGTGTGGCATGTTAGTGACCCATTTAAACCAAGGCCTGTCGAGTTTGGATTAGGTTTGTAATTTCAAAAGCCGTACCCGTTTTACCTATAACTCAATATGTTTGGATTAGCCCTTTGTAATTTCAAAAGCCTTTAGCCCTTTGTAATTTCAAGAGCCTTTAACCCGTAAATCGATATGGTTGAACTGATTAACATATATCTTCTCAACCAAATTTATCATTTCCATAGGTTTCGGCCAATACACACCATTTAGGAGTGTGCATGGGCTCTGAACACACGGGCTTTGGCGTATGCATCCATATGCGTCCATCTAGTCATGAGTTTCAGTTTTCAATGTCTAGTATAGAGGGCTTCATGCGGGCACCAAATTAATGAGCTTTTATGGGCTTTGACGGCCATTACACGAACATGGGCTTTAATGAGTTTATGGATTGAATTGTATGTTTTAATATTTTTAAGGGGGAATTTCAAGTGGGTACAATTTTGAAAACATGTTTTCATCTAGAACCATCAATTTTTTTGACATTTCATGTAACTACAAATTGCTTGCCAAATGACAAAAATGTCATTAATGAAAACTCTGATGCCAAAAAATCAACATGATGCCAGGCATCAGAAATAAATCTGATGTCAAAATCAATCTGATGCCAGACATCATAAATCAATCTGATGCCAAAATCAACCTGATGCCAGGCATCAGAAATCAACCTGATGCCAGACATCAGAAATCAACCTGATGCCAAAATCAACCTGATGCCAAGCATCAGAAATCAACCTGATGCCAAAATCAACCTGATGCCAGGCATCAGAAATCAACCTGATGCCAAAATCAATCTGATGCCAGGCATCAGAAATCAACCTGATGCTAAAAATCAAAAATAATGTTAATTATTTATAAACATTAGTGAAATAATTACCTTATTTAATTAACATAAACATTAATTAAATATTCATTTTGTATTCAACATAATATCATACGGCTGAGTCAAGCTTCACTCTATTTAGTCTAACAGTTCCAAGAATGTACTATGGGAGTTCTTTCTCTTCTTTTGCCTGCATTAATACAAGAGTAAATATAATGGAATCAAACTTAACCACATAATCTTATTCACACAGGGATGGATGTTCTTTATTTTTCTCAACAAAAAGCTACCAAAGGGTGGAGTCGACAGATTAGACCAGAAAACAAAGGAAATAAAATGCTCGACGCAAAACTTGATCCTCTTGTAACTCTCGTGCAAATTTCGAATCTCTTCTTTGTTTCTACGCCGTCGGAGAATTTCTTCCTGGGATAGGGGTGGAGCTGCAACAGTTTCATGCGGTGGTTGTGACAGCGGCGGTGGCGGTTGTTGTGGTGGCTTTGATTGTGGCTCGTATAGCTTTCGCTTCTTCAGAGGCTGCTTCGTCGTAGCCATGGTGGAGAGGAGGAGGAGAGGAGCGGAGAGAACTGGTATTTGCGTTAATTGGGGGCAGAAATTGGAAAACGAAAGCCGCACTACGAACTTCCATGCGCTTCATATACACATAAAGGGCAGTGATGTACTTTTACCCTAAAAATGTACCCAAAAGATATGTTCAAAAAATAGGTGGATTTATTTGAAAAAAATGTTTTTAAAAATGTACCGGCTTGTAATTATTCCAAAAATATATTTGAGCTATATATATTGGGTGAATTTCAAGTGGGTACAATTTTGAAAACATGTTTTCATCTAGAACCATCAATTTTTTGGACATTTCATGTAACTACAAATTGCTTGTCAAATGACAAAAATGCCATTAATGAAAACTCTGATGCCAAAAAATCAACCTGATGCCAGGCATCAGAAATCAACCTGATGCCGGGCATCAGAAATCAACCTGATGCCAAAATCAACCTGATGCCAAAATCAACATGATGCCAGGCATCAGAAATCAACCTGATGCCAAAATCAATCTGATGCCAGGCATCAGAAATCAACCTGATGCCAAAAATAAAAAATAATATTAATTATTTATAAACATTACTGAAATAATTACCTAATTTCATTAACATAAATATTAATTAAATATTCACTTTATATTCAACATAATAATGATATTACTTAATCGTTTTCATTAACATAAATATTAATTAAAATCAACATAATAATGATATTGCTTTATCAGTGGGCACCATTTCTACAAGTTTCACCAATGAAAGAGAATTCACAAAAGAGAAGCCTTCAATCTTAGATAGAATGAAGATTCTTCTCCACCCGTCAACCTTAGATATAATGATTTGACTGAGAATAGCTTATTCTTTGAAGCAACCCACCTTGCTTTATCTTCTCCATCATTATCAATTTACTGCGAATAAAGAAGAGAAAAATATAACGCTAGATTCCACCTGCGTTGCTCGCCTCGATTCATCTGCGACGATCGCCGCTGCTGCATCTGCAAGACCGAGTCCTCCGTCGTTTTCTCTCTCTCTCGAGATCTGATAACAATGGCGGCACAAATCTTATATTGCTCTTGGCAGCTACTAGATCTGATAACAATGGCGGCACAGATCTGCGATTTCTACCAGGTCCGTTGTTTGGCCGGTCCAACTGCGACGGCGACGGCGATTCCATTGTTACATGTGAATGTTCAATTTGATCGAATGATGGGCAGGTTTTCAGTACTAGGATAGCGACGTCCTCTTCATTGTTATACCAGTCAACTTCATTGGTTACTTGTAAGGTTTCACTTATACAAATGATCGGCTTTTAGTATTTGACTTGTGAAGATTTAAGGCTCTGGTTATATCCATCTTTTTCTTCTTTCCTCACGCAAGCTCCTGCCTATGCCTCCGAAATCATTTTCTAACGATGTTATTGAGTATAAAGGGTAGATGAGTACTTTTGTCTAAAAATTGTACCTAAAAGAAATGTGTAAAAAATAGGTGGATTCATTTGAAAAAATGTTTTTAAAAATGTACCGGCTTGTAATTATTCCTATTTTTAAACCTATCAAATCTTGGGCTTTAAAATAATTTTAGTCCATATAATTTATACCCATAAAAAATTTAAACTAGCACAAATAGTTTCTAGAGATTAAATTAAATAAACATTTATCATCACAACTCTCAAGTTCTCTCAACCCTTACAATTTTTAAGTCACAACTAACTTTAATATTACAAGTCTCAAATTAAAAATTAAAATTACAAGTGATGAAATGATGTTGCCCCATTGCTGCTTGGAGTCTTCACTGTGTCTTGCACCATCTTGGTCCCTTGGAGACTTCACTCTTCGGACTTGGACGGATAGATAAAAGGAAAGAAGTGATGAAGTGAAGTAGTGCTGCTAGCGTTTTTATTTCTTTAGGTTAAGTAGTTAAGATAAGTAAAGTAGTGCTACCATATATATATATATATATATATATATATATATAGTTTTATAGTTAATAGTTATATTATATATAAATATAATTATTAAAAAAGTAAGTATTGTAAATAGATGGACAGGGCCGAACACAACTGACATTGAAAAACAAGGGCCCAATTTTACCCGAGTCCATGAGCATCCCTCACTTTAAAACCATGGGCATTTGTGGGCAGTGTGGGCCTTATGGGCTGATGTGTGCGGATTTGCTCACCCCTACCATTTGGACCACGTAACTCCTACCATGTTTTTCATTTTCCATGAATTTCACTTCCAGCCAATAAGTACCATTTTGACGGAAAAACGATGTGAACACTATTTACTATTGAGTAAGTAATGCTAACCTTACGACTGGTGTTACCACTAGTGTTATACACATAGTTATATAGGCTCTCAATTTGTTTACTATTGAGGAAGTACTAAGAAAGATCATAACATGGTTCAGGCTTCATACACTCAAGAAACATAAGAGCATAACATGGCTCAGACTTCATAAACACAAGATAAATAGACGTCCACACACCTATATTATCAGCTCTAACAATTGAAGGGCTTTAGACTGGCAACATATCCTGATAATGTTTCCCTCCTCTGGGCCTCTTCGTCTTCAATTTTTTGTTTTTGGACAGTTTCTTCTCCAGATCCTTGACCCTCCCTGTGAGTTTGGATATTGTTGCCAACTGATCGTTCCCTGCTTTGATCAGCTTCTCCATCATTTCCTTCAGCCTCAAATTCTCTTCCATCAGCTTTCCGTCATCTCCCGGTAAGGCCCTACAGGGAACCATTACAACTTTAGCGACATCCTTCTCCGTATCGACTAGAACCTCTTCTTTCAGACTCTCAGCTTTAGCAGCTTGGTTGGGAGTCTCGATAGAATCAAACATATTGCTCTGAATATGTAGATAATTCTCCTCAGGCAGTAAAAGATTATCAATGCTTGTTGCCATATCATGGGCTTCTTTGACTTCCTGTTCATGGTATCCATTATCCACAACACATACGGCCACTCCCTCTGCTACATTGGCTTCATTAGCATCCTCATTGGGATTAGGTACTTCTTTTTGTTGCTTTGGAACATATGATTCCAGATCTGTTTGAGCTTCTTTGTCTTCTTCAGAACCAAACTTGCCACCCTCCATCTTAGAAACAACTTCATACTTCTCAGTGTGGCTCACCTCTTTGTATTGAGCTCCTCCCTGTATTTCTTCTGGTCCAAGCCGAGCTTCCTGCACAACATCATTCTTTCTCTCATTGTTTCCCTTATTTCTGCCAGCCTGCTTTAATTGTTTCATATTAAGAATCTCATTTAAGGAAGCTGCATCGACCTCAACAATAGCATCATCTGTCACGGTAGCAGTCTTTCCATACTCCTCAGCATCAGGTACCAGCTCAAGAACTCCTGGCAACTCCCCCAATTCAGTCTCCACATTAACGTTTCCAAATGATTCAACTAGAGAAGAGGTACCTTCCACCTGGACTTGAGTGTTGATCTTGTTATCTGCAAGAAGAACTGGAGTTTCAACATAATGCTCAAGCTCCAAACCATCTTGATTCTCCGGCATCGATCGCGTATGACCACCATCAGGCATTTTATGTTTCTGCTCCTCCAGTTCCATTTGTGGATCTGAGTTTGGCCTCCGGGAATCCACACTGCTGACCGATGACAGCTCAACTGCTTTATTTTCACAATCCTGGATAGATATCGGCTCTGACATTTCCAAAGTTTTAGGCCCGGATACTGCATTCTCCATGAGTGCATTTTCTGATTCAAAACTGGTGTCAACGCCATTTTTCTTATCCAGTACAACATCTGATGCGTCACGATTTCCTTGCACACAAGCATTATCCATCAAGTTTGCAGTAACACCCTCCTCTGGTTTTGGTGATAAAGCCACAGCCGGAACTTCAGATTTCCTAGTAGTTAGAGTATCCAGCTTCTCCTGCAAGCTCACAAGTTCCTTTGCCACAGATTTTCTGACTTCCCTGATGCTAAGATGCAGTCCCTGATACAAGGAAAAAGCAGACTGTTCAGACAAGTGAAAGAAAACTGAAAGAAAAAGTAAATAACTCAGTTCGGGGGTGACTCAGTTCGGTAGTGGACAAACTGCCAGATGGCCCTAACATTTAGGGAGGAAAATAATATGTCATGCAAAAGAACATGACTGAAAAGAGTGATATATTAAAACAATATTGGATATTCAAACTATGATCCCCATTGCATGGTCTACTCTAAACAGGATGCAGATAAACAGAGTAATAATGATAATGTAAGTTAAAAGTAATTTAATCTTGACACTTAATATTCAATAGGGGTATCAAATACTTCTAAATGAGGTAGATGCTATAGCTACACAAAATGATTGAAAAGAAAAGTTCCGCAATATGAAATCATACAGATTTTAAACATTTCGAAACATAGGAAGAGCTCATAATAAACATCGATTGACACCAAGTTTGTTCTTAGAGGCTTACTAATGTTCCTAACCTGACTGTAAAAGATGCATCTAAATGTCTTGGAAAATGATGTAATTTGACAGAAAATAACTACAGAACAGAGGTTATATGGGTTTAGTACCTGAATTGCATCCAGTTTTAGCAAAAGGTTCATGATTGTCTCTCCAATTGCCACCAATTGCTTGTCATCACTTTGAGGATCAGAGCAAGTCTCCACTGCAGAAATACGGGCTTTCACCTCTGACACCTTCTCAGATATCTCGGCTATTTGCCTTAATTTCTGTAAAGGCTGTAATTTCCTTACTTCAAATCCACGATACACAGACTGGATAACTATAGCTGCTTCAGAATCTGACAGCATCTTCCCACTCACTTTGTTGGCCTTGTCTTTGTTACTCGACTGATCTCCCAACATTGCCTCCTTGCCCTCGATAGCCTTCCCTACATTATGATTCACAACACCATTCCCGCCTTCCAACCCAGACCGTCTCGGTGAGACCTCTCCATAAGAGCTAACGATGTTAGGGACATGATTATTGATTTGATTTACCTTTTTGTCTTCTTCAGTTGTACCCTCGACCACCTTAATAGTTTTCATCTTACTCTTATTCTGATCAATTTCCTTACTCTTGTCCAGTTGATTTTGAGACCGCATGTTCTGCTTCAAAGATTCTGTACTTTCATTTGTCGACTGCTTTGACCTTCCTTTGTCTGCAGGGGGACTAGGAGATCTTGAACTGCCATTACCTTTTTTTGTTCTTGGCAAGGGATCAACTCTGAGACATACAGGAGGTAACTTGGATGTCTTTGGTGAGGAGGCCTGTTTTTTAGCACTGATTTCTGCACATTCCCTCTCACCATTATCATCTACGTGAAACACGGGAATGCCTTTAACTTTTCTACCCATGTCTTTGTCCTGTTTCTCTATCTGTTCCACTTTCTTCACGGGAGTAACCATTTGGGCTGCATCTTTTTCCATCATCATTGGCCCAGTCACACTGGATGGAATTGCGACCTTATCATCATTGCCAGGAAAGGGTACACTGACAGCTTCTTGGATCCCCGCTAGGTCTTCTTTTTCGACTTCATTGGGCTTGTAAGGCAACCAGAATATCGGAAACGGGAATTGACTCCGTAAATCTTGCTCCCTATGAGTTTCTTTGTCATTCAAGGATTCACGAGCATTCATGTCAACGGCCTTCGAACCTATAAACTTGGGGTTATTCTTATTTTCGTCTGTTTCTGATTCAGTATGTTTACTTCCATCACAGTTCTTTAAGTAACCACGCGGAAGCATCTCAAATGGATAAGGATAATTTTTCAAATATGATGGAACCAGGGAACCACTACTTTTATTGACGATTTCTGGCACCAGCTCTTCTATCTTCATATTTTTGTCGGGCTCCCTAATACATGAGTTATTAGGGAACCCACAACAATGATGATCTCCAGGGAGACCCTTGTCGAACTCGTACCTTGGCTGCTCCATGGAGTAATGTGGAGGACTCTGGTATACTGGATAACTCCCAGGGAATGCATGATAAATTCCATGATAATTGTAAGGTGACGATGGTGGGAAATGTGGATAAGGAGGCCTGAAACCATAGTGACCAGGGAAGTAATTATGGTTACAGCAGCCGTGGCATTCTGCTGGATATGAATAGCCATAGCTCGCACCATAAGGCCAAGGTTCAACAGTTGCCGGTCTAGCTGGATACATCTTCACATGAGGTGGGACAGCTTCAAAGTTTGGTGCATGATACGGTTCGTAAACCATTTCATTCCTTGGGCGGGGATACGAACTGTTCCATCCACACACGGGATACATCTTCAACTATTCAAGCACAACAATCTGGTGGCACGTCTCACGAGAATTAGCTGCCAATGGCAGTAACGTCACAAATGGCAAATACCTGTAGAGAGAAACTTTAAATAATCAAGCAATAAAGGTATATGGAGAAAAAAGGAAGAAACAAATACACAAGAGTTCATGAGAAGCGATAAGGAATGAAATAGCAGGTCCATAGGCTCTCAAAATAAATGCAAAGGCCAAGTATAATAGGGAGAAGACTTCTCCCTGCCTGAACAAACTGAAACACACAAAACTATAGAGTAAATGTTCTAAAATTAACATTTTTTCCAGAGACTAAATCGGGAGAACCTTGTCAACAATGTACATGCACAGAACTGCAGAATACACAGTCCGTTATTGTTTAATCATAGAGCGACTGGCATAGCTTTAATATCTTGTCACCATGGTTTAAATAATTACTAGACAATGCTACTGATTCTGAGTAACAACACATAAATCTGAAGGTATTTGGGAAGAAAGAAAAAATTGAATTCAAGTCTACGAGAAATATTAAAATTTTAAAGGTACAAACACTATGCTTTCAACCTCAAAGGTATTTATAAGCCTCAGTGGAAAGCAAATTTAACAGAAAATATGTGGTCTTGCCTGTTATAACAAAGGAATCAGAGGCAATGCAACATAGCCATAATTCCTGTCCGCTCAATCGTCACAATGAGGACAACCCGTCAATGAAGGGAAAACCTAGTAACACCTACTCCAGCTAACCGAATATCCTTTCCACTGCTTTGCTTAGATAAAATTTTCGGGATATATAATGAACTCACTCAGAAGTCAAATAAACAAGGAATACCAGAATATTTTCAAAAAGAAGCCAATTTGTCAATGAACAAATTTGCAGGAAACAAAACATGAATAGATGATAACAACAACTCCCTCCATCCCAGTTTTAGAAATACGCTTGACCTCTTTGAATGATTTGACTAATTTCCTAATATATACTCCCTTCGTTCTCGACAAATAGTCAACTATTATATTTTGGGATGTTTTACTTAAAAAGTCTACTTTCAAAAATTAAGAAATAAAAGTGTTATTTGATTACTAATGGGCTATTAAAATTGTCATTTTCTTAAACGTTGGACTTTCAAACGGGACTCTTTTCATGGAACGGAGGGAGTATTCAACAATAATTTGATTGTTTTTCTCACAATTCTAAACTGTTAAGTTTATTCAACAATGCAATTCTGCAATTATGATTCGGAGTGAACAGTATCCTTCAAACACAAATATAAAGCAACCTGTTCTTCGCTTGCTGCAATCCACAATGCCATTTCAAATTTTCAATGGCGCAGCCGGGCAGGATTCCCAAATGGAATCATCAAATTAGATACTCCCTCCGTTCCAGGCAAAGAGTTCATTGTTTCCTTTTGGGATGTTTCGCTTAAAGAATCTACTTTTAAAATTAATATATAAATATGTCATTTTATTACTAATGGACTACTAAAAGTATCATTATTTTAAAAAGTCTGACTTTCAAACAAGGAACAGAGGGAGTATTCTAAAACTTAAATTATAAAATCAAAAGCTATAGACTGAGCGGAAAACAATAATCGAACCCAGAAACCATTTCATTCACAATCAAGAACAAGACCCCTAATCAAACCAATTTCAAGTGAATCCCCACTATTAAAATAACAACAAGCCTGTGACGAATTTGTTCTAACCAAAATCCCAACAAAACAAAGAAACACATGTTACACAACCTCAGTTCAACCAAAACCCATGAATTTAAATACTACAAAGACAATGTAACAAATCGTATCACATGTACCTTAAATTTACAGTAACCCACTATTCAAAAGACTCAAAAAAAAGTTCCATA
The DNA here is from genome assembly GCA_013146195.2 of Codonopsis lanceolata. NCBI lineage: Eukaryota > Viridiplantae > Streptophyta > Magnoliopsida > Asterales > Campanulaceae > Codonopsis > Codonopsis lanceolata. Next base: position 19,513,993 of record CM028383.1, read on the forward strand.
ATCCGAACAAAATCGAATCAAATTATAGGAAAATAATCATGAATTAATTAACTAAAACCCATTATTTCAAATCTACAAAGGGAATGAAATATGAAGTATGAAATTACGAAACGACTTACAGATAATAAAAAAACGAGAAAGATCGCTCCAACCGATTCCGCAAATCCAAATGACTCAGATATCAGCACAGATCAATCCACCAACCCAGTAAATTTAAGGATTTTTTAAAAGAGCTTACTCTGTTCTTATGTTATTTTCTCTCTCTGTTGTTTTCTTGAAGTTGAATTGGTACAAAATACAACTCTTTATATACTCTGCATTTTCCCACGGGTTTCGAGACGTTTCGCGCGTTTTCCCAACCTCCTGAACTGTCTGGACGTTTCCCCCGCCACGTGTTAACTCGTATTCTCTGTTTAAAAAAAAAGAAAAGAAAAGATAAAAAAAGCGCTTTACATGGGTTAAAGAATTGGGCCGAGCCAAGAGTATGTCTAGCCCAAATAGGAAAACATGCAAATAATAGGGAGAAATTCGGCCGGTTCTTTTTCCTAAGTTTTTAATCTCAAAAGTTCATCGTTTTTTTTTCAATTGTAAAAGATCACTTTTTAAAAATATTGTTTAAAAAATGTCATTGTCTTCTTCAACTGCTCCGACAACATGGTTTAGATTCGAAAATCACGATTGTGCGCAACGAAACGAGGATCGACCTACCGGTCAGGTTAAGGGGGCAGCGCCCCTTCGTGGGGGTTCGGGGGCAAAGCCCCCAAAAGGTAAACGAGTTTTTTGATTCATGAAATACGAAAGTATAATGAATCTGTGATGGGTTGAAGGTTTTTTCAGTTGCGACGAAGGCAGAAAATGATGAGGAAAAGAAGACTTATGACGGAAGAGATTGAAGAAGAACGTGAAAGACAATGGGCAAATTTCAAGTGGATACAATTTTAGAAACATGTTTTCATCTAAGACCATCAATTTTTTGGACATTTCATGTAACTACAAATTGATTGTCAAATGACAAAAATGACATTAATGAAGACACACTCATTCTTCATCTTCTCTGACATCAGGTTGTTAATGCTCAAAAACACACCACCGTTGATCATCTGAATGAAGTCATTCACGAAAGCATAGATCCATAGGCTACATTTTCTTCTTTATTTTATTATTTCTAAGAAACTTTCTGTGATCGCCAGCAGGAGCGGTAATCCAAGGCAAGGGGTAATGGTAGACTCTTTTAGTCAATCTTTTAGTCAAGCTGTTATAGAGGTGTGGGAAGAGAGATGGTAGAATCAGTCCGTGACTTGTCCAATCAATGATAAAACATAATTATTAGAAAGCCAAAATTGTTAGAATAAAAGCTGATGCCAAAAATCAACCTGATGCCAAAATCCATCGAAATCAACGATGCCAAAAATCAAATGTCGCACGAAATCAACCTGATGCGAAAAATCAACCTGATGCCTAGCATCAGAACCTTCAAAATTTAAAATCAAAACTCAAAACCCAGATATCTCCATTTTTGGACCAATTGAAAGCAGAACCTCATAAATCGTTCTAGTGGACGAGGGAAGCCAATACTAATTTATGGAATTCCTCTTGCGATGAGCCGGAAGAAGAGACAAGTCCTATTTTATAATCGTCAACAATGGCAGCTTCTCTCTCCCTGATATCTATCTCTTCCCTCATCCATTGAAGCCGTTGTCCATTCAGTCTCTCCTCAGTGACAACCCAGACGACTCCGACAGCCATGACGTCACCGACGTCGAGTGGTTTTATGTGATGTCTTTAACACGGTCTTTCACCACCGGTGACGGATCCGTTCCCGGTAAGGCCTTTGGAACCAACTCAATGATTTGGTTGTGTGAGGCCTATCAACTTCAGTACTATAACTGTGATAGAGCCAAAGAGGCCCAGATCCATGGAATTCAGTCTTTTGTTTGTGTTCCTACCTATAATGGAGTTCTCGAAATGGCCGGCTCATACCATTTGATTAAAGCGCCCTCTGTAATTGAGATTCTTTTCCCCTCTCCCAATCAACGGGAAAAAAGTTTTGGCTTTCACAAGGAACGAAAATCGTACGAAACAAAAACAAAGGGGCAGTGATGTACTTTCACTTCAAAAATGTACCTAAAAGATATGTCTAAAAAATAGCTGGATTGATTTAAAAGCATGTTTTAAAAAATATACCGACTTGTAATTATTTCTTGATTTAAAGGGTAAAAACGCTGCGAGGCGGGCCTAATCACTTGTACCTCGCGGCCACGGTTTGATGCGAGACGGGCAGGCCCCGTTAATTTTTGTTGGGTTTTACTTTTTTTGGTACGCAATTCATCTGGCCCGTAGAACGTTGATTAATTTTTTCTTGATTAATTGATTACCCTTCTTTCTCTTTCAAAAACGCAGCCGTCCAACTCCTGGTCCCCGTCGCTCTCTCTCTCTCAGACATCAACCGGCAAAGGCAAAGGCAACCGCTGCTCACCGTCACCGGCCACCGCCGTTCCCTCTACCTCACCTCCTGGTCTGCCCCCCTCTCACCTCGTGCCGTAAATTTAAACTTTTACCCTCTTTTCTTCTTGAGCTCAGGGCTTCTATCCTTCTAAGGCTCCAAAGCAGTCCCAAAACGCACAATTTGAATCAAAATCACTGCTTTCCGTTCGTTTTACAGAGCCAAAATCAAAAATCAAAAATGGGGAGAGCAAAGAAAGGCCCCAAATTCGCCGTCATGAAGAAAATCGTCACTGCCAAAGCTATCAAACAGTAATTTTACTCTGATTTCATTCATGTGTGTGTTTTTCTGTGCGTGATTCATATCTGCGTTTCTTTGTTTTTACAGTCAAAAAGAGGAGATTTTGAACCCTAACAAGAAAGATTTGACTAAAGAGAAGCTCCCTCGAAATGTGTAAGGCTCCTTCAATATTGTTCCTGATTTTTGTTACTCGTTTAATACTAATGAGAAGATGAATTTGTTATTGTTTATATCAATTTTTGCAGCCCATATACTCCTTCCGCTCTTTTCTTCACGCACAATACTGCACTGGGTCCGCCGTATCGAGTTTTGGTTGATACTAACTTCATTAATTTCTCCATCCAGAATAAAGTGAGTGTTTCAATTTTTGAAGTACTTGAATTTGTTTTGATTGGGTGTGTATCCTTTTTAGGCGGTCTGAATTTCATGAAGGGTATGTAATTTGGGTTTTATAGTCAACTTGTCAACTGTTTAAGTTCCTAATATCGCATCCTCTGATGAAATTGAGCTCCCCTAATCTTGGCAGTGATCTGCTGCTTATGAGTGTTATTTATCTCAATATTGTACCCAAGAACAAGTCACATAACAAAAACATCATTCAATTACAAATAGATAAATAAGTAGATTATTGGAGCTCATAGTTGTCAAGAGTCGAGAGGCGCCAAAAAGGTGATAGGTCCAAATTTGAGGCGAGGCCCTAAAAAGGCGCCAAAAAGGTGCTCACGGAAAAAATACTAAGGAAAAATACATAAAATACATATAACTTAACTAATATCAACAAAAGATGTTGTAAGTGAGCATAATACATGAAACTAAGTTCTAACATAATATCAATAACACAAATTATTCATTCATTGTTGAAATTCCGATGCATTAGATGAACTTAACTAAAACTTCAAACAAGAGTTACTGAACAGAAATAGAGAACAGAGAGTCAGAGACTTGAGATTGAGACAATTTTTTAATTGACACAAATTTTCTTATGATTTTAATTTTTTAATAGAGTTCCAGAACAGAAATAGAAACAAATTTATAAAAAAAATAGAACACAGTGAAGGAAAAAAAAACAGTGAACTCTGAAGTCTGAACACTAATTTACAGTGTGAAGAAACTAAGAAAGTCTCAAAGACTCGGACACAACAGACTCAGAAAAAAAAATGAAAACAGAAAAAGTCGGAGACAACAGTCAACAGAGTGAAGAAAAGAAAGAAGAGTTTACTTGGAAGATGGAACACAACAGAGTGAAGAAGGCAGAAGATGAAGTCAAAACCCTCGTTGAAGTCGTTAAAGAAGAAGATGAAGCTGACAGCCCCGACACCTGAAGTCGCACGCTGCATCGCTGCCTAGGGCTCGCATCGTGGAGTCGAAGTCGAACTGGTCGTTGTGGTCAGAATGAAGTTTTGGGGTTATTTTAGGTTTTATTTTCTATTTATACTAAAACCTATACTACGCCATTTCACACTTAACCAGTTAAAAAAATAAAAAAAATAGTGAGCGCCTTTTTAGACTTTTTGGTGCCTCTCGCTTAAAAAAAAGGCGCCAAAGGCGACGCCTTTCCCACGACTTTTGCACATTGACTCGCCCAGCTTCTTTGAGGCGCCAAGGTATCGCCTCGCCTCTTGCCTGAGGCGCCAAAGGCGCTCGCCTTTGACAACTATGTTGGAGCTTGTTATATAGTAGACCTTTATCCTCGAGCTGAACAACCAAGTGGTCAACAGGAAGGGGAGTCTCATAGAAGTACGATCTCATGTAACATGAGCGAATGCAACCAATGGCAATGCTGATGTCCTCATGTTTGCAAGTGTCATGTGTAAAGTTTACATGTAATTTCTAAGAAAAGTGTCGTGTCAGAGAATGAGAGCGGTGTCATGTATGTAAGTGTCAACACAATGGAATTACAAGTTTAAGTGCTAGTCTACTTTCACTTGCAGCGTCGTAGGTTTAACTGATGAAGACAAAATATTGGAGCAAGCTGAAACAGTCTATTGAGGAGAAAGGTTATTCATGTGAGCTGTCAACATTAGTGTATAACACTGGGAGAATAGACACGTCATCTTAGGCAAAATCCTGTATTTTGTGCGAGTAAGGTGTTTCCTCAACATCTTGTTTGTTAAAGTATCATTCAAACAGGAAGCATCACATATTCTTACTTGAGAATAAGGAACTTTTTCATTCTTGAGCTGTCAGTTAAGCTCATATGATTTGATTGATACACTAAGCCAATTTAAGGCTTTCCTAAAAGCAACACAAGCACAACCATGTGTCTCAGCATTTTGTTTTCTTTCATCTTCTTCTATCTTCTTGGCACTCTTACCATACAGCTTCTGATTACTTCAAATGCATAAACCCAGGGAAAGATTTGTTGAGATAACTTATAATGCAGTTATGCTTCCTTAATGAAACTCAAAGGTTTTTTACTGCTCTTGTATTAATATTTTTTCACCATTTTTTGTACACGAATGACATGACTACTGATGTAGTTATGGATTGGTTAATTGATTTTACTGTTTTTTCTACTGCTGAATAATTTTGATGTTCCGTTTTCTTCTTTGAATGACCGACTTAAGAAATTTTAATTTTGGTGTAGTTGGATTTGGAGAAAGGAATGATGGACTGCTTATATGCAAAATGTAAGTTTTGAAATTTCATCGTTGTTCTGTATGTAAGTATGTTCAATAATCACGCTACCAGAACATGAGTTGGTCTTGCTATAAAGCTTATGTTCAAAGATCATGTTGTTATCACAATTTTTTTCATCTTTTAGCTTGAATAAAAGTACACACTCAGTTTTGTGTGAGGGTCCCCATTTAAAAAGTCATAGACCCAAGGGATGCTTTAAGATCCTTGGAGTTGCTCATATTTACTAAATTGCCAACGCAACCCAAGATGTTTATCTCATGTGTGTTGAAGAGTAAAGTTGAGAGGTTATGAGGATATTAAGCATAATCTTTGACTAGGGACTCTTTTTGAGTGGAACATACCAAAATAGAATAGTGAACTCCTAGATTAAACACATGCAATATATTTTAGAACTACATATGAAATTTATGCCAAAAGTTCTGAGGGAAGTGGCATAGCTTACTTAGTAAAATATAAAAATCCCGGAATTTTCTTCATAACGTGGAAGTTGCAACTTATTCATATCTTGCATACAATATCATAACTTGATGATTAAACAATAGTGTTTGCTTCTTCTGAAGGCACCCCATGTATTACTGATTGTGTGATGGCAGAGCTTGAGAAACTAGGTCAGAAATATCGTGTAGCTTTGAGGTACGTTCTCCCATCTGCTATGCAACAATCTTAAATTCATCAAACTTCACCTACTGCCTACTCGCTTCTCTATTTTAATGTTATGCTTATTTATGTAATGTGGAATTTTCATTTTTGCCAAAGTACATGAGTCGACAACACGGCATGACATGGGCTTAGGTGTGGGTGCGGATATGGATGTGGTCCTTTTACCCTAAATTACTACAACATTTTCAAATTTTAGCAGGTACAACACCTCGATCCACACCCATATCCTATCCTCCTAGCCAAGCCAGGTAAACATAGATGCTAATATCCTGTTGCATTTCATATGATAAGTTGTCATACTTGTCTTACATCTCATGTTGTTGAAATTTCAATATCATTTTTAACATGGTAAAATCTTGGATTTTCTGGGCTTGAAAACGCCTAATTTCTTCATTCTTTTTTCTTAAACAGGATTGCCAAGGACCCTCGATTCGAAAGACTTCCCTGCACACATAAAGGAACTTATGCTGATGACTGTATAGTTGATAGAGTTACTCAGGTACGATTGCCCCACTGTTCCACTGTTTACTAATTCTTGTTAGGTTCAATAGACTTCAGGTACAACCCTACAAGGTGCATTTACTTTACTCCAAGCTATACTGTCTTCTTCTTCACCTGTACTAGAACATCCGTATTTGTGTTTATTTAGCAGAAAACGTTAGCTGTTAGAAGTTAGAAACCTCTCTCTCTTTATCTCTCTCCCCCCCCAACGGGCACGAAAACAAGAATTATAATAAAAGAATGATGTGATGAGCTTCTTGGGGTCATAGATGCCACCCATAACCTCACTCGCACTTGGCATAGCCACAGCCACAAGAATCTCTTATTCTTGTATGGTTTCTTTTCTACAGAGTTTGAGAAGCAAAACATAGTAACGTGATACGTTTTAGGGGCAAATGCAGCGTGCCTCATTGTTACCTTTTCTTTGGTACAGCTCCACAGCTTTGAATCAATTACGCAGTTACAGTGGCAAAAGAAATGGTGTGACCTTACCAATGTAACTCAAACAAAGACTCAGTTGAGCACAACACATACATCCTGTGGTGCGTTATAAACAAAATGTGCTGTCAGAATTGGGAGCCCATAAAATGAAGTGTCACTCATACTCCCGAGTGAGTAAAAGTGTACTAGAATTGAGTTCCTGATCATGCATATACTGAAGAGTAGGGTGTCCTTCTATTGGCCTACTTTTCTACCGCATGATGAAGCTCAATCCAACTTTAAAATGGAAATTTGATGTGAAATTATTCGTTTAATCTTAAGCTATAAAACATGAGGGTCATAGTACTGTTGGAGTAGTTGATTAGAATGCTGCTAGTTACTAGGTTTATTCTTAATAAAGAAATACAAATATGGTAAATATCAATCCAAATTGGTCAAATATGGTAAACTGGTTAGCCACTTCGACAGTAACATGAAAAGATCCTAGACTCTTATGAAGTATCAACACTTCTGTAGTGCAGATTCTATTGAGTTACTAATGGAGACTTGTTGGTGATGCTTTTAGCACTGTTTACACCCAGTTGAATTAAAATAGCTGCTATTTATTTATTTATGTAATCTAGGAATTGCTACTTGATTGGGTGGGGGGGGGGGAAGGGAAACAGGTGTCTTTTGATATTTGGGAACTGCAAGTAGATATACCTTCATGCTGAAGATAGCATGGAAGGTGATCATGAAGCAAAAGTTGGTCACTTTGTTTCAGTTTCTTGAGTTTGAGGAACATGTTTCAGGTTCTTGCACTTATATAACTTCTGTTTTTGTTTTTTTTTGAAAAAAGAAAGTACATAACCTAGGAAATGCAACTTGATTTATTCTTTTACTGGAATTGTACTTTGGCTTCTTCTTCTCTCAATTTTTTCTACTTTCTGGTTTCATCCTATTTCATCTTTATTTAAAAAGTAGGAGGGAAAAAAATGGTGTGGCTCAAGCTAGGTAAACCCTGCATTAGGATATGTCTTTGGCTTCAACAAATGCCTCCATTACTTGTTTGTTTATAATTGTGGCCAATGATGGTCAATGCTATTCATTCTATTTGGACATATGCATAGCTGATAAATTGCTTTGATTTCTTTGGTTAATACAGCACAAGTGCTATATGGTAGCAACATGTGATAGGGATCTGAAGCGGAGGATCCGCAAGGTATTAACTTGTTTATAATTGTCAACCTCTTGGTTGTTACTGTTTGTAGCTAATACATCAAATTATGGATTCACAATCAGATACCTGGTGTGCCAATAATGTACATCACGAAACACCAGTATTCAGTTGAACGATTACCTGAAGCAACGATTGGTGGAGGTAGGCTTGAATCTCTTGAAGTCATAGCTCTTATAACCTTTAGAATACTCTTGTTTTTATCAAATATGCCAATAACTTATTTCTAATGTTTTGATCCAGCTCCAAGAATTTGAGGGGAAGAATAAAATGACAGAAAAAGAAAACGAAAAGAGATCTTTCATAGAGGAGAGGACTATTGTGTATGCAACTGGAAAGGATGTTTTCCAACCCCGTCATTACTTGTTTTTGAAGGTCTTTTTGGCTTTGTTTATGCCAATCTTGGGTGGGTGCGATTTGAGTTTTGCTGTAATAGTTCATATTTGGCCCTTCTTTTTAGAGCTTATGGCCTCCTCTTTCTTAATGTCATCCCCATCGCCTTGGATGTCTGGGATGAATTTTTGTTTTTTATGTGCTTCAATTTAATCTTTCCTCTGTAGATGTACCTTATCATACCTTATCAAGGTCCTTATGTAAGTTAGCTAAAGGTCACTGACAAGTGTTTACGTTTTAGTTAGCTTGAGCCTTCTTGTTTGTCTCTTAATGGTTTGTTAGTAAAATTGTTTTTTTTTTTGCGGAAGAAACTAGGTTCAAGGTATGCTATTTTCAGTCTACCCCCCCAACACTTTCCAAAAGTCAGTCCCTTTTCTCCCTGAACTCCATGCCCACAGAAGAAAAAAAGGTTGTCACGAGTTTTGAGTTGTTGACTCATAGATGTTACTGTTAGGCTGCATGTTCTTGTTAACACGCACTTAAGTCTATTATGTCTCCAAGTGATAAAACAAAGTCGTCGTTACTTTCTATCCGTGTCCTGGTTGACTATTAAACTGATTGAAATAAGCTATATTAAAACCAGATGTTCATGTGTAGCTTGATTGTGGTTCATCAGGTCATTTGGACAGGTTATGTTTGGTGTTTTTTCGAGGTTCAAATTTGCTATCTAAACCTGATCCAAGCTAGGTTCAGTTCAGCTCATTGTTTTGTGTCTAGTGTGTTGTCCGGGATGCATTGCTGTGTAGTCATAAGCTAGATCCTTGGACATAAAATCCTGTCAGATTGTAGAAATGTCCACCCAGCATCACCCACGGCCCACGTTACAGTGCTACCAATTTGGAGCCAACTTCCTCCATTTTGAGAAACACTTTATAATTTACTGGCAAAGAATGTAAGATGAAGAAGCAAAACAAAATAAATCAATTAAAAAAAAAAAAACCCAAATGCACATGATCCAAAAGAGAAATCTCCTTATAGATACATCATCATGCAGTCATTTAATCAAACAAATTAGGAGGAAACTTTTATATAGCTATAAACATCATAGATAAAAAGATGATCAATTAACATTTGATAAAACATTGATTAAATTCAAACCCTAAATCAGTTTCAAGAATGAAGAAACCCAACAAAGAACTCCAAGAAATTGAGTGGGGTCCTTAACATAAAAAGACGTCATTTTGTAAGTGAAAGAAAATAATAATTTCCCGAAACCCCAATCTGTGCACGTGACGCGTTTGTTTGCCGCTGCCATTGATGCTCTATTTTGTTTGTACCAAATGTCTCGCATATTGTAATTTCAATAATGATATAGTTACTACCAGTGTTACTACCAGTGTTACCACCCTGTGACTTTGCCTTGAAGGTAAAGTGCATGTGAGGTGCATGTACCACTTCAAAACATAGTTGTTATCATAGTGATAGCTCTAATGGTAATCCTAGCAATATTGTTGTAATTTAAAGTGCTGCAATTAATAAAACAGAGTGCTAATAGCGATTCCCAAAAATAAAACAAAAAAAGTGATTCTTTTTGGCAAAATACACAAATTGACCACCCAACTTTGGACCATATTGCAATTCGGTCATCGAAACTTTGGTTCATCTATTTTGGCCACCCTACTTTCGTTATGATGCAAGCCGCCCCATTTTTTAACGCCCGTTAGAAAATGGCGTTAACTTAAGGGGCAAAATAGGAAAAATAACATTAAAAATGTCAAAACTATTTTGATTTACTTGAAATATATAAAAAGACCAAAAACCCACATCTAATACCTAATTTTCAATTTTTGCCATCCAGATTTGACAAATTTTTTCAATGGATTTGCTTGGTTTTCCAGTCAAAAAGCTTCTGGACACTACTTTCAGAGCAAGACCGGAGAATCACACCGGAGAGTCATTCCCTTTTTTTATACTCCCTCCGTCCCTAATTAATTGTCCTAGTTGACCCGGCGCACAGTTTAAGAAAAAACAATTGACTTGATTATTTATATTGGTTTAATGTGTAGTTTCCTTTAATGTCCATGTGTATGTGGCCCATAATTAAAGTAGAGTGAAAAAGTAAAGGTAAAGTGGTAAAAATGATGTTCTAAAAAGGTAAGTTTCAAAGTGGACAATTATTTTGGGACGGACGAAAAAGGAAAGGAGGACGATAATTTAGGGACGGAGGGAGTATATACTAAGGGGATTAATACTGGAAAAATAATGATGCATAGCCATTATTTTAAGGTTGATGTTTTTGAGAGATCTAATTTCAAGGCACCAGAGTCCATAGATCTATTTAAATTTCCAAGCACCCACGACCGCCATTGATGGACAAAACCAATCTCGCAATAAGTACTCGATTATGGATCCCTGTGATGAAGTTTTTATCATTTCTTGTTCTCTCTGCTCAGATCCGGCTACATCGGGTAGAGACCAGATCGGCTCCAACCGCGAACGACACGCAAACGCCCGACTCATCCATGACATTGACGGCTTTCCTCCGGCGTAGGATGCCATTGACTTTACCATTCCCGATCGCTTCAACAACGCGGACGCCATGCCTTAGAACTCTCTCTCGGTTTGGTTCTGCTTTTGCTGCTTTGAGCTACTCTTTGGGCTGCGACGCACGGAACATGGAGCCTTCTCGCCATTGGGCAAGTGGGTTTGATTGGGCTTCAAATATGGGCCTTCTCCATTGGGCGATGAAGATCGCGGCCAGAGATGTTGATGGGCCGAGAAGGTGAAGGGACCGTGCATTTGTTGGGATTTGGCGGACATGGTGAGAGAGGTCCCTACCACGGGGCGGGCGTGAAGCTTCAGGAGAAGAAGAGGTGTGATTTGAGAGAGAAAGCGAGATGACGATGCGCGTGAGAGAAAGGGACCAGGTTGTGGATTGTTGGGATCGCGACATGGTGAGAGAGAGGTCTCGCCATGGGGCGGTGGAGTGAAGCTTCACGAGTAAGGGGTGGGATTTGAGAGAGAGAAAACGAGAGCGCAGAGATAGAGTCATAGATCTGTGTGTGAGAGAAAGAGAGAGAGAGATGAAGATGAACATATCAGTAACATCCCCCAAGTTCTATTATTTACAGTTTGACCCCCTTTTAAATATAATTGTTTCTCTGTTGATATTTACAGGGGTAAAATAGATATTTGACATGACTTAACGGAAAAATCTAACAGCCATCCAAAAAATGGGGCGGCTTGCATCATAACGAAAGTAGGGTGGTCAAAATAGATGAACCAAAGTTTCGGTGGCCGAATTGCAATATGATCCAAAGTTGGGTGGCCAATTTGTGTGTTTTGCCATTCGGTTTCTATGATGTCTTAATCCTTGCAATACTATAATGTAAACGCTAAGATAAAGGTAAAAAAGGTATAGCAAAAGTTCCGAATAGGATCTTTGCTGCCATGTCGTGGAGTTGAGAACATTCTGCATCAACCCATTCTGGGTGATTATTGCCATTTATTATATAAAGGAACTCAGGAAGTTACAAAAAGTTATTTATCGGTCAGGATTTATTGTTTTATGATTTTACAGTTTTAGAGTTATTGTTTTACAGTTAATTAATTTTCACATTATCTGCTTTATTTACCGTTATTGTTTTACATTTATTGTTATTGTAATTAACTTAATCATTTTTTTGTCCCGCAATTTCGTATACAAATTTAAAAAAATTTAAAAAATCGTAAATTTTGTAATTTGATATATTTTTTTTCTTTTTAACTGTTATCGTAATTAACTTAATCAATTTAATTTTTGTTCGGCCCACAATTTCGTATACAAATTTTTAATTAATCCCTCCGTTATGGGCAAAGAGACCCTGTTTGAAAGCCAAGTTTTTAAAGAAAATAATACTTTTAGTAGTTTATTAATAATAAAATGGTCTTTACGGTTTTACAAATATTTAGTTGTAGTTTCTTAATTGATTGCTATCGTAATCAAGTGAATCCCAATTTAATTTATGTCTAAGTTTGGAATATTTGTATTTTAATTTTTTCTTTTTAATTGTTATCGTACTTAACTTAATCAATTAAATTTTTTTGGCCCGCAATTTCGTATACAAATAAAAAAAATCGTAAGTTTTGTAATTTTTCTTTTTAACTGTTATCGTAATTAACTTAATCAATTTAATTTTTGTCCGGCCCGTTTTGTTTGTTCAGCCCGTAATTTCATATACAAATTATTAATTAATCCCTCCGTTCCGGGTAAAGAGGCCCCGTTTGAAAGTCAATTTTTTAAAGAAAATAATACTTTTAGTAGTTCGTTAATAATAAACTGACCTTTACGGTTTTACAAATATTTAATTGTAGTTTCATAATTGATTGTTATCGTAATCAACTGAATCCCAGTTTAATTTATGTCTGACTTAGATTTATTTATAATGGACAAAGTTATTGTATCTCATGGTAAATTTGGCAACATTATTAATTTGGTTTCCATTGTTGTTAAGTAAGAACCCCCAGAAGAAGAAGACTGAGTTTTCGTTCAATAAAATTTTCTTTTCGTATTTTTACAATAGTTACAATTAAAATATTTATTTCTTGGTTTTCTTATGAATAAATATCGTAGTAAAATGTTTTATTTTGTTATGTATTTGGGTTTTTTCTCCCTTTTTCGTTGTGTAGTGTATATATATCCAACCCATATACAAATTATAAGTAAATATTAATTCATTTCCACATTATCTGCTTCATTTATTGATAAATTCTCAAACTGACGCCGTACCATCGGCACGAGCAAAAGTACTAGTCAATATTATTCTTGATCTTGAAATTAAAAAAAAAAAAAACATAATGAAATCTAGCATGTGTGTGTAAGTTTTGATTTATATGAAATCTAACAAAACCATTTCATGATTCTTCTATAGAAGATGATCCATATCATATCCAGAAATTCATAATAGACGCGTCTCCATGATTTACTGTACAATAAGGGACCAATGACTCCCCAGAAGCCGACCACAAATCTAAAGGTCATGAAGATATAGAACCAATCAACTTCAGACCCATCATCATCTTTTGTGTCATCGTAATTTCTGTGCTTCAATCTGTGGTCGCCATTGCAGCTCTGAGGTAGAGGTAGAGGAGCTCCACAAAGTTTGTTGCCAACGAATGAAGAAGAATTAAAGCTTTGAAGCTGAGTACTCTCTGGAATTTTCCCAACCAGATTATTGAAGGACAAATTGAGATAGTTCAAAAAGTTTAGTCCCATAATGCTTGGTGGAATTTTCCCAGAAAGTTGGTTTATTGACAAATCAACAGATTCTAGTTGCCCCATATCACCAATCTTCGTAGGGATCATTCCTGTCAAATGGTTTCGTGACAAGTTCAGTATCCGCAAACCCATCAAACTTGTTAGTTCTTTCGGAATCTCCCCGGACAAAGTATTGCTGGAAAGATCCATGCTTGTCACGAGGCCAAGAATGGTATCGTATCCAAACTCACTTCCTTTGCTCACGAGAAATGCCTTTTCTAGAATAGCTACTTCTCCACCGTAATAAGCGTAAGGAATCCGGGAGTGACTTGAATTTGTTACTTTCTCAACCATCGCTGTGAAATTGTTAATACACCCGGGTATCTTTCCCAACAACTCGTTATTTGCCAAGTCTAAGATTTGGAGAGAGGTGAGGTAACAGATTTCCTGAGGAATCTCGCCGCTGAACTTATTTGAACGGAGGCTAAGTATCAGCAATTCTGGCATCTCTCTTCCTATCCACGCCGGTATCTCTCCAGCAAACCTATTCTCACTAATGTCAATCATCAGCAACTCTGTGCAGTTTTGGAGACTCAAAGGTAATTGTCCGAAAAGCCTATTGTTTCGCAAGTGAAGTGAATGCAGGCCACCAAGATGTCCCATGGAGCTGGGAAGTTTTCCTCTGAAATTATTGTTTTCGAGTATGACCACTTCTAACAATGACCAGTTCGTCCAACAGTCAGGAATTTCACCAGAAAAAAGATTCTCTCCTAAGTGAAGGATTTTTAGGTTATGGGGTTTTCTGTCACACAAGAAGTGGTAAATACTCCCGGTGAATGAATTCTTGGAAAGATCAAGTTCACGTACGCTGGCTGGGAAACGAGGCAAGGAACCACTGAACTTGTTGGAATTTAAGTACATCACCGAGTGTGTTGTCTCGTCCACTGGTTCTGGTATATTAGGGATTGTGCCACGAAGTTGGTTGTGAGAGACATTTAAATAAAATTGTTGAGATGACAAGTTCCAAAACCAGGAGGGAACAATATCATCTATCTTTGTGCAAGACAAATCCAAGTCCAACAATTGTTTTTGCCACTGCAACCAATTTGGAAACTTTGGTCCTAACTGCCAAGATCTTAGTTCCATGAATTCAAGTTGGAAAGGAGGATTCCAATATTTACTCACTTGCAAAGTTAACGGGTTGCCAGACGCATACAAAGTCGTCAGCTTTGAGAGCCTGGCAAAGTGAACTTCAGATACAACTCCTCCCAATGAGTTATAAAATACATTGAGATATTCCAACTTGGAAAGGTTACCAACAATTTCAGGAAGTGTGCCATTCAACTGATTATAAGACAAATCTATTCCACTAAGCGATGACAATGTTCCCAGGGATTCTGGTATGCTACCATATAAAGAATTTTCGGAGAGATCAATAAGTCTAAGATTGGTCATGTTTTGAAGACTTCGAGGGAATGAACTGGATATTCCAGCATCATTTAGATGAAGAGAATGAAGGTTGATGATACCAAATACCCAATTTGGTTGCAAGGATTTGAAATTGTTCGAGGAAAGATCAAGGGTGGAAAGAGAAGTGAAATTGATATTGTAAGGACGAGAAGCAAGGGGATTGAGATTACAACCCGACAATTGCAACTCTACTAAACCTGGAAGCATATTTGTCACTTGCAACCAATCCGATGCTTGGCTAAGGTTAGCAAAACTTAAATCAAGATGCTGCAACAAGCGGAGACCGGAAAGCCATTGGAGGTTATGGACGCGCATCCCGTGTGAATTACTGCTTTGTCTTCCTAGATTGAGATAGAACAAACTCGAGAGATTTCCAAGTTGGTGAGGAATTAGTCCACCAAAACCTGCATTGAACAGGTTGAGGAATCGTAGATTCCTCAGGGAGCCAATGAAGCCGGGAATTTGAATCCCTCCAAAATCGTTGTTGCTCAAGTCCAAGTAACTCAATTGTCTCAAATTAAGCAAAGAAGGGCTTATTTCTCCACCCAACTTTGAATTCTGACAAGTGAAGTCATGAAAACCATCACAACTATTTTCAAGGTGTAGCTCATGGATATGACCGGTAAAGTTATCACAGCCGACTCCAGCCCAAAGACAGCAATCCTTATGATCAACAACCCACGAAGAGAGTTTGGTCGAAGGATCAATTAGATCTTTCTTGAACCTTAGAAGCGCCTCCTTTTCACTTTGAATGCAAAGCACAGTGGAGTTTCCATTGCAGAAACCTTTTCTTGTAGTTGCTATAGAGATAGGGCCCGTTTGATTTAAACTTATTGATAAGTCTTGATGATTTATGACATATTGATGACTTATGTGATGGGGTGATGAATGATCTTTGTTTGATTTAGTTTTTTCAAAGTCTTGATTAATTTGTTATAAGTAAGTGTATTTGTTTGATTAATAAGTTGAAAAAGTCTTTGAATAAAACTATAAAGACTAAAATAACCTCATCATATAATCTTTTCCTTGTTAAAATAAAGCTGTGATAACTATCAAATTTATTTCCAAATATTGTCTGCGAATCGCCGATCATATAAATTTATTTCCAAATATAATCTTTTGTGCGGGAAGGAAGGAGTTCATGGTTCAATTAAAAAAAAAAAGAAATTAAAGAAAAGGGAAAAAGCGCTGCTCCCTTTTCTCTCTCTTCTCCCATCTCTCTCTCTCATCTCTCACCGATGCCCCTTTGCCCAAATCCTCTGCCGCCCTCCTTCATCTTCATCGCCGGCGAACCCACATCCGACCAGGCCATCTCCTTAGTCTTCGCCAAATCCCTCCACCAAATCACCCACCGGCGTTCACCTTCCTTCCGCCCAAACCCCATCTCATCTTCCCCAACCCCAAACCCGGCTTCAATTTCCTTCGCCCATCCTCATCTCTCATCACCGGTAGAACTTCTCCATCTTCTCGGCGATTTCCATGGCGGCCAAACCCAGCGGTCCCGTCCGGCGAATGATCTTCAATTTCGATTAGGCCTCCTTCTCCCGGCCATCAATCGGCTCGGCCCTATCTTCATCAACAGACCGGCGTCATCCCTTCCAGTTAAACCAAGCCGTCATTCGCCGGTGGAGGAGGACTCGAATCGCCGATCGCCGATCGCTTGCGTTGGAGGAGATGCGGCTGCTGCGCTGTAGCTTGCGTTCCAGCCTCGCGAAACAAAAAAAACGATGTCGTTCCGACCTCGAAAACCTAATTCAATTAAAGCGAGGCGGTTTTGGAATTTGAAAAATTCATTAAAAACACTGTTCATCCGCGTTTTTTTTTGAGATAAGCCATCAGCACTTGCCTTGGTGCTTATGACTTATTTTGTAAATTGTGCTTCCATGCCCTTGTACCCTACTTATGGCTTATTTGAGCAAAATTGAAATCAAACATTCATTTTTTGACTTATGGGAAGTCATAAGTCAAAAGTACTCTCCCATAAGCCCAATCAAACAGGGCCTAAGCAATCCAAAGAAAAGAGCAACAGCTATTCTGATGAACATATTTATGATTGCCTACAAAAAATGATTATGTTGTAATGAAATTAAGAGTAGTACTAATTAATACCTTTTTTTTTTTTTTGGAGTAATGCTAAAGTCACTCAATGAGTACTCAAATTTGTGCACCAAATGATGTGGTTTCCAATGTGTCATCTTATTTGACATTTTATGGGCTCCACTATAAGTTAAAAAGTTATGTTAACAATATGACATATAAGATGACACATCATTTGGTACCCAAAATTAAGTGCTATTAGAGTGGCCCTAGCATTACCCTTTTTTTTGGCAGTTTTACAACCCTAATTGCTAGCTCATGGTTGTGCATGCTATAAATTTAATTTTCTAGTCTAACTTGGTTTTAAGGCAAAAACTTGGGTAAGACGATCTAATGAAGATTTTTTGTAAAACAAATCCTCTTTACCCGACCTATCGTGTATGTGTTGGTGAGTTGAGCTGTGCAAGAGTGGAACTTTCTCTTACGAATAAAGAATCGTAAAACCGGTCTACTTACCTGCAGGCTGCAGGCTCAGCATTCAGCTCCAGCTAGTATTGCCAACTATAAAATGAGGAGGAGAGAGTGTGAAGGTTTAAATTGATAGTTGGACACTAAAACAAATGTTGTTAACTGGGAATACTAGTTTCTCACTTTCTTGGCAAGATATTGAAGACCGGGGGTTCAATTTATATTAAGAGTGCGTATATTATAAGCTGGAAAGTAAGGTATTTTGACCATAGTATAGACGATGATATATGTGGTTTACAACGGAAGTAAGAACAAATAATCACGAGTATAGTTATCAGTCAATATACACTCTATTAGTATGGAGAATAGGCATGGTGATATTGAGGTGGAGATGTTGGTTAATGGTAATATTGGAAAATAATATCTTTATGTTTATTTGTTATTATTATTTTCCTTTATTTGTCTTTCTTGTAAAAACAAATAATTATGGAGTTTGAAACAGGGTTCTCACAAATTGTCCTTAATGACGTGACCGTTTAAAGTACTGCGAGTCCTCCGAAAACCAACGCGGCCATCTTGTCGCTGGTGAGACAGCTGTCTTATCTGATGCGATCGCTTTATCTAAGGAAGACGCGAAAGCATGACATGAACATCAATTTGGTTGGTTTTGAGTATTAATCATATCCCTTTGTTCCACTCTAATAATCTACGTTTGAAAAGTTTAATAATTAAAGGATAAATTATTGTTATTAAAGTTGGTTATAATTACTGCACAAAAATTAAACGGTTAAAAAAATTATAAACTTAATTTTTAAAAGTAGATTTTTTATGCTTTTGAATCCATGGTGTCAAAGGAGTCGGGTATTGATCACAATTCACACACCATGTATGATTTACAAGTTAGACGGTAGACATAACATAATTGGAATTCATGCATCGTCCTAGAAATATCTTGGAAAATTTGCAAGTGGGAAATGATATGGTTGGAAGTTGAAAGTTAGTCAGGAATCCATGGCAATTAAAGTCCTGGGTTTTACGCGTATGGTCATGGGCAATTCGTACCACCGTTTGAACTTTGAAGTGATGTATAGTTGTCAGTTGAGCTTAACCACATAATACATATTCCCGTTGATGCAAATGCACCCATTGAATATTATTTGTGGATTCCACACGTTTTATCTACGTAAAAATATGATGGCGTTTCTAACACGTTACAAAAGATTATAATAACATTTTTAATACGTTAAAAAATAATTGAGATGTTTCATTTTATGAGTTTACTTTAAAAAATTATATCTAAAATTCTCGTAAAAACAAGCATATTCTTGAACTAAGCATTCTAAGTTTTTATCTATCAGTCGAAAATAATAGTATCAAGTATTTGAATGAATAATGACAAAAAAATCGAAACTATAGCAAAATAAAACAAAAGGGAAAAGAAGATTTATGTAGTTTAATCAAATCAAAGGTAAAAAAATAACATCACTATAAACGATAAAGAATTCTAATAAAGAGATGTCAAATATGACTTCGTACTATCAATTTAATTGTAAATGTGACATAAGTTAATAACATATACTCCCTCCTTCCCTAAATAATCGTCTGGGTTGACCCGACGCACAGTTTAAGAAAAAGTAATTGACTTGATTATGTATATTGGTTTAATGTGTTGTTTCCTTTAATGTCCATGTATATGTGGCCCATAATTAAAGTAGATTGAAAAAGTAAGGGTAAAGTGGTAAAAGTGATGTTCTAAAAAGGTAAGTTTCAAAGTGGACAATTATTTTGGAACGGACGAAAAAAGAAAGGAGGACGATAATTTAGGGAGGAGGGAGTATATACGTAGAAATGAAACTAATGTGTATATTTTGGATCTGCGTATGGGCCTCATGTAATGACCCATTATATTTTACATAATATCAGAAGACTTGAGTCTAGGCTCATTCCATTCAGGTATAAATAACCCCCACTAGTCCATAGTGCATGAGTCACTCTCTTTTTCTGATTCAAAATCACACACGCACTTGAGAGCTATGCGCCATTTCTTTTATAAAGAGTTGTACATCTGCCTACCTACGCGCGCTTATGCTCCCTGCTCAAATTTACTCGCGACTGAGCTTCATATTGTCCTCCCGTTCGAGTTTACTCGCGGTGGAGTTGTACATTGTGCCTGTTGTAAGTGCCCCGTTTTTAATCGGTTCCGCGCCACTGAAAGGCGAGGTGGTTTTGAAACTTAGAAACGCGTAAAATACGCTCGGCCTCAATTGTGGACTCAAAAAATATGTTACATAGTCGTCACCTCTATTTTATGTTTAAACAGATAAAAAACCAAGCGTACCAGATTATATAGGTTCGGGGGATAACTTACGAGTTAGGAAGGGGTTAGGCACTCAACTCGCCCTTTCAGTCTTACAAAGGGTTTATCAATATACTTGTTTTATTTTATACACTTTGGCTCGAAAAAATACATTTATATACGATAGAAAGAAATAAAGAGAAATAACTTTGTATTCATTAAAGAAAACATAACAAAATTACAACTTGAAATAATATAATTTAAAGAATAATTACAACATTTTTATAAGTTATTTTAAGGATAAAACATCTATACTAACAACAAACTTTATTTACATTACATGTATAAGTATGAAAGAAATTTATTAAATAATAAGAAACATTACTATTTCTTATTTTGAAGTGTATGCATAAAAGAAACTAAATAAACTGCAAGAAATTATAACTACTTTACATTTAAAGTAAAGACAGAAGAAGAAACTAATTTAAACAAAAGGAAATGTAACTATTATTACATTTAAAATAAGAACGGAAAAGAAACTAATTTAAATATAAAGAAAATGTATATTATTACATTAAAATAGGAACATAAAAGAAACTAATTTAAACAGGAAGAAAATATAATTATTTCTATTTTAAAGTAAAAACATAAGAGAAACTAATTTAGAAGTAAAGAAAATATAACTATTTCTACATTTAAAGTTAAGACTGAAAACAAATTAATTAAATATCTATATCTTAACTTTTTATATATTAAAATGTAAAAAGAAAGGAAACTTACTTAGATATATATATATATATATATATATAAGTTATAGATTATAATAAATAACTACAGGGACATAACTTACCTCTTGAAACATGAGTGTCTGAACCTGGTATGTCTGGGCTTAAGCCCACTAGACGGTCTTAGATGTGCTTCCACTGGCTCCCTTGGATCGGGTAGAGCAACTGCTTGCTTCGGTTGGATTTGACGTTTGGATTCGGGCAGTGCAACTGCTACTTTTGATATTTTTGAACCGGTGAAATAGGGTGGAAACCTAGTTGGGTGGCTAGGGTTCACTTTAACCGGAGAGTTTTAGTGTTTAGAGAAGGATTTGGCAGTCTAGCGGAGCTTCAAGGTTGGAAGTGAAACACTGCTTAAGTTCACAGCTTTCTCTCTATAAACGGTTTGCGAGAATTCTTCGGGGAAACTGTGTGTGAATTTTCACTGCCGAGAGCCTTTATTTATAGGCTGGGACCTGAGTTTCCTTCGTGGTTAAGGTAAGCCTGATATTTTCTTCCTTGATTTAACAACTTGTACCGCGCGCTGAAAGAGTTGCACTATAAGGTAACTGCTACAGTGATTGGGAGGCCTATGGGCGCTGCCTGGGGGCAAACTGAGCGCCACCTGGGGCTTTGTGGGCGCGGTGCCCATAGTGGGTATAGACCGCACACTGACTGCTTTTTCATTACGTTTTGCACTTTGGTTCCTGCAATTCACTTTTATTCATTCATCTTTTCTTTTTGCATTTTAAATCCTGTAACTTGACATCCGTTAATCCTTTAACATGTTTTGATATTTTATGACATGTCATAAAACAGGGGTACGAAATGGGGTGTCTACACATGTCTGCGCTTATGCTCCCCGCTCGAGTTTACTCGTGGCTGAGCTTCATTTTGTCCTCCCGCTCGAGTTTACTCGCAGTTGAGTTGTACACTGCGTCTGCATGCGCTTATGCTCCCCGCTCGAGTTTACTCGCGGATGAGCTTCATTTTGTCCTCCGGCTCAAGGTTACTCGCGATTGAGTTGTACGCAGTGCCTACCCGCACTTATATTCGCTAGCTTTTCAAAGCTAGCCTGCTCGTAAAGTCGAGTACTGGGACTTGACCTTGGCCCAAGTGGCATTCTGCTAGCTAGCTTTTTAAAGGTAGTCCTTCTCGCAAAGTCAAGTACTAGGACTTGACCTTGGCCCAAGTGACATTCTGCTCGCTAGCTTTTCAAAGGTAGTCATGTTCGTAAAGTCGAGTATTGAGACTTGACCTTGGCCCAAGTGGCATTCTGCTAGCTAGCTTTTCAAAGGTAGTCCTGCTCGCAAAGTTGAGTACTGGGACTTGACCTTGGCCCAAGTGGCATTCTGCTCGCTAGCTTTTCAAAGGTAGTCATGCTTGTAAAGTCGAGTACTGGGACTTGACCTTGGTCCAAGTGGCGATGCAGCACTCGCTAGCTTTCAAAGGTAGTCTTGCTTTTCAAAGGTAGTCTTGCTTGCAAAGTCGAGTCTTGGGACTTGACCTTGGCCTGAAGTCGAGTACTGGGACTTGACCTTGGCCCAAGTGGCATTCTGCTCGCTAGCTTTTTAAAGGTAGTCTTGCTCGCAAAATAGAGTATTGGGACTTGACCTTGGCACAAGTAGCGTTCTGCTCGCTAGCTTTTCAAAGGTAGTCATGCTCACAAAGTCGAGTATTGGGACTTGACCTTGGCCCAAGTGACGCTCTCCTTGCTATATAAAAACTTATACAATCAAGTTATAAAACATGCTGGTTAATCAAAATATACAAGTGTGGAAAAAATCGACTAAAGCCTTGACTCATCTCAGCACTTCTGTTATCTTGTCTACCAAGATGAAAGTGATTAAACCTCGGTCATCCCGATAAATTAAAGGGAATCGCGAACGAATAATACTCCTTACCCTCGAGATGAATCTTGAAGAATAATGAGTAGAGGGCTACTGATGTGCATATTTTGGATCCGCCTCAATGACGTGTGAGTCTTATCTAATGGCCCATTATATTTTACATAATGTCAGAAGGCTTGAGCCGGACAGATAGACCACGAGCTAGGCCCATTCTATTCAGGTATAAATAACCCCCACTAGTCCATAGTTTAGGGGGTCACTATCTTTTTTTCTGATTCAGAATCACACACGGTCACACGCATTTAGGGACTACGCGCCCTCTCTTTTATAAACAGTGTACTAATAAACACATCGGAGAGTTTTTGTCGAGGGCCCTCCCCACTAACTCACGGTGTTTCGTTGTATAGATTATAGCCAGATATCCACTACCGACGACAACATGATCGTCGGACGACAACTCCGACGACCCATGTCTACTGCTACCTTCGGCACCCCCGGTATGATGTTTTTTTGGATGCATCAGAAACCCTAGATCCACCAAGCATCCATTCGATGAGACGAGGATGTTCCAACAATAGAAGGTTATTATTTTTTAATTATTTTTAGTTATTTCAAAAAAGGTGATAAAAGAAAAACCAAAAAAAAACAATAAAAGAAAAAAGGGAATTGTTAACTTAGTTTACCAAAAAAAATTATATTCTTTTGAGTATATTTTTTCACCTAAACCTTTGAAATGACGGTTACACATTAGGACGGTAGTTTTTTTTAATACCAAATCTTTGTAATTAAGCATAGTCGAATAAAATTAATTTATTCGATTTTCATGTTTGGTAAGACTTTTGAATGTTGAATAAAATTAGATAAAATACCAATAATCCGCATGTCTAGATTAATGATTAATTCCTAATCTTGGAACCCCAACACTACTACTACGAAGGTAAAATTAAGAGTTAATTGCAAAAAAAAAAAAAAAAAAAAAAAAAAAAAAAAAAAAAACCCTTATCATATTTTACGAAATTTAAATTAAATCTCTTGTTTTTTCCGACCTATTAAACATCATCCTATAATTAAATTTTTAATTCAAACCTTTCGTCTTTATGATTTTAAAATCATAATGAAAATTTGACTGGGCATCCTCGTGTGGCACACGTGGGGGGGTTGCAGCTGGGTGTCCCTCCCATTTTACTTGGAAATAATTGCATAAAAAACCTTGTCCAACTATATAATAAACTAGTTATTTAGCATGTGCTATGTATAAATAGAATATAAGATATATATATATATATATATATATATATATATATATATATAGTAATAATAATATAACTGTTAGAAATTATAATTAGATTGTTAAACTCATCAATTATTATAATAATTTAATTTTTTCTATTGTTACTAATTTTATATATTTTTTTACCTAAATACTTTTAAAATCAATCTAATTTTCTACCTAACATGAGATACATATTATCAATTAGTAATAATAGAAAAAATCATTTGTCTAAAGACTCCTAAAACTAACATCTAACTTGATAATTATAGTAGAAGTCTTTATATTAAAATATTTTAAAATCATTATTCATTTTAAAACAATGTGAGATACTTATTTTCTATTTCTATTGGTAATGAAAGTTTAAGTCTTTTATCTAAATACTTTTAATATCAATATCACTTTGTAACCATGTATGGTATACATAATTTATATTGGTAATAATTATATTTTTAAAATCAACATCAATTTTTAACAAATGTGAGAACTTTTCCATCAGTAAAAATAATAGTCTTTTATCTAAAGACTTTTAAACCAATATTGCCTTTTAAACAATATGTGATACATCTTTTCTATTAGTAATAACATAAAATTTCATTTATTTAATGACTTTTATAACCAATACACATTTCTAAATAATACGGGGTACATTTCTTTGCAAGTAATGTGATATACATCATCTAATAATTCTAAACCAATATCATTTTCTAACCAATGTGAAATACTTCTCTTTTATTGGTAATAATAGTAGACTTTTAAAATCAACATGACTCTCTAACCAATGTGAGATACATATCTTATTTGATAATAATAGTAGAAGTCTTTTATCTTAAAAAAATTTAAACCAACATCTATTTCTAAACAATGTGGTATATATCTCTTTTCTTCTATTGATGATAAATGTAGAAGTCTTTTATTTAAAGAGTTGTAAAACCAACATCATTTTTTAATAAATTTAGAATATATTTTATTAGTAATAATAATATTTTTAAACCAACATATATTTCTAACAAATGTGAAATATATTTTTTCTATTCGTAATAATAGTAAAAGTTTTTTATCTAAAATTAAATTTAACATCACTTTCTAACTAATGTAAAATATATATCTTCTATTGATAATAATGGTAAAAGTCTTCTATCTAAAAAATTTAAAAGCCAACAAAGTAAAAAAAAATCTTTACATTAAAGATATTGAGTTCAAATTGTAGGTGATTTACTTTTATTACTATGTACATAATTTTTTGGAGGGCATTTATTGGAGTAATTGGAAAATAAATATTTGTTTTTTTTTTTTGTTAAAAAGTATTTTAACTTTTCATGTATATGTATATCTTTTTTGTCGAAGATAAAAATTAAAGAAAAATATAAAAGAATTAGACCATTTTCAAAGGTGGAAATAATTAAAAGGTAGAAGATTATTTTTTATATACCTAGTTTAAATGAAATAAAATAGGCATATAAATCTGTTAAATTTAAAGGATGAAAGGGGGTTTATAAATATGTTTAATTTGAAATTTGTTTCATAGTATAAGATTTAATTTTTTTCCCAATTATTTTCAATTATAATGGAGAGAAATTAACGGGCTGCAACTCCAATCATGCAACGTCTGTGCTACATAGGATGTCCAATCAGATTTTCGTTGTTGTTTTTAACACCATATAGAAAAAAGGTTTTGATCACGCCAGGTATTGGGTGACTACACGTGGAGTATACGTGGAACTGGTCCAAGTGAAGGATGTCTGTCTGGGAGCTGCAATGTGGATATCTGGCTAGTGTTCTTCAGCGGTTTCCTTCTATTCCTAAGCCCCCCGGTTGTATGTGACTGGCCAAGCAAGAGAAAGCACCGATTAGGGAGCTGTGAGGTTATCCCAGCTAAAGCCCTCCGGTGTGAGAGTCAGTGAAGGGATAACGTAAGAGTGTACAGGCGTTCCCTGTGATCACCCTGAGTAATTTGTATGCTCAATGCCAGAAGTTTGTTAAGTGTGAACAGTATCATACCTTGTGAAGTTGGCTACTTCCCTTTTTATACTCCTCTCCAGGCTTGGCTTGCAAGACAGGGAAGGACGGCACGTTGGAGACAAGATCTGCTGGTCGGCCGAGGTGGCTGGCTCTTATTGGTTTTCACTTTTTCAGGTATGTCAGAGTATCAGGAAGGTCAACCGTAAGTGGAGTGGCGGGCGCAATGCACGTTGATGTCTTTCCAATCAAATCGCGCCACCTGGTGTACTTTGTACTATGCTGACGTTTCCTCGTTTAGGTCGGTTTATAGGGTCGACGATGAGCTCTCGTGCTCACCTGATCGGTTGGATTTACGTCATCCTTTTCTTATGATGATCGGCTAATGTCGAGGACCGACCATGTAAGGTCGTCCTAGCGATGCTCGGCCTGTTCGGGGTGATTCTGTTCGGCCTTGGTCTGGTCGGCTCGATAAGTCTTGGATCGAAGATGGTGCTAGGCTATGCCACGTCGCTTTTAGCTGCCAGGTGTCGTCATTTAAGCTGCCACGTGTCAGCCACATGGGGGCGAATTTGCCGAGCCCTTTCAGGTTTGAATTGAAAATTTAATTTTAGGTGGAGATTTAATAAGTTAAAAATAAGGGTTAATTTCATTTTTCATACCCTAACTTTACCCATTTTTCACTTTTGGTACACACTGTTTCTAGGCAATCAAAGTTAAGCCAAACCTTTCCAAAATTCATCACTTTTAATCCAAAACGTTAACTGGCCGTGAATTATTAACGACTGACCTGTTTCTCCAGGTTGCTTTCTTCCCCAATTACACCGTATTCCTTTCCCAACTTCATTCATCGATTCTTGCCCTAATTTTCCTCCCCAATCTGACCTTTAATCTCTTTCCCCAATATTTCTTCCCCAAATTTGGCACACACGTCATTTCTCTCCAATTTCTGTCCTCAATTTCTCCCAAATTTCTTCTCATTTCTCCCAAATTTGTTCTCAAAACATGGCTGCAATTTTTTGAATCAGTCATTTTTTAGAATGAGTAGGTCATCTCCAACCACTTCCAATGGTAGTTGGAGCTCAAGGAATAATCGTGTGGCATTGGAAGACATGAATTGTGGTTGTGGAATAAAAGTTCCATTGAAGACATCTTGGACTAAAAACAACCCTGGAAGAAGATACTGGGCATGTCCAAAATATGGGGTAAGTTTTTTTTTCAAATTTCTATTTCACTTGTCTTTTAGGGATTACATATTTTTTTATTTCTATTACAATTATCTTATAGGGATTACATAATAACTATTTTTTTCAAAATAATATACTGTGCATGTCTATGGATTACAGAATGAAGGATTTCGTGGATTTTTTAGATGGTTGGATGATGAATTATGCCCAAGGTCCAAACAAATCATTCCAGGATTGTTGGTGAAGATAAACAATTACGAAGGTGAAATAAAGAAACTCAAGATCAAAGAGAATGAAAGGGAAACTCAGTTGATGATGACAAATAGCATAGTTGAGAGCATGAAGACTGAAGTGAACAAGTTGAAAAAAAAAAATTAGAAGGGCATTGATTGGAATGACAATTTTATTTTTGTTTTGTTTGGTGATGTTATTTGATATGTAATTTTAGAAACTCAATGGTTGTTATGTTAGTTTTCTTTCTTTTGTAATGTATTTGACAACTTGACAATGATTGTAGTTATGTATTTGACAATGATTGCAATGACAATTCTAATGTCTTGATAAGTTGATTGTAATGTCTTGCACTCTTACTTTTGTAATGCACCTGACAACTTGACAATGGTTGTTGTAATGTATCTGCATGTTCAGTCTATAACCTCTCAATTTGTATTCCCATTTTCACTTTAGGTAACATTTTGTTCAGTATTTAAGTCATCCCAATTCTATTGTTTTGGTTCTGAGTTTTGTTTCATACAGTTTTGTTCGACTTGGTGATCACAGCATTACCATTTCGAGCCTATTATTTAGCATTCATCACTGAACATGCATATCAAAACCAAAATTCAATGATGGATGTTATATTCAACAACAACAACTTCATACATCAACTGGAAGTTGTGGAGGTTTACAACTGCCATGTTTGAACAACTGCATATATACTATAACAACACAAATCTTGTCCAAGTTTACAACAACTGGAACTTGTGCAAGTTTACAACTGCAGCAAAATCTTGTTCAAGTTTGAACAACTGTACAACTGCCAACTGCAAGTTTACAACTTGTGCAAGTTTATCATTCTTGCATTCTCGCATTACAAAACACACTGCATACAAACAAAATCCAACACTCGAGCATACAAACAAGCGTACAATTGCCAGCGCAAGTTTACAACTTAAGCAAGTTTATCAAGATCAGACTTGCATTCTTGACATAACAACCGCATTACAAACAAAATCAACACTGCGTACAAACAAGTGCTTGGTAACACTGCAAGTTTACAACTCAGTGTGTAAGTTTATCATTCTTGCATTCTGCATTACAACACTGCGCAGTTTATACCGCATTCGTGCATTACAAACACATGCATCTTGGTTGCATTACACAGTTTATCATTACTACATTCTTGCATTACAACACCTATAAATCTTGCATTACAACACATGCACAAGTTTATCATTCTTTGCATTCTATTCTGCACTTAAATCTTGCATTCTGCACTTTTTATCTTTCGTTAGCATTACAACACTGCAAGTTTATCATTTACTTCATTCTTGCATTACAACACACATGCGCATTACAACACTGCTGAACATCATTCTTTGCATTCTTTGCGTTACAACACTGCATGCAAACAAGCTGATGCTTTAGTTTACAACGTGCAAGTTTATCATTCTGCATTCTTTACAACACTGGCACAACAACAAAATCCAAGTACCATTCTTGCATTTAAAAAAATGCGCATACTACATAGTTTGGAACTTGTCCAAGTTTACAAGCATATGTTTTGAGAACAACTACACTAAACCAACAAAATGCTTGCCATGTTTCAACAACAATGCCTACTACATTTTAAATCTTGTCCAAGTAAATAACACTTTTCCGCATCTGTCTCGGACAAGTAAACCAAAATTAAAACAACAATAAGACTACGTTTTGATTTAACAACAACAATTCAGACCATTACATTTTGTCTTCATTTCCCTTGCCACTTGATTCTTTGTTAAATGGTTCCTTGCCACTTGATCCCCCTTTTGGTGTATTGTGAGGTAGTTCTAATTGCATGTCTCAAATTTACCATTGTGATGTAGTTCACTTCTCCCACAACAATAAATGGAGCATTATTTGTTGATGATTGATTCATACATTAAAACAAACAATTTTACTAAGAATTTGTAATGTAATTTGTTCACAAACTACAATTAATAAGCGTAATGTAAATTTTTACATTTAAAAGAAGATATCTGTTTGTGCTTCCACCTACATTCACCCCCACGGTACTTGAAACCCTCTTTCTTTTAACACGTAATTTCAAATGAGAGAAAAAGTCAATATATAAACACACTACAAAAATGTAATTTGACAAACTCAATTGTTGATTCTTATGTTAAATTTATATCGTCGGTACATTACATTAGTTTA
>CM028383.1:19543581-19593637 GCA_013146195.2 Codonopsis lanceolata
AACCTTGGTCCCGACATGTTTACATATGTATGTTAGAAGAGGATCCTAAAACTTTCAAGCTATGTCTATCGATTAGATCTTGTAGTTGGGAAAAGAGCCATGGATGATGAAATCAAATCTATACTTGATAATGAAACATGGAATCTCAGTCAATCCTCCCTCTAATACTAAACCTATTAGGCTGCAAGTGAGTTTTGAAAAAGCTCAAAGCCGATGGTACTATTGATAAGTACAAGGCAAGATTAGTAGCGAGGTTATGGTCCAAAGAAATTGACTATTTGAAACATTTTCACCGGTCACTAAGTTTACATCAATTAGAACTATGTTTGCTATAGCATCCGTCTATGGACTAGAGGTTCATCAAATGGATGTTAAAACAAAGATTCTTAAATGGAGATTTAGATGAAGAGATTTACATACAACAACCCGAGGGTTATATCTCTAAAGGAAGAAGAACATAAAGTATGTAAATTAAAGAAATCTTTATATGGACTAAAACAAGCACCAATTCAATGGTACAAGAAGTTTAAGCAAGAAATTCGAAAGTTTGGTTTTAAGAGTAGTAAAGTAGAAAGTTGTGTTTTTACTAAAGTTACTCTTAATTATAAAGTTGTTATAACTTTATATGTTGATGACTTGCTAATATTTGGTTACGATATTAATTGTATTAATGAAACAAAGAACTATTTAAAGCAAGTGTTTGACATAAAGGACTTAGGTCCGATCAGATGTCATTTTGGGGGTTAAAGTGATCAAAAAGGACAAAACTTACATATTAACTCAATCACATTACATTGAGGAAATATTAAAGAAGTTTAATTATTTTGATTGCAAAATAAGTAAAAGTCCTATTGACCCTCATGTGAAGTTAGTTCCAAATAAAGGCGAGGTCAGAATCAAGGAGAATATGCCAAGATAATTGGAAGCATAATGTATGTGGTTAATCATACAAGACCTCGATCTTGCATGTGCAATTGGCATACTTAGTAGATTTACAAGTAATCCAAGTGAAGAACATTGACGGAACTAAAAAGAATACTAAGGTACTTAAAATTCACAATAAACTATGGTTTACATTACAAGTGTAATTCACCTATACTTGAATGTTATAGTGATGCAAATTGGGCATCGATGTAACCAACTCCAAATCAACGAGTGGTTGGTTATTTACCATTGAGGAGCCATAGTTGCTTGGTCTTCAAAAAGACAAACATGTGTTGCTTTGTCTTCTATGGAATTGAGTACATAGCCATGTCAATGGCTAGTAAAGATTTAATATGGTTTAGAAGATTTCTAAGAACCATACCATTTATTGATTCTAAGAAAGGAGCCACAACTTTGTATTGTGATAATCAAGTTGCCATATTCAATACAAAGAATGAGAGAATATCAAATCATAGCAAACACATTGCTATGAGATATAATCATATTAGAGATATGGTTAAAAAGGGAAAGATAGCACTTGAGTATCTTCCTACAAATCAAATGTTAGTCGATCCACTAACAAAATCTTTATCGAGGGATAAAATTATAAAGGTCATGAGAGATATGGGACTATTACGGTCTAAACAATGTCTTAATTGAAACCAACTTTATCTTAAGGTACAAGTCATAGATTTGTCACCTTATGTTTAAAGTTAAAAGGAAATTCAATATTAGACATTGGTGAAATGGAAACTTTGATACATTTCGAGTGCATAACTTAAAAATAGTGGGGTGTCACTATTTGAAAGTTTCATATCTCGACCTATGCACTTTCATTACCACAACAAGATTAGGATGGATTCAAAATCCTTAATAGACTTATAGCTTTCGTAGAGAATGCGTTGTGGACATTCTCGATAAGTCTACCTATACAAGTAAAGAAGTGAGAGGCCGCTTCTTATGGATTACTCAGGTAAAATTCCTAGAGTTCTTGTGAAAACCGAGATTAAGCACAAGGCCCAACTACAAGGTCTTTGCCAAGATCAAAAGGAACATGAAATCATACATGATGAGAATATGTCTCCCCAAAGGTTTCACATTCAACCATAAAGTTTAAGGCTCGTCCACTTAATGGGTATTCATTATGTAAAGAAGCTGAAATTGTTTAGTGTCATTATATGTATGTAAATAAGTGGGGGATTGTTATATGTAGTAGTATTCACATATAATACTTGGTCATCTCCCATATTGAGTTTGTAAAGCAACCGTTTCATTTATGGTATAAAGTCTTGTTCTTCATTTCTTGTTGTCTTGTATCTTCTTTATCCCACATGGGATTACTAATAAAACTTGTGGAGCTAAACTTGTTATATAATAGCTAAGTTTGAAGAGTTCCTATAAGCTTGCTTGAGCTTCCCTCTATTATGGGAAAATATCAAGTATGGCTTAAAGTTTTGAGAATTATATATATATATATATATATATATATATATATATGATATAAGAAATAAATAAATAAATAAATTTATTAATTATCCTTACTACCGGTTACGGTATAATGGGTGAGAAGTCGATCGGTTTAAGCGTTTAGGGTTGTGACTCTTTGAATGGTCATTTACGAGAGTATGATGTTCGGAAGGGCACGCCACGACCACTAGGGTTGTAACTCTTTGAATGGTCATTTACGAGAGGGTATGACTGGGAAGGGCACGCCCTGACCACTTCAGGAAAAGTTGTGTCTTTTCAAGACCACAACACAAACTCTATAAATAGAGTTGCCTCCTCCGAAAATGACCAGAGAAAATATACTTATATTATTACTTCCTTGAGTCTTTCTTCTTAACAAATCTATTATTCAAGTCAAACAGTTAAAGCTTCGATTATTGTTCCCGAGTTATTCAAAGGAGTGTAACTTTGAATAAGAGTGCGTAGGTTTTGTATCCTGGAGGTGAAATTCGTTGAGACCATTACACCATAGTGGGACGAATTAAATACCTTAAAGATAGCATCTTTTGGTGTGCCTAACCTACTGATTCCTTACCCACAATTAAGTAATATACAACAGGTGGACCATTTGAAGGGTGACTCGGACAAGATTAATTTTCTTAGATTTGGCAGTTATTTTTCTTAAGGAATAAACATTTGTTTGAGATTTATGGTGTCTATTATATTTTGGAATTTGTACTAGACCGTTATGTATTTTGAATAGGAAAATTTGAATGTTTTATTTTGGATATTTTGTGGTTTAGTATTTGGAAATAGTGACGTGGACAAATTGTGGGACCGTGGTGTCGGTAGCGAATTTGGGGCGTTACACCAACCTTATCAATTTCAAATAATTGGAATCATATGATAGATAGAATTTGAAATATTACAAGACCTCATTGAGGTTCTCTAAATGTTAAGTGTCAAGTAGTACACTTGAAAGGTAAAACACCTAGAGTGTGGTCAAGGTTCATAAGGTGCCCATGCGATGCTATTTCGTAAGTCTACAACAATACCTACGTGTCTTAGATAACGACTCGGTTACCCTTGCGAGACTATTCAAGTAGACTCTACATAGAGAGTACTAAGGCATATACTTTCCAAATTCATTCTATGGTAGGGTTCTCTAACTCACCATCTCGAATTCCTCAAGATGTACACAGGATTCCCACACAAGATCTTAGACAAGTCAACGTGCATTCATGCACACAAGGCAACTCTAGTGAGTCGGGATTCTTACTATCATCAACCCTGAATCCGTAGGGTCCAAAACAGGGGCAGGTCACATTCTCACAAGTCTCGAGACTTCGATTGAAGTCCTAAAGTATCAACAGTCATATGTCACACTTAATCATTTAAACGTCCTTTACTCGGGACCTCACATTTGTGACCCGAACATTCCCAAAACCCGTATGACTTCATCCTAGAGTTATAGATAACACGTTAAACCTTTTTTGTGACTCCGTTGAGTCAAGACTCTAAGTTTCATAAACTAGGTCATGGAGCAAAATATGAAAGCCAAATTCAAATCGGGTCATTAAACTCTTAAGCTAAGGTTTTAGCTTCTAAAACCCTAAATCAACAACCCTTAAATCATACCTATATCAAGCCTAAATTATTCCAGGCATGAATCAAAACAACAACATCATATAGGGGTAGGTTTCACAAAGAAATCATGGTAGACATGATAAAAGTACTATAGCATGCTTTGTAGCTAGTTTTCACAAACAAGGGAGGGGTAGTAGTTTACCTAACTCGGTTCAAAACCATGGGAAAAGAAATTCAAACCATAGTAGGGTGATCTCCTTGTTGAGGGGAACATGTAGCCGGTCTCATATCATCATTCGGGTCACCAGAGCTCCAGGAAACCCTCACACACTAGTCTCGCCGTAGTCTTCACACACACAAGCTCTCCATTGTAGAGCTCTAAAATATCTAGATAATTGATGGCTTATGTTAATGGAGTTCTCCAGCAAATGAACTCTCCAAGAGGTGGGAGAGTTAGTGGGTCAAGTGTCAAGCCTCCATTGGTTGTTCTTAATTAGGTTTAGCTTAAGTAATGAGGACTTAGGGTAAAATAATCTCCCTTAGGCTT
Organism: Codonopsis lanceolata; assembly: GCA_013146195.2. NCBI lineage: Eukaryota > Viridiplantae > Streptophyta > Magnoliopsida > Asterales > Campanulaceae > Codonopsis > Codonopsis lanceolata. The sequence continues at coordinate 19,548,086 of CM028383.1, forward strand.
AATCTAGGCTAATTAGGACTAATCAAGAGGTTAGAGGTTAGTTTAGGTTGTATTCATTAAGGCTCCAAGGTAATTCTCTTCAAAATACAAAAATATCTCTTTTTTGGAAGAGAAGGGATGTGGCCGCATCCCCTTTAGCATGCGATCTCATGCTCCCCCATGTAGCACTTGTTGAACTTCCAGTATTAGATGCGAGGGCATCGACAACTCAATGCGGTTCCATCGACGATTTTTGGGAAAATGGACCTGAAACTAAGCCAATATGAACCCCATAATACACCACAACTAACCTAGGTTAAAGCCTTACTCAAATCAAGTCCGGGAGTCACCCGAACAACACCCGAAACACCTGATAGGAAATCAGAAAGAAACAACGCAAGGGGTAACTAATCGACGATCATAACGACGATTGAAACAACAATTGGAAAAGTATCAAAACATGATTAGAATCAAGTTAAGGGTCCAATTTATAAACTAGGATACTTCTATGAAGTCACATAACAATCCATAGAATCAAAACTCCAAACGATGCGATATACGCAAGACTCGGTTTCACGCATCGCGATAAAAGATGAATGATATGCATATAGCATCAAAAGCACATATATACTTAGGGAACCTATCCCACATGAAGTCTAAGCCATTAAAACAACTCAAAACAATCAAGCAAAGATCTTAGGTATAACCGAGGTCACGGGAAAGAACTACGCGAGCAACTCTCAATCGAGTCGAGTTTTGACCAACGTCGAGCTACGACTTGCAACTAAAACAAGTAAATGAATATGGAACATATACTACTAGGGTATTGGCCACTAGATAGCCTACCCACACTCATCAATACTCTCACAACAAGCCAAACAAGCGAGGCAATGGGAAACTGGCTCGCAAAACAAAGAAGTAAAGCACTAAGGGATTCAGGTTATTACAAATATTAATATATGTTGAGTTCTCCACATATCTACTGCTATAGTGTTGCTAAGTTCAAAGAGGAAAACTAGCCGACCTAGAAGTAATCAATTCTACAAGGATTCACAAAAGATATTTTGTAAATCACCTTAACAAGTAAAGATTTGCATCATCTAAGCTTTCACTCCCATCCATTAGATATTTCCTCTTCTGTGGTTGGTATATTTCAAGACACATCTCAATAAAGACAAGCCATATTGCACTTCATACAACTCAAGCTTAAACATCATGTCACATCCACCAACCTGACTTTCAGACAAATTTGAGACAAGATCTTCATGAAGACTTTTAACCAATAGTCTAAAAGATGCATCTTGATGCATTAAAGCTCAAATAATCCACCAGTTAGAAATCTACTCAAAGTCTCAACGAATCTATTGCCTCTCCGCCTATAAGAGAAACATCTCATCCTTCTACTATGGTGTGGACACATACGAGAATTTATACTCTCAAGCATAACCTGAAGAACACCAAAGAATGGGAAAAACACAAGTGTTACAACTAACACCTTGTGTAAGAATGACAACAAAAATTCCAAAGGCAATAAGCTTTTCTTAGTCAAGAACTCACTTCTTGATTTGAATCTTTCTTCCTTCGAAAGACTCAGTCTCTACTTCTCATATATTCCATGTCTACAATTAGAGATTAAGCACTCCAGCGTGAAGTTGAAGACAAGCCTGCTCAAGGATGTCCAACGAAAATCACAAGTTAATAATCCACATTACATTCATACCGATAGACTTGTACTACATTGCAAGGATTGTCGGTTATGTAACAATGAGTTGTCATAGTTGGTCGAGTGCTTATCACTCAGTTGTTTAATTGCTAGCTAATTGAACAACCCATAATATTTTCTTCTCACATCACTCTCTCATTGGAATTTCCATCTCCATACTTTCTAGGGTATTTGGGATTGCTAAAGAGAGAGAGAGTTAGTATATGTCTTCCAAAGGGACCAACAATCACTATCAGTGCTAGTACTATGCATACGTCTTTCTGGATTTAAATAACCTGAGAATATGATCATGTTGCTTAGTTCAGATGCTATGTCAAAAGGTGTATTTTTCTAAAATCTCATAACCTTTTTGACATGGTAACAAAAAAGTCATTTTTTTTTCAAAAAAAAAAAATCTTTTATACATATCTTAGAATATGTTGTTCTTCAAAAATTGTTGTGAGAGTCAATTAATGTGACAAGCATGCTTGTAAAAGGAAATTTTGTCAAATGACATAAGTTAAATATTCAATGACATTATGTGGAAATAGTACTTTATATGTGTGTAGTGAAAAGGTTGGGATATGTCTTAAAAGTATTCATACAAACCTCTCTGTGAAAGGAACGAGCAGAAATTGTTTTATGATCCAGAGTTGCAATATTCAAAACCTTTTAAGTATGATAAATATATGCTAAATTTATTCTTTCTATTTTGAAAATCAATTGAAATATCCTCCAACTGATTTACCACTTCATATTTGATGGATGCACTATTGGGATGTATATCCAAAAGATTGCTCTCTTGATACAAGGCTAACCATTGTTTCAATCCAACACATTTTCGAGAAAAGCTCTTTAGTTCAAACATTTATGACCTTGCGTCTTAAGATATTGAGGTTCTTACCAATATCTCCTTGGATGAGTTTAAGTGTCAAAAACTTTCTATCATGGAATCTGTTGATCCCTACATTCTATGTTATTTAGTTTTTGAAGACTTTATTTATTTTTCACTTAGAGAAAGTATGCAACTAATCATTGAAAGGTTAAAGCAACATGGCAAAAACATTTCAAGTAATGCAAGGGAAATCAATTAACATCTTTAAAGAAGAATTGGATTTTTACTTTCAGCCAAGTATATCCATGATGAAATTGTTCTTCTTCGACTAAAAGCCTCTGCCTAAAGTATACACCCAAGAGATCTATGCTCAACCTCAAATTTGGATCTTCAATGATTACGAGCATGAAAGATCAAAGGAAAGTGAGAAGATAATCTAGGTTTCTATCTTTATATTCCCATAGATTATATTTAAGTCACATTTAGTATATATTTATCACTAAACGTACTTCTTGATTTCTCACTTATGTATTACTGAAATTTCTGGAGCTACTTTTAGCTCATAACTATTGCTAATGTTCTTTGATGAGTATTAAGGTAGGAGCTAAATAGTGAAAGATCACAAACATAACATATCTCTATCTCACAACATAAGTTGTATCTTAAAGGGTTGTTGATGACTCATAGATAAACATTCAACCCATTATCCTTCTCATCTTGAGATAGTTATGCCATAATCTACTGGATAGCCAAAGATTATGAGCATGACCTCACCACCAGCATGGCAGCATATATACAGGCATGTAAGTAACTGTCTTAGGATATGAATGCATCTTTACATGATGTTCATCTCCTTATAATTCTAAATCAGGTATAATGCTTAAATAAAGTTATGTTATACTATGTGCTTCATGAGTGAATTTGTATGTCTGTATGATTTACTTTATTTAAAACGTTTTGTTAAAACCTTGCTAGCAGAATTTACATATCTGTTGTCCAACATTTCATAAATTCAGTTATATGTGATGAGAGATAGGAGTTAAAGCGTCATAAGTCTAGTTGAATCTACTAGCTTAGAAGAAGAAGAGATACAACTTATGAAGCTGACCACTTTAGGAGTTAATAACCCATCCTTTCGCCTAGCCTCCTTGAGTATAAACAAAGACATTTCTTCTTCCAAAATCCAAACTCTATTCAATAAAACTCACAAACTGCTTAGAAACACTTTCTTAAAATGACCCGTTCATCATCTCAACAACAGGGTATAATTCATTCAACATTTAAAGTTGTTTTGGTTAATTTTTGTGATATGAAATGAGTTGATTGAAACTTCTCAAGTTCGTTCCATTTAAAAAAAAATCTTAATTGTGTAAAATGTTTTAAAATCCTTGAAAACACATCTATCATATGTGTGAAGTTTGTCAAAACATTCATTTCAAAAATCACTAATTTTAATAATCAAATCTTGTTTTCTAATGATTTGATATGAAGTATTTCTTTCTGTTTCTGAAGTTGAAAGATTCTGGCAATACTACTTGTTTCTATTTTATTTAGATTTGCTTGAATCCTTCATTATTTTAGTTCTATACCTAAACCTAAGTGGCTAAATGAGCTGCATACCAGTTAGTGTGGTAGTTTAGTCTAGGACTTAACTTTAGAATAAAATTGTTTAGACTTTGTAACTTTGTTTCACCGGCAGTCTTCGGCAGAGCTTCAACAACACACATCAGAATAGGTTCACCAATAGAGTTGTCTACCTGTGAAGATCGAAGATGTGTTCATAACTGAAGACGTGGAAATTAGAATGCTACAATTGTATCCGCTACTCTTTGCATTCAATGCAATCAAACAACGAGTTCGCCTCTTTCTCTCTCTCTCTCTCTCTTTCCTTGTCACAATAATCTATCATTTAAATATCGCCATTGAAGTCTAAAAAAACTTAATTCTCAGAATATTCAACAACCTTCAAGCTCTTAACTTCACGACATTCAAGAGATCCTTAACAAATTGCAAAGTTTACCGACAACAAGAAGCTGTTGTTCTTTAGCATTGTGATTATTCCTTCTGTCTGATAATCACAACATTCAGTAAACACAAGTCAAATATTTTTGTACATGATACTAAACGATAACTAATTTGAATGCATTAACAATGCCTAACTTTTGTTACACATTAAGTTAACAAACGCATATATTCAATAACGATAATCATTTATAAAATTATTCATAAAATATAATAATTAAAGAAATAAACCTCATTTTTTAAAGAAAAAACCTCTTTAATGCAATGATGCGTGCATGTATGATGTGACAACCAAATTTGTTCATATTGTGGATAACAATATCAATTTTTCACATTTTACTTGAGAGTGTAGATACATACTAGTCATCTTTATTCTTTTTAAAAACCCTTTCTATTGATTGTTCTAATTTCTTTTATTCTTTATTTTTTTGTTAAATATTATTTTAGTAGTGAGATATATGTCACATAAAATTAAATTCACATTTGCATTGGAGAGATCTATTTTGATTGAATGTGATTGAAAAGAAATAAAATTGACACATATAATTAAAGATGTTAATTACTCATAACCATATAGGATCAAATCCACTATTACATCGGTGATTCTCTAAGAGCAAGAACAACCTAGGTTTAAACTAGTTTCTAATTGAAATCACTCCAAATAACGGAGAATTAAACATATCTTGGGGATATCTAAGATGTTTGAGTATCTGACCAGATACTCGACTTTCCTTAGTCAAGGAGAGTTGAGTCGGCTCTCTCTCTCTCTTTCTCTTCAAATAAGGAAGTGGGTCCCGTTATTTTTTTTCTTTGATTTTTAGTCTTTTTGTAATTTAAAAAAATAAAAATAATAAAAAAATTATTTTTAAGAAGTACACATTTTTATTTATAAATAGAAACTTGATTTGACTTATTTGGACATCAAATGAATTATCTCCAAATTTCGATGTTGTTAGAGATAAAAATGATGATGTATGTAAAATTTAGAGGTGACAAACGGGTGAGTATGGGTGGGCATGAGTGGTGCCCATATGAGCAATGAGCTCAAATGAACGGGTAAGTAAGTGTCAATTTAATACTATGGACATATATGAGTTGGCAATAAATGAGCATGGGCGCCCATGAGCGTCAATTTACTCATTAAAACAGAATTATCAAATAAATATAATAATTAAAATAATCATTCTTTAACAAAAAAAACTCAAAAATTACAAAAACATTAATTTCACCATAAAAAAAGAAAATAAATATGTATTTTTGTGTATGCTTATAAGTGATCACCTCACTACCATTACACACCAATATCATTTATAGACTTTAATGCGTGATTATAATTGATATGTCTAAAATCTAAATCGACCTATGAGCTTAGTGACCCATGCAATGGGTCATGTGTAGAATCTAGACATTCAGGATCGAGACGTCACATCTCGCCATTGCTAGTTTTCATTCAAAAAAAATTCTCATATAATAATTTTTAGAGATTCTAATTTGTAAAGTTGACCAAAATTAAATGTTTCATGCTAACCAGATGTTGATTGATAAAATAATTGATTGAACGTTAAAATATGATTTCACGCAATTAGATAATTTGAATCCCCGAGTTCATCAAATTACAACAATTACTTTGAGAATATTGTTGCAACAGTAAGCTAGAAAAAGATTACTTTTGAGAACGGAGAACCTATAGTGACGGATCTAACTGAGATCGAGGGAGGGGGGAGGGGTGGGGATCCAACATACGACATAACGTTGCAATATATATATATATATATATATATATATATATATATATATATTGTATTATATGTTAAACGTCATTATTAAGAGATCGGAGAGAGTAAAAACCGGAGCGAAATTTGAAGAGAGAATAAATTTTAGTATGGGTGCCAAAGTGGGCGCCCATTTAGCCCATCATAATTAGTGGTCTCAAATGGACATGCCCATTTGTGCCCACTTAAAATATTGAGTGTGCCCATACCCATTATTTATTGGACAGTCTGGACGGACAAATAGGCGTACGTAAAATTTGCCACCTATAGTAAAATTATTGAAGTTCATGTGAAGCTGTTGTATAAGTTTTTTTTTTCTTCGGTAGTTTATGAATATCAAATGAATTTCCCTTTTATTGGAATAATTACAAGCCGGTACATTTTTAAAAACATTTTTTTAAATGAATCCACATATTTTTTACACATTTCTTTTAGGTACAATTTGTAGACAAAAGCACTTATATACCCTTTATACTCAATAACATCGTTAGAGAATGATTTCGGAGGCATAGGCAGGAGCTTGCGTGAGGAAAGAAGAAAAAGATGGATATAACCAGAGCCATAAATCTTCACAAGTCAAATACTAAAAGCCGATCATTTGTATAAGTGAAACCTTACAAGTAACCAATGAAGTTGACTGGTATAACAATGAAGAGGACGTCGCTATCCTAGTACTGAAAACATGCCCATCATTCGATCAAATTGAACATTCACATGTGTGTTCCTCACAGTACCGTAGGCAGTAAATGGCTTCTTGGAATCGCCGTCGCCGTCGCAGCTCGGCCAAGGCAAACAACGGACTGGTAGAAATCGCAGATCTGTGCGCCATTGTTATCGATTCGGTAGGCGCCAAGAGCAATATAAGATCTGCCGCCATTGTTATCAGATCGAGAGAGAGAGAGAGAGAGAGAGAGAGAGAGAGAGAGAAAGGTACGGACTTGGTCTTGTAAAATACGAACAGATGCAGATGAACAAGGGTAAGAAAAGTAGGATAGGGAACCTTGGTGACGAAGACGACGGAGGACTCGGTCTTGCAGATGCAGCAGCGGCGATCGTCGCAGATGAATCGGAGGCGAGCAACGCAGGTGGAATCTAGCGTTATATTTTTCTCTTCTTTATTCGCAGTAAATTGATAATGACGAAGAAGATAAAGCGAGGTGGGTTGCTTCAAAGAATAAGCTATTCTCAGTCAAATCATTCTATCTAAGGTTGACGGGTGGAGAAGGCTCTTCATTCTATCTAAGGTTGACGGGTTCTCTTTTGTGAATTCTCTTTCATTGGTGAAACTTGTAGAAATGGTGCCCACTGATAAAGCAATATCATTATTATGTTGATTTTAATTAATATTTATGTTAATGAAAATGATTAAGCAATATCATTATTATGTTGAATACAAAGTGAATATTTAATTAATATTTATGTTAATGAAATTAGGTAATTATTTCACTAATGTTTATAAATAATTAACATTATTTTTTATTTTTGGCATCAGGTTGATTTCTGATGCCTGACGTCAGGCTGATTTCTGATGTCTGACATCAGGTTGATTTCTGATGCCCGGCATCAGGTTGATTTTGACATCAGGTTGATTTCTGATGCCTGACATCAGGTTGATTTTGGCATCGTTAATTTCGATGCCGACATCGTTGATTTTGATTTCGATGTCCGACATCGATTGATTTTGCATCGCGCTGATTTTTGGCATCGAGTTTTCATTAATGACATTTTTGTCATTTGACAAGCAATTTGTAGTTACATGAAATGTCCAAAAAATTGATGGTTCTATATGAAAACATGTTTTCAAAATTATACCCACTTGAAATTTACCATTTTTATTTATTTTCAATGAATTGAGTATCAAATGAAGATCAAACTAGATACTCTGTTGCCCAAGGAAGAGAGACAGATATATAAACCCCTCCATTTTCGTATATTTCCCTCTCACCCAAACCCATCAAAATTCCATCCCTTAAAATAGCGAACATTCTGGCCCAAAATCCCGCTCTTCGACTTTTAGAAGAAAGATTCATCTCCCTTTTACAATCATGTAAGAACCCAAAGCATCTCCGACAAATCCAAACCCAATTAACCACTCATGGAATTGAATATAATGCGTATGTCACTCCAAAATTTGTATCGGTATGTTCTGAATTCAAGCAGATGGCCCACGCGCGCCAACTGTTCGATAAAATTCCCGAGCCAACTACTGCACCTTGGAATGCAATGTTCAAAGGGTATATCGACAACGAGTTCTACAAGGAGGCAATCCTTTTGTTCAGTGAAATGGTAAGAATGGACGTGAAGATCAACTACTTCATTTTCCCTATGGTTCTGAAATCTTGTGGGAAGTTACCGGCTTTGAAAGAAGGGGAGGAGGTGCATTGCTTTGTGTTAAAAGTTGGGTTTAAATCGAACCCATTTGTGGGAACCACTTTGATTGACATGTACTCGAGAGGGGGAGCGATTGGTTCGGCTTATAAAGTGTTCAGTAAGATGATCAATAGGAATGCAGTTGCTTGGACTTCGATGATTAATGGGTATATTTCTTGTGGTGATGTGGTTTCTGCAAGGGGAATATTTGACTTGGCACCTGAGCGTGATGTTGTAATGTGGAACATCATGATTTCTGGATATATTGAGTGTAGTGATATGGTTGCTGCTAGAATGCTTTTCAATATCATGCCGAATCAGGACTTGATGTCCTGGAATACCTTATTGAATGGTTATGCGAATAATGGTGATATTGAGGGGTGCGAGAAGTTGTTTGAGGAGATGCCTAAGAGAAATATTTTCTCTTGGAATGGGTTGATTGGAGGGCATGCCCATAATGGTAATTTTGATGAAGTTCTTGAAACCTTTAAAAGGATGCTAGATGAGTCCGATGTGCGCCCTAATGATGTGACACTTGTGACTGTGTTGAGTGCTTGTTCCAAACTAGGAGCTTTTGATTTGGGGAAGTGGGTGCATGTGTATGCGGAGAGCAATGGATATAAAGATAATGTTTTTGTTGGGAATGGTTTGGTTGATATGTATGCAAAATGTGGTATGATAGGGACAGCGGTTGATGTATTTAAAAGTATGGTTGTAAAAGATTTAATATCATGGAACTCTATTATTAATGGCTTAGCAGTGCATGGCCATGGAGCTGATGCCTTGAGCATTTTCTGTGAGATGAAGAATGCAGGGCAAAAACCAGATGGAGTCACTTTCATTGGTGTTATATCTGCTTGTTCTCATATGGGTCTGGTTGAAGATGGATTGAACCATTTTCTCTCCATGGTAGATAAATATTCAATTGTGCCTCAAATTGAGCATTATGGTTGTATGGTTGATCTATTGGCCCGAGCTGGTCTTGTAGAGGAAGCTGTGGAATTTGTAAAGAAGATGCCAGTAAATCCAGATGGTGTTATTTGGACAGCATTGCTTGGGGCATGCAGAACTTACAAAAATGTCAAATTGGCTGAGCTGGCTCTTCAAAAACTTCATGAGCTCCAACCTGAAAATCCGTCTAACTATGTTTTGCTTTCAAATATTTATGGGGATGCTCGGAGATGGGAAGAAGTGGCTCGGTCAAAAGTTGCAATGAGGGATACTGGTTCTAAAAAGCTACCTGGGTGCAGCTTGATCGAAGTGAGTGATGTGGTGGTTGAGTTTTATTCATTTGACGAGAGGCATCCTAAGACAGAGGAGATATATGGATCCTTAAGAGGATTGATGAAGCTTCTAAGATTGTGTGGCAGATCAGAATATTTGGAGCTGGAGGAAACCTAAAAAGGCAAAATAGATTTATGGACAAGGTCTTTGTCGTTAAACAAGATTATAAGCTCCCCTTTGAAGAGGAGAGTTTTATGGCAACAACTTCAACCAACAATCCACACTGTCCCTAAACCTGTCTGAATAATAACGATCTTTCCCCATTTTGCTGCTACACAAAGTTCGCTTTTGATGCATGGAACCAGTAATGGGTGCCCTTAATCTGATGAGTCCCAAGACTCCCTTAAAAAGGCCCTATAAAATCATCTATTAAGGCTTTTACAAATGTCATATTAGAAAATAACATAATATTTGTAAAAGGCCTCATAAAGTCATCTTATAGGGCATTTGTAAACGCCATTTTAATATATACAATATTAAGGCACTTGACAAATTTCCTCATAAGAAAAATAGGTCAGCTTTTTCATTGTTCCGCTATTGTTCCCAAGTATTTCACCAAGCGGTTTTTCCCGGATAACTTTTTTCCCCGGATATTTTACTTTCCTGCTTTACTTCGAGTGGGCTGCGAGGTACAAATCTGTATATCTTACTATTCTACTTTTGTATCCTTAACTATCTCTCTCAATACAATGAAATCGAACCATCTCACATATATATTAATTAACCTGATTTGTTTACAAAATAATCTTTCTTCTTGGATTTCTGCCTTTTCCAGTCAGTTTGTTTTGTTTGCTGAATTCGGACCTTGTGTTATATTTCAATGATGTATATATAAGAGCTATGTTATTGCTATAATATCTTGATTTTGCCTCAAAAAGTTATAATCCTTTGCACATAAATTGCTAATAGTAAGTAACCTACACTGCTTTTTATATATTTGGTTGGAAATATAACCTATAAAAACTGGATTATCAGATGTTAATTCTAATAATAGTCATCAAGATGGAATAGTGAAATTACCAGTAAGCTACAGGCCCTTTTTGATTTTTTTTGCAATACTAAATCAAATTACTGTTGTTTTTAATCATGTCTATGTCAAATGGTTGCATATGAATGCATCTTGTGAATGCATCCCTGTCAATTGGTTATGTATTCAAAGCCTGTGCATGATGTATATTTATGTTGAAGGTGTAGCATCAAAGTAATGAAGAACTTCTTCAAACATTATTCTTCTCTCTGTGTCCAGGGACTCGTAGGTTTGTCAGAGCGAGAAATATTTAGGAGGTAATTATGCTATAGGGTTCCTGCTAGAGAATAGTTCATAATTTTTTTTCTTAAATAAGAGGGGTAGAGCACCCTTAAAATTTTAATAATAATATGTGAAGCTATTTACATCATGTAAAATTCTAAAACCTGTCATAAAACAACTCTGCTATGGGGATCCTTTTCATTACCTCTGTCAATTTTCTTTCAAAATAGGACCTGCCTACTGATAGTTTGTCCAACAGCTCTCGATTTTTCAGTTGGTAGGTGTTACAGGTATATTGTGCATGAATGTAAACAGAATTAGGCACAAGGTTCACTTGGAACTGATAGAGAATAGTGCTGGGGAAGCACTAAAACCTGTAAGTGGGTACTTCATTGGTGTAAATGTTTGAAAAAGGCCACTATAGTGACAAGCATGATTTAGATCCAATAAGTTTTATGGTATTAGGACTGGTCTAGTCAATACTATTCTTTGTACGTCTTTGAGACTCGAACACCTTTCAGATTTGCGGAGTCTGCTAACTAAGTAGGTTCTAGCTAGAGCTAGAAAACAAGTCAAACTAGATATGCATAATGAGGCCAATGAACCAAACCTAGAAGCTCATCAAATCTTTTAAGCTCAGTTGAGCTTGAGTGAAGAGTTCACTGACATCGCTACCTTGTTAACTGAACTAACTTCTTGAACAAGTGGCTCAATATGAAAAAAGAATGAAATCTTTTCTTTTTGGTAGCTTGACAAACCTGAGAGAGCAAGTCTTGAGCTAGGCTTGTTTCCACCCCTAGCTAGACCTAGTAATGCTCTTCGTCAATATCCCAAAGCAACCTCAGTCTAGACGTGGTATTTTGTTTTCTCGAGACCTATGAGCTGCAAGGACCCAATATTCAGGAATGGATTTTTGGCAAGCTTGGCTTTTACAAGTTTCAGCATCCCTACATATAAATATAAGTCATAACTCTTTTTGGTGCCTATGCAAATAAATAATTTACGCTCTTTTTAATTATCTGTCAACACAGGCATATGACCTTTTTCTTTTCTTTTTTTTCCCCTTTCTCTTTTTTGGGATCAGAGAATATGGCCTATGGAAGTTGCTGAAGTCTAGTTTAATCACTCAATATCTATATCCTTTCAAAATGTGCATGTTATATCTTAAACAGCCAGTTGATGAATGTAGTTGTTTACATGCACTGAACAATTACAAATTTCTGTTTCTAGCCTTTTAACATGAAATTTAGCAATTTTTCGGCTTATCTTTTCTATGTCTAGCTACCGAGGGTTTCATTGCGGCCATCCTCTGTGATTCAAAATCTTCATTCTACTTGAAACTTTGGTTTCTTTGAGCTTTGTTGTGGAACCCTCTCACATGCTGCCATTTTCAGATTTATGGGAGTTAAATAAAGTGACAGCCACAGCCACTGTTAAAGCTTCTTAGAGGCTACGAATGCCCCAGAAAAGAGCCTATTCATCCCTCCCCTAGTGCTATCAACTTGGACTCAAACTCATATACATGTCGACCTCCCTTGCCCGACCTCTCTGAAACTGAAATCACTTCAGCATCCTTGGTACTTTCCTGTAAAATAAGCGAACTCATTAATACATTAAACAACTCTAAACTTTCATACAAAATAGATAAGCCTTGAAACTCTTTTTCCAAAAAACAGTTTTAACATCCATCTATGCTAAGTTATCCTCTCAAGTTTTTCATTAGTTCCAACTAACTTCAGATTCGAATGGGGTCTTAGGTCCCATGGGTGGTTTTATAGCTCTCAAGTTCCTTACTTATCCATCAGAGAAACCCTTGTGCTTGAGTTTTTCCTAGAGATTAGCTAGGGTTTTTTGTACTCCCTTGGAACCACAGCTCTCATGTAACTTACCTTCCACCCCATCCACAACTATGCAGCCGTCATCTTAAGATTGCTAATTCTCACCATGCTGGCTCATTCTTTAACTCCTTACCTAAAATTCATCGCTGGTGCTTATTGAAATTAAGTAAATTAAAAGCAGCAGGATGTGTCTAGATATAGAAGAGGTGCACCCTGTATAATCTGTTTCCTGTTTTGACGGTTAGGGTGAATTTTATAAAACCCATTCAAACCATCTTCATTCTTCTAATACCTGTAACCTTTATTTCATCAACTGACCCTTAGGTAGCCAGGCTATTAATTCATCACAATTTTGGTCAATCCATTCAGGCTTACAAAAGTTTATTTTGTAAAACTGTCTGCAATAATACCTGTTTGGAAGAGTGATTGTGATGCAGCTCTGTTCATGTCAAGCTAGTGCGGCAAACACAAGTTTAAATCTGCAATTGACTTGGACTAGGTTTAAATATGATTGACATTTTCACACAGTTATCCATGCTAAATCTAAATTACAAAAGCACCAAACAATTATTGGCAAAAACAACGCCATGTCAACCAACTGAACTTTCATAACCTTTTCTAGATATTTATACAATCAGAATTTCCTAACTATATTTCCTCTGGCCAATACCGTGATTGAAAATTCCATATCCTACAACATTAACAAGCACTCGTGCAATCATTCTTTATGTCCCTTACTCAAAGGCAAAAACTTACGAAAAACAGTCTTACGAGTATTTTATGTAAAATGCTTGACCCGACCCAACATGTGTTGGTGGGTCGAGTTGTGAGAATGGGGCGTGTAGAGATGTAATAAAGTTGAATCCTTAAGGGCAGCACCCCCACCCCCCCCCCCTCCCAAAAAAAAATAAATCTATTTTAACACTAACAACATTTAAGTTACATACCTCATCACTAGGCAATGTGCCATCACCAGTAATGGTGATATCTTGCTTCTTTCCAGTTCCTTTATTTATGGCGGTGACTGATAGAATGCCATTAGCATCAATATGAAATTTGACCTCATTGGTACTTAAAGAAAACTATATTTTTTTAAATCATACTTTGACTTATTCTTGAGCTGATAATTGCTTCTTTGAGAGCAAACATTTCTGCTTCCACAATTTTGAAATTTTCCTTCATTTGAGACCTTACATCAAGTGGATGGGCCTGATATTAGTTAATGGAATTAAATCACCTTAGACAAAGTGAAGAATACATTTGGGAGTTTGAAGTGACCAACCTTTCAAGTCTCAATTGCATATTGTTTGTCTTTCTATTCTCTTTTTCGGGTGTCTTTCTAGTCTTAATATCTTTTTACCCATAGTAAACTGGTAGCTGGGCACTCGGAGCGTATCTGTGAGTTATTGAATTGTTATCTAATGCAGGTGAAAAGCTTCACCGAGTGAATTAATTACACTTGGTGCTTCTTGATTGTTGGTATCGTTCCTTCGCTTTATCTGTTTTACTCGGTGCATTTTAAGTCTTGAATTCCAATTTTTGTGTGGCTAGCTTGTTGGTTTTTGTCCATATTTTGTCCATATTTACCTTGAGGCCATCGGAAATACCTGATAATACTGTACTAGTGTAAGTCTCTTCCTTGAGCCTTTCCCTAACATTTGCTTTGTGGTTTCTGCCTCTTCATGTTCATGATTACTGTGAGTGATAAAATCTCATGTAAATGGGACTTCTACTTGATGATTCCATGGCTTTTGGTTTTATTGAATAGACTGTGAACAGAAAGATTTATTGAGCTTTGTTTCTAGGACAACTTTTTGGTGAAAAAAAGACTAATTTGTAAAATTTAATTGAGCAAAGTTAAGAGGAGTATGCATTATTCTTTTGGGCTTGATTGTAGTAGCACAGGTGAAATCTGATTAAATTTCTGAGCACTTAAAACTTAAATTGGGGAAGATTCTTTTGTTGACATTATTTGTACATTATAAATTGCTGAAGTATTTACCTTTAATCGGTGCTTAGTCTAAATATAGTTTCTTCATGAAAGTTTACGAGGTATTGGTGGGTTAAGATATGATGTAGACTTAGTTCATTGCGGTATCCAGTCTTTCCTGAAAGAACTAGTCATCTAATATATGTCTTGAAGTTTAAAGTCTTACGATCCAGCCTAACATCTTTACTTTACAAGAAGTTTATGCTTTTAGGGGCTGTTTGGAAGTTTTGAGTAGGGGTGAGCTTAGTCCGGTTCGGTCCACTTTTTTGGAAAAACGGAGAGAACCAGGACCAGACCAATAGTCCGGTTCTTAAAAAATATAGAACCAAGACCAACCCAATATGTCTGAGAACCAATACATTGGTCCGGTTCAGAACCAATTGAAGACATATGAGAAATGTGACTGCATCAACTAATAGAAGTATCTTTGATCAAGAGGATAACTAGATTTTCTAAAAAACAATGATCAATAATCAAATCATGTTCTTCCTTCATACAACATTTTTGTTGGGTTTGTTGTTCTTGTGAAAATACACTAAAGGTAAAAATCATTACTTCGAAATTAATAAAGAGAAACGAAAAAGAAAGTTGTAAGGAAATTTATTGCAAGTCATCTTCCTCTCCGATCTCCTTATGGTTAATTTAATTAATTTACAGGTAACAATCCTTCAAACTAATAATGTTTGGAATCACAAAAAGAGATAAGAAATTAATTAATAGAGAAGAACAATGTTTTCCCTCCTATTTTCTCTTTAATCAAAAAAGGAAACTTGGTTGAACACTGAATCAAATTATTATATATTTTCTTTAGGTTGTAAGTTGTATCCCTTTTATTATCTTCTTATCAATTTATATATATATATATATATATATATATATATATATATATATATATATATATATATTATACTATATTAGTATATTATATATAATAAAATAATAATAAATACATATTGGTCCGGTTCAGTCTGGTTCTGTGTTTTTGGTTTCTGGAACCGAGGACTGACCCAATTGTCCGGTTCTATAAAAATTCAGATCCAGGACCAATCCAAAGTATTGGTCCGGTTCATTTTTGACTGGTTCGGTCCGGTTCCATTGGTCCGGTCCGATTCTAGAAAACTTCTGCTCACCCCTAGTTCTGAGATTTGGGCTAGTGAAGTTTAAAGTTCAGGACCATCTCTAAACAGGATATACTCTAACAGAGATTTATGCATGAAGAAATTAAGGACAATACCATTTTTCAATTTTGTGTGCTGCATTTCTGAAACTATAATGGACTGAAATTTGGTCCAAATAACTAATTTTTTTCCTACCTGATCAAGTGGGTGATACTTGCTCAAATAGCATAACTGCTCTTATATGCCTAATTAGTTTCTAAAGCACAAAAAATCTGCTAAAATAATACTGATGCAACTGTGAAAAATGTTCTTAAAAATGGATGTTGAGCACCTACTTAAATTGTTGTTTATGCTACCAATTACTTGTTTTTATACTTATAAGGATATATAGGATTCTAGGACAAATTTGTAGCTTGTTGCAGGACTACATAGATTCTATGTACCTAAAGTTTGTTAGCATTGGATAGGATTCTAGGACAAATTTCCTCTTACTGCAGCTTAAGCTTGATGGATTATTGAAATGAAACGCAATTCCAACAAGAACATACTGAAAATGGTCTTTGCAAGTGTTTAGTTTGTGCTTGAAAAACTGTGCTGTAATGGAAAGACCTTGGTGATTTCATATGGCATGTGGAAAATCAACTGGAATTGAAAGAAAATCAACACGGGTGGACTGACCATTTCTTTCCTTGGTGGATTCTTTGATACTGCTAGACATGAGTAGAATATATCAATAGATCCATTTTGTAAAGTAATACTCCTGTCTCAAAATAATAATAATCTAGTTTTTACTTTTTGTTGGTCAACTTAATTTAACTTTGATGAAAGATTTGCAGAAAAAAGAAGATGCTTCTTTGCTGTCATCTTTGTTATTGTTAATGCTTCTATTTCTGTTGTTGTTGTCGTTTCCATTTCCATTGTTGTTGTTACCATTTTCATTTCCATTGTTGTTGTTGCCGTTTCCATTTTCGTTGTTTTTATTGTCATTTCGATTTCCAGTGTTCTGTTCTATTATTTGATTGGAAATGCTTTGTTTGTTTATGATGAAACAATATATATTCTCTTCACCAATTTCTGCAAGATTAATTATGATTTCTTTGAAACATTTTCTATTAATTTACAATTGGTGTTTAGATTTAGTGTTGTCTGATAATTTTCTTTTGATTATAATTTATTTATTTATGTTTTAGGCCGGTGCAATAGTATCTCTCAAGAGTTTAGTAAATTTCAGACCGTGTTGTTGCCTAGGGAATTATCTCTAGTATCGATCCAAAAACACAAGTGGGAGGTGCTGAGCTCGGCAATAATTGGCGTGAAGTACTTATTCAAGTCCCCGTGGAATGGAACGAAGATTTAATTAGGCGATATGGATTTTTTTGCAACAATTGGAGATGCGATTGGAGCACCTATAGCTTGGTCTTTATCATTGGTATGTTGGTATTACTTAAGTCCATTTATCATATTCAAATTCATGCGTGTGTATGTCTTTTTTTACTTCTACTAATTTAAATTTATATATTTGTAGGTAACACCATTGGATTTTGATTTAAGTTAGTTGCTGATGTGAATGCTAAGGTTTGAAATCAACAATACGTTCCAACAATTTGAACGATCAGCTCCAAAATCAGCCACAAAACAGTCCTAAACTCCCCAAAACTCTCACCCAATTATAAACAAGGTCCCTCACAAGTATGCCCAAGAACCTAGCCTTGTTTTGTAAGTTTTTACAGCCTATAATCTGCCCAAAACCTACCTTGGCCGAGATTTCAAGTCAACAACTCAAACAGTCTGAATTCTTCTTGAATAACAAGGCTGTCCGAAATTCACAAGAAATAAAAACGAAAATAACATAAATAAAAAGGATAGAAACGGGCTCACCGGCTAGGCTTCACTCACCTAACGTAAAGAATCCCGACGATCAATTCCCTCTTGGCTTCACTCACCTTTGAGAAGAATAAATCGGTTTGAAAAGAACAACCTTGTTCTTGAAAGAATCACTTCTTTTCTCTAAAAACCAAATCTTCTTTATTTCATGAATTAAAGTGTCTTATAAAGGCTTACAAAAACATCCTAATTCTATAAGGAAAGTAAAATAACTTCTAAGTCCTTAAGGGACTCTAATTACCAATTAAAATAGGAAACTACCTAACTTAAATCCTATTCCTTAAATGACCTATTCCCAAAAAATGGGATTTCCTTTAATTACCTAATACAAGACTTCCTAACCAACTAAAATAATAAAAGGAAACTAATTTATTAGGAAATAAATCAACTAACAACTAATGACAGATTTGACTCCTAATCTAACAATCCTTGTCACTTTAGGACTCATGGTGGCCGGCCACCTTTCCAAGCAACTAGGCCACTCCTTCCTTGCATGCCGTGCCATGCCATGCCTCCTAGATCCGTGCTCCCTTTCCAAGAAACCACTTGATCCCAACCTTTCATTCTTCTTGAGCTATGCCTTATCTCTCTCTTGTCTTCCAAGAAATACTTCCACTCCATTTGCGGGTTGAACCCTCTTGTTGTATCCTTGGTCCTTTGGCCCTTCAACCCATTTGTGTCACTGATTTTATCCGTCAAACATGGCTGCCATGTCTCTTTTCCCCCATACAAATGCATCCCCTCATGGTCCTCTATGTGCACATTGTTTGGCCCCCATGCTCCCGCATCAGTTGCAACCTCAAAATGTTGAACATGGAGAACTTCATAGATTCGTTAGGATGAAAGACTTATGTTTTTGTAGTGTGGTATATTATTTTTGCTCGTGATACAATTACCACACATGGTTAGTTTTATTTTTATATGCTTAAATTATTAAAAGACTTGGTTTGGAGCAATGTAATTGAAGTGTTGGTAATTAATTTAATGATAATATTTTGATGATCGCGTGCCTTTTGATCAACAAAGTGTTGATCTTGTCCTTTGGCGGCTCTATTTGTATTGCCTTAATATTGCTAATTACGGCTTTTTAAAGAAGTGTCCTAATAGCATGAGGCATAATCACTTTTAAAGATTAACTATTGAGGCGTTTTGAAGTGCCCTAATAATCAACCATTGAAGTGTCTCTACATCCTAGCTATTGAGACACTTGTAAATATTGCTTCAATAGTTTTATTGAGACATTTATTGGTAGTTAAAATAGTATGAATTGTTTTAAAAGAACACTTGAAAGAGTCACAATAGTTAATTTTACACATTTCAAATTACTTTACGGGACACATTGAAGTGACGCAACATAAAATATATTGAGGCTTTTACATGAGCTTCTTTATGTTGTAGTTTGTTAAACCACTTGAAAAAAACCTCAATAGCCTATCGGGGCTTCAAAACAAGCGACATTTGTTTTAGTGTCTAGAGCTGGTAGCAGCTTGATGTTTCAAATTAGCCATCACTTGAGCAATTTTTTCTGAATCAGAAAAGGGTTCATCAGTCTTTTGTTCCTTGTCAGCTTCTACGACTTTTTCTTCATCTTCATTCAACGCAACATCAATAGACATAATGTCTTCAGAATCAACCCCTGAGAGTCCAGTTGAGGGTTGTGAGGAGTAATGATGAACTGTGAGCCATTAGTCATTCGTTGAACAACAACATGAGGATATTCAAGGTCAATATCCATTACCAGGTTCGCCAAGGATTTCGCCCAAGGGAGCGACAATTGGTTCAACTTCAACAATGTCGGTTCGGTGAAACTGGGTTTTCAGATGAGGGTTTTGAAGGTTTTAAGGATGGTGTGAAGGATGTAGCTTCATTTAGGCTAGAAACAGGTGGAACATAGTTAGAATCTTCAGATGAAGAAGGGGTAAACACTAGAGTTGCCATTGTTGTGAAAGATTGCAGAGGAAATTCCAGAAATTTGAGAAGATGAAGAGGGTTTCATACTGTAGTTGTAGAATGGGTTAGAACAATAAAAAATATCTAAGGCATTAAGACAGATTAAATGCTAAACTAAGGGTGCAAACTGTAAAAAGAATTTTTGAAAATAAAAACAACAATTACAAGATAAAAGGAAATTTTGAAATTCGAAAACAAAGATAAATATATTAACAGGAAATAAAAGAGTACTAACAAGAATTTTTTTAAAATGGTTAAAAGAATTTACAAGAATAAAAAAAATCAGTTAGATGTATATAAAGAGATAACCATGGAAGGAAACATTTAATAATTGGAATATGAAATAAGAACTAGAGATATTTTGAAACAAAATAAGCGAGAGGAATGAGATAAACTCATAGACATCCTAAATCAATTAGGGCAAGCGAATACCACAATAAGAACTCCTCAAAAATACTGAGATTTAATATGAAGTTATATATCATTTTTCAAATGTATTCTAAACACAACTCCTATTAATTTTGATATCAAAACATCTTGAGGTAGTAGAGTATTTTTCTCAATCCAATTATACATAACATTCAATTTTCAAGAGAGAAACACATAGCAGCTAAGTATGCATGTCTTAGATCATGCCTAAAAAGATATGAAAGTGTAAAACCAAAACAGTGTAGAGATACATACTGCTAACCAACAATGAAGCATTTAATGACACTTCATTTCGCCAAAACATTTTCACATTGAGAATCTGTTTTCAAAAATTCATTATTAAGAGATATTATTGATCTCAAAACAAATTATGATATATCTAGCAGGTAGCTTTCACACTTTGTAAAGAGCCTCAATTTTTTATCCACGTGATCAGAACCAATGAGATACTATTGATGATCAAAAGCTGATTTTTTTTATGTGGGTCGACTTAGATAAATGTAGCTTCAATTTTTTATTCACATTATCATAATCAATTAAATATTATTGAAAACCAAAGACTGATATATATTTTTGGCCAAATTACTTTTTACCCCCCAAAGTATCCACCAAATCTCAGTTTACTACCTCAACTAAGTTTTGTCTCATTTTAGCATTCAATGTTGCCATTTGTCCCATTTAACCCCCTCCCGTTAGTTGCCGTTAGAAACTCGGCGTTAAATCGCACGTGGTCTTCACGTGCAAGGTTATTTTCGTCTTTTTACATGTTGTCTCTCTCCCCTCAAACTCACCACCATCTGCACATTCAAATCAGGAAACTCAGCTATCGTCAACTAGAGCCTTAAACCTCTCAACAAGCAAATTGACCACCTCCCACCGGTTCAAAATCAACGAAACAAGCAAAAACCTCGCGTAAAACCTCAGCTTCTTAAACCTCAACCCTCGATCCCTATCCAAAACCTTATTCGATCCTTCAAAATACCCTCGGTTCAGTATCGCCTCGTAGAAAATATACGATTCGAGCAAAAACCTAGCCTCGCTCGTCCTCATGTACGGGTTGAAGTAGAGTTGACCGATCCGAAAAGCGATCTCGCCAATTTCCCAGCGCTGGAGGCCCAATTCAACCAACTTTGCTCAGTTCTCTTGCTGGTACTTTCATAACCGCATGTAAGCTTTGAATACTTTCGGAAAGTAGTGGTTTAGGCCGTGGCCATACGGTGTCACGTCATGGACTTTGGCGAATTTTCGCTTGGCGGTGTCAGAGAGTGATTGGAAGGTTTTTGGAACCACGTCTTCCGCCATGACCGGCGATCAGTTGGTGGAGTAATAGTTGATATCATCATTGTACATCAAAAATTACCAAAACAAGCCCTCTGTGTGTGAATGTAGTAGTTGGCTAACGAGTTTCCCGGCGACTGAAAAGTGACGACGGGAGTGGGTGGGGGCGGAATAAGATTTGGATGATTCTGTGAGTGATAGATAGTTCTACTAAAAGACGAAAAAGAACCCCCACGTGAAGACCACATGCGATTTAACGTCGAGTTTCTAACGGCAACTAACAGGAGGGGGTTAAATGGGACAAATGGCAACATTGAATGCTAAAATGGGACAAAACTTAGTTGAGGTGGTAAACAGGGATTTGGTGGATACTTTGGGGGGTAAAAAGCAATTTGGCCTCTATTTTTTATGTGAACCGACCATATAATTTTCTTTTGAAATTTGAAAGGTAACTCTTTCCTTTATTAGATATAAACAACACCAACTGAGTTATAAAATTTATGTAGGAAACATTAAGATAAAGCATATGCTTTATCAGAAAAATCAATTTTTAGGTAGTATTGAGACTTAGTTTCATTTGAAATGACATTCAAAAAATCATTGTATAAGAAAACAGTCGTGCAATGCAAGCTAATAGAGAGAGAGAGAGAGAGAGAGAGAGAGAGAGAGAGAGAGAGAGAGGATATGCATAAAATAAACAAAGCAAAAAACAAATAAAAAGACAGAAATACATATACATGTGATTACCAATGTACGCACAAGGTGTGACACACTCAAACAATGCACAATTCATGAGGTTTACATAGAATGTAAACAATCCTACTCACCCATGTCTTGGCAACTAAGTAAATTATTAGATAATCAAGTGTAATGTATACATATGGAAAGATATTTCTCTCAAATAACTCTGAGTGAAGATCAATCTAATATCATATAGATTGTATTTAGTATGACAATTAAATTTTGATATATAAGTTAAGTAATCATTATCCCAAATATCACATGTGTCATAGTGTAATTCACACATCCTCAAATATCTAAGAAGCATATGAGTAAATTAATTTAATAGATTATATCTATGATTTATAAGATCTTTATATTTAGTTTTCAGCATAACAACATAATTGCCATCTTTATCAAATATATGTAATAAACAATAGAGCATATTATAGGCAACTTGATTAGAGAAATTATTTCACACAAAATACCAATTTTCCTTAGGACTAATAGTATTATATAGTAAAACCTTTATAAGAGGTCTATGGTCACAATTAGGAACACCATAGGTGTGACGTGTCTTCATTTTTCTCAAAGGTAAGTGTATTGAAATATTTAAAACCTTTAATTTGACATTCAAATAGTTTTTAATGACATCACAATCATAAAGATTATAAAGTTTCAAAGGTTTCAAAACAAACAAATTTTTTATGATTGAAAAAATAGAAGGAATAAAATCTGAGTTAATTTCTAATAAGAATTTCTCATGCACATGATTTGGTAAAATATGTATAACATAAATTTTCATAGGCATGCGTTTAATTATATTGAGATTATAGCAATAAATCATAGCAAGGGGTATTGAAATACATTCTTCAATCGTACTTACCTTCTAATAACTTTTGTTATTAATAACAATTTCACAAGCTAGCCGATTAACAAGGTAATTAGACCCTGTAATTCTTGATATCTTTTTCTTAAAGATATGTTTAGTACCTCCCATGTTAGTGAAATACGAAACAAAGGCAGAAGAGGCGCCAAAAATCTGGACAGTTTTGGAAAAACTGTTGAATTAGGTTTCCAATGACCTTTCATCGGAGACTTCATTACACTTAACATTTTTTCTTTATGCCAAAAATTGTACCAGAAACTGTTATGGACCTTAATTAACCAATTATTATTTAAAACATCAAACCAAAACTTTTCAGAGTAAAAATCAATATTTTTTAGAATAATTTTAGAACCTTGATGTTCTGATTTATTAAAAACAGTTTTAGAAAACTTCATTTTGATAGGACAATCCAAAGTATTTACCAAAACAATTTCTTGAAGATCAAAATGAGGATTTTTCAGTAAAGAATTTTCACTTGTAGAAAAGCAATTTTGAACATTTTTTTAATATAGCTTCATTTTTCTTTTCAACACATGCGTCTTCATTTTGAAAAAAATTATCATTTTGATCAAAAACATTGTAAGGTTCTATTTGCATAACATCATAGTGGTTTACCTTGCTTTCATTAGTAGATGAATTACTAAGATCTTGAATATCTTCCACCATATATGAAGAACACTTACTTTTGGATTGAGGGTCTTGAGTTTTTCTTGAAAAGATACACTTCCCGTAATTATTAGATTTCTTTCTTTTTTTTATCTAGGTTTAATTTCTTTTGTCAGTTTTTTTCTGTTTCTTTCTCCAAGGTAAGGCTCTTTTGTCCCCCCTTTTAAGGGTAAGGTTGGTTGTCCCCCTTTAGCTTGTTTTCCTTATTTTCCCATTTATAAAAATCTAGCATTTTAATTAAAAAAAGTATTCAAAAAAAAAAAATTCAACTCAAAAATTTTAGGATTGAATTTTTCATGAAGGGATCTCAAAATTTTGTTTACCATCCTTTCATTGGAGACTTCATCTCCTAGGGATTGTAAAGCTTTGGAAAGATCAAAAATTCTAATACTATAAGAAGTAATACACTCGTTTTCTTCTATTCTCAATTTTTCAAAATTGGTTTGAAGTCTAAAACTTTTAGTTCACCTCACACTTTTAGGGCCTTCACAATGACTTTGAAGAGTATCTCATGTATCTTTGGCACACTACAAAAAAAAGTAGTTTTAGGGACGGCAAATGGACTTTTAGGGTCGGAAAAAATTCCGTCCTTAAAAACCTTTAGGGACGGCTCGTCGTGTCCCTAAAACATTTAGCACCCATATTATTTAAGCCCCCAACTTGCCGTCCCTATGACCGTCCTAAATACTATTAGGGACGGCAAATGGACTTTTAGGGATGGAAAATGAGCGATCCAAATACTCTTTTTTTTTGTAGTGGCAGAACTGAAATTGGTAATTAATTTGAACATAGAAGCTTTAAGAAATTTAAGAATAACTCTTCTAGCTTTGACATTAAAGTTAGCAAGATCACATTCTTCTTTAGACCAATCCTTTTCAGGTAAATGCAACAATTCTTTATTATCTAAAGAGGTTGACCAACAATCAAGGACAGAATCCCAAACACGCATATCAATTGATTTGATATATATACTCATAGGATTTTTCCAACTTTGGTAATTGGTACCATCAAGAATAGGAATCTTGATATACCCATAATTCATCATGGCTACAATCAGAAATGACCTTCTCTTTGTATGTCAAGAGTTGACTCTGATACCAATTGAAAGATTGATTGTAGCTAGAATTATATAGATTACCTAATAGACTATAAGTAAAAACAGAAAAACAAAACAATAAAAACTAAACAAAAAGTTTTTGAAAAACATTTTAAATACGGTTGTGAATTTATATCACACTGCCCGGAATGAACCCGTACAGAAATGAGGCTTTTGAATTAATCAAAAATCCAATCTCCTATCTACTAGCCTATTAATGCAGATTATCTAAACATTTGGTGTCAAAGTGTAAATAAGTAAAAAACTAAATGTCATAAGACATTTAGTTTCTCCTATAAGCTTTTGACAAACCCACCACTGTTCCAAGCTTCTGCAAAACCAAAGTTAGACCAAAAAAAGGAAAAAAAAAAAAACGATACGATAACATAATAGAATATCAAAGAAAGGAGGAGAAGAGCTTTGCTAAGACGTCGTGACCCAAGCACGACTTGTCGTCATTGACCACGAGAGTTTAGGCTATAAGCTCTTCAGCTCATACACCTTTCACCGACCAATCATCCACCAAAGATCCCGCTGTAAACCCAACAAATATTCACCAAAGTAAAACCTAAAGACAATCAATCCGACCAACTAGCTTCGGCAACACAGAGAAGGAGATAACCGGAGAAGAGAAATCACCAATCCCAAACCGAAACTCCCCAATACTCAATGCTCACTGTATAGGACTAAGAAGAATGCTCACCGGAGGATCACTCCAAGAACACCTTCGGTCATAGAATAGAGAAGGAAGGGAAAAAAGGGTGCATCTGCCAACTGTTGCTTCTCTTTTTTGCAGTGAATAAATGCGAACAATTGAGGGAGTATATATATGTGGGTCAATAGTCAATCAAGAAGTAATATAAGGGATTGGGATTTAACAAAGAAAATAGGTAACCGGTGCACCAAGTCACCAAGGAGATGGGCCAATTGGTTTGTTGGGCTTGCTAAAAGGCTGCCACTTACGGGCCTCCAATTCTAACAATCTCCACCTTGGAACAAGTGTTGGCTCACAAACATGGACTCATAAGGACATAATTTAAGAAATGTCTCATCATCACCCATCCCTGCGCTTGATCCAACACAAAGTAAGAACAAAGAAGGGAAAAGATTTCTAACACACACAAAGATGCATAAATCAAGATACTTAACTAATTCATAAAGCGGAAAGCAGAATTAGACAAGTCACTATAGCTATGCACAAAGAACATCCATGTAATTTTTCAGGAAATCACAAGAAAATGGGACAACTTTAATTACCGGGGTCACCGGTATCCATCATCACAATTTTCAAGCAATTTAGAAAAAATTTAACAGGAAGGCATTTGGTGCCCATATTAGCAGGGTTTAAGCTAGTATCAACTTTATCCAAGTAAATAATGCATTTAGCAACAACATCACGAATGAAATGAAAACGAACATCAATATGTTTAGTTCTATGAAAAACTGGATTTTACACAGTTGAATACCACTTTGACTATCTGAAAATATTACCATTTTTTCTTTCAAGAAACTGATTTCAGAAATTAAGCCTTTTAACCAAAGTGCTTCTTTAATTTATTCGGTTATTGCTATGTATTCAGTCTCGGTTGTGGATAGGGCCACAATGGATTGTAGTTGAGATGTCTAACTAATTCAAGACCCACAAAGTGTGAACACATAAGATGTGGTAGACTTCATATGATTTCTATCATTGGAATAATTCGAGTCAACATACCCAACCAATCTAACACCATTTTCAGATTTGAAGAATTTAATACCATAGTTCAAAGAGTGTTTCAAGTATCGCAACAACCACTTAACGGCGTGTCAATGAGGCAAACACGGGTTCGACATATATTGGCTAAGACAACTAATGACATAAGCTATGTCGGGGCGAGTACTAACCATTAAATACATAATGGAACCTATGACATTAGAATACAAGATTCTACTCATTTGATTCATTTCAAATTGATTTTTAGGACATTACTCTTTACTAAGCACAAAGTGGGCAGCAAGGGGAACATCTACAGAATCGACATCTAACATAGAAAATTTACTCAAAATCTTTTTTAACATATGAAATCTGATTTAAGCAAACAATTGAGGATTTACGATCTCTAATTGTGTTCGTGCCAAGAATTTTGTTAGCATCACTCAAATATTTCATGTCAAATCTAGCACTCAAACAATTTTTAACAGCTTCAACCGATTTGGGACATGGGCTAATAAGAAGCATATCATCCACAAATATGAGCAAGAAAACATACACATTCCTACCATTCTTAAAATAGAGACAATAATCATACAAACTCCGCCTAAATTTTAAATCAAGCATGCATTGATCAAATTTTTTATTCCACATGCGAGGAGACTATTTCAAGCCACATAAGGATTTTTTAAGCAAACACACATAATCAGGAAATTGATTATCCACATAACCCTCGGGTTGCCGCATATAGATTTTCTCATCTAAATCACCGTGCAAAAAAGTAGTTTTTACGTCCATTTGTTTCAATTCCTAATCAAATTGAGCTACCAAAGCAAGCATAATCCTAACAGTTGTGAACTTAACTACTGGAGCAAAGATTTCAGTGTAGTATATACCTTCTTTTTGAGTAAAACCCTTAGCCACTAATCAAACCTTAAATCTCACTGAATCAGATTCATTCTTAACCTTATAGAGCCACTTACAAGCAACAACATAACAATTTTTCGGCTTAGGTACTAAAGTCCAAGTTTGATTAACATGCAAGGAATTCATTTCATCATTCATAGCATTAACCCATTCATTACAGTTAGCAGATTTCAAGGCTTGATTATATGTTTTAGGCTCGGTATTATCAATAGATTCAAATACATTAAACACAAAAGAAGTAAAATCATCAAAACGAGAGGGTTGCCTAACAATGCGTCTAGGTCTATCACGAGCAAGTTGATAGTCATGCAATTCATATAATATAGACACTTCATTTTGTTCATTTTCAAATTCATTTTGCTCATTATGTTCAACATTTTCAAGATTAACATTATTATCGTGCTCATTTTCATCAAACTCATGCAAATTTTCAGAATTCTCAATTTCAGGTTGCACACTTGAACTAGCATCATTGGGTCCTAAGGGAAGCTCCACCATAATGTGAGCCGGGGGAGGGATAGGTTCAACAGGAACATTTAACCACATAAATTCGTTTTCATTAAACACAACATCCCTACTTATTATCACTTTGAATCCCGGTTCATCTTTTAAACATAACCGATATCCTTTCACACCCTCGGGGTAACCCAAGAAAACACATATCACAGATCGAGGTTCAAGTTTATCAAATTTCCTATGAGCATAAGCAGCACAACAAAAATTTCTCAAGTTTGAAAAATCAATTTCCCTACCAAAAAACACTTGATCCGGACATCTACCATGCAAAGGGACAGAAAGAGACCTATTGATGAGATAAGCGGCAGTCAAGACTGTCTCTCCCCAAAACTTTTTAGAGAGACCCGAAGAGACTAACATGCTCCTAACACGTTCCAATAGGGTTCTATTCATTCTTTCGTCAACACCATTTTGTTGCGGATTATAAGGCACAGTCTTGTGCCTCTCAATCCCATTTTCAGCACAAAATTTATCAATTTCAAAGTTGCAGAATTTAAACCCATTATCAGTCTGAAGTTTTTTTGATTTTAAGACCAGTTTGGTTTTCAATCAAAGTTTCCAATTTTTGAAATTTTCAAACACATCAGATTTGTATCTCATTAAAAACAGTCAAACTTTCCTTGAAAAATTATCAATGATCGACAAGAAGTAACGACTTCCACCGTGAGTGGGCACAGTAGCCGGACCCCACACATCAGTATGTATATAATCAAGTGCACGTTTTGAAGAAATTTTTTTGGGGTTATGTGGGTTCCCGGGACGTGCGCCCGCGCGGCCTTGGTTAGGGGTGCGCGTACGTGCGGATGCGGTGACATCCACTACTCTCATTCCACCCTCCTTTTTTTAGGGGAAGACGAAATCAAAAGTGCGGGAGGAGTGCTGTCTATGATAGCGCGTTGGAATGCGCCTCAGTTGCCTTTAGTGTATTTTTATTAAAAATAGCCTTATGACTTGTTTTGGATCACTATGGGAGCTTTGAGTTTCCCGTATCAAGTTATCCCTTTTTTAGGGGATATCAAGATATGAGAATACATTACCCTTCCATTCCCATTTTCCCTTTTTTAGGGGAAAACGGAAAAATGCAAAGAAGGAGTGTTGCGAGGCCCCACTGGATCCAAAAAGTTTAGAGTCACCATCTTTATTTTAAGGCAAAAATAAAGCAAAACCAGAAAAAGAAAAATAAACCAGAGAAAAAGAAAGCGGGTTCGGAGACTAAGTTACGAGTTGGGAAGGTGCTAGGCACCCAACTCGCCATTTCGGTCTCAAAATAGTTTTTTCCTAAAGTATGCTTATTGTTATATTTATTTAGCAAATAAATAAAGTATTAAAAGACATGAAAATAAAACAAATACATCCGTGGCTACATTATTTACGGACTTGCAGCTATTTTCTTACAATAATTACAAATGTATTTAAAAATATTTGGCCATTATAACGGCTCTTTTACATAATATTTCATATTCTAATCCGGACAGCACAACGGCTTATATTGGCTACATTGGGCCGGATTTAAATAACAACTTTAAATAATAAATAAATGAACAAAAAAGTAAATAAATAAATAAAATGCCCTTAATTAAAAGCTATTACCTTTTAGAGCGGTATTGTGCTCGCTGCGTCGCCGAAGAGGAGTTTTTTTTTTTTTTTTTTGTGGTTGTTGTTTTGATTTGGGCAGAGTGACTGCTTATTTTGAATGACTTTGGCTTGTTCACTCGGGCAGAGTGACAACTTATTTAGGAGGGTTTTGGCCTTTTTGGTTGAGCGAAATAACGGCTTAATTTTTGTGTATTTCAGCTCATTACTCGGGCAGAGTAACAACTTACTTTGGGATTTTTAGGCCGGGGAAGTAAGGTGGATACCTAACTACTAGGCTAGGGATCACTTATAACCGGTGGATTTAAGTTTTGGCGGAGTTTGGAAGCTTTGGTGGGCTACACACACCTATCTCGCACCTCTCGTAACTATTGCTTCGAAAGAACGCAGAGAGAATTTCCTTCAGCGTTTCTCTCGGATGAAAAATATGTGTCGAAATGGGGAGCCCAGCGCCTCAATTTATAGGAGGAAAGGAGGACTCATCGAGGATTCTGAAATTTCTCAGCCTGCTTCCTTGGATTGTACACCAGGCTTCGCGAGTTGCACAATGTGTTAAGTCTGAGTGCTACAGTGAAGACCTTGGTGCCGACTTATCCTTTTCTTGGCGCGACGCCCAACCTGCCTTTTGCCCGCGCCAAGCTCCTATTCAACTTCCAAATTTGACACTTTCACCCCTCGCAATTCACTGTTTTGCGTATCCTGCTTTGCCTTTCGCATTTTTGACTCCTGTAACTTGACATTTGTTAAGTTTGAACAGTTCTTGATATCATATGTCAGAGTCACATACTAGGGGTACGAAATTGGGGTGTCTACAGGTTAGGGGAAGATGGAAAACTAGCACGTTTTTGTTTGTTCATCACACAAGTTTCACAAAAGGGCAATACAAATTTTTATATTTTCCAAAAAATCCATTTTTATTTAATATTTCAAGACCCTTAATACTCACGTGTCCAAGCCTTTTATGCCACAAACTTGTTTTATCTTCTTTAGAAAGATTAGCAAAGTTATCATCAGGACAAATAGGCATGGCAGAGCAAACATACAAGTTACAACGTTTTTCAGCCTTAACGACAACTAAAGATCCCTTTAGAATTTTCATCATTCCTTTTCCCTACTTACCTTCTAAACCATCATCTTCTAAAGATGCACACGAAATCAGATTATTACATAAATCAGGCACATGTCGAACATTTTTCAAGGTAAAAGTGTTTCCAGAATTAAATTTTAAACAGATATCACCAATTCGGCTATAGAACACTTTTTTAGAAACAAAACCATTTTCTAAACTCTTGTAAGAACAAAAGAAGTTTTTAAATGGTGACATGTGATAAGTACATCCAGAGTCAATTAACCATTCATTTTCACAAGCAGGCATGATATGAATAGAATTAACAACGCTTTCACATAAATCAGTTACCATAAAAACATCACCACAGTCTTCACTAGCAGAGGCCAGATTGCAATCACTTTGCGGATTCAAAATTTTCTTTTTAGGATTTGTGCAATCTTCCCTAAAATGTCCACTTTCACCACAGTTGTAACACTTCTTACCTTTGGTCCTAGATTTTGACCTACTTTTGTTTCTATTCTTATTTCTAGAATTCTGATTATTCCCTTGGTTTTGATTATGATTATGTTTATGACCATTATTTCTCTCAAGCGTCCTACCCCTCACTATGTGAACCTCACTGGTGTTAGATTTTCCCTTATTAGCTTTCAAATCCAATCATTTGCCGTTTAAACTAGATATCACTGTATCAAGTGTGATCTTTTCCCTACCATACTTAATAGTAGATTTTACGTCAGCATAAGAATCATGTATAGCATTTAAAAGCACAGTCAAAGAGTAATCATCTATATGTTCATCACCGGTTTGTTTTATGTCTTCTACCAATTTGGTAAAAACATCAATGTTATCTTCCATGTCTTTGCTAAGATCTAATTTAAAACTGAAATTTTTTTCTAGGAGATAAATTTTACTTGGCAATGTCTTTCCAAAATAAATTTGTTCCAATTTTTTCCAAAGACTCTTAGCATATGTATGTTCACCACATTTTTGAATATCCGATTTAGACAGATTTAAGATAATCGAAGAGTAGACAGATTCATCTATTTTAGTTATGGCATCTTCAGAAGTGTCTTTAGCATATTTTAAAGTTATGACTTTGAAAACCTGTTCTTTAATTAAAATACTTTTCATCATCTTTTGTCATATAGAAAAATTAGTTTTCCTATTAAAATGTTTCAAACTATAATTAGATGAAGAACCCATTTAGAGAAATAACACAAAACTAACCAATCAAATCAAATCATAATATATAAGAAATTAAGAATTTTTTAATCACCAAAAAATTCAAGCAAACAAATTCCAACCAAATAGTAGCAGTTTAAATAGAGCAACAATCAAGCAAATAAATTACAAGACTCTTTTTTTATTTAAGATTAAACACAAAAATAAAATAAAACAATGTAATTATTTTAAGATGAAAGAAGTTCACCAAATAAACTTTTAGAGTTACCGATTTTTGGATTGAAGGAGGCTCTACCGTTTCACGGTACGGAACGTGGGCTCTGATATCACTGTTGTGAATTTATATCACACTGTCCGGAACGAATCCCGTACAGAAACGGGCTTTTGAATTAATCAAAAACCCAATCTCCTATCTACTAGCCTATTAATGTAGATTATCTAAACATTTGGTGACAAAGTGTAAATAAGTAAAAAACTAAATGTCATAAGACATTTAGTTTCTCCTGTAAGCTTCGGACAAACCCACCACTGTTCCAAGATTTTGCAAAACCAAAGTAGGACAAAAAACAAACGATACGATAACAGAAAAAAAATATCAAAGAAAGGAAGAAAAGAGCTTTGCTAAGACGTCGTGACCCAAGCACGACTTGCCATCATTGACCACGAGAGTCTAAGCTATAAGCTCTTCGGCTCAAACACCTTTCACTGACTAATCGTCCACCAAAGAGCCCACTGTAAACCCAACAAATATTCACCAAGGTAGAACCCAAAGACAATCAGTCCGACCAACTATCTCCGACAACACAGAGAAGGAGATAATCGGAGAAGAAAACTCACCAACCCCAAACCGAAACCCACCCAATACTCAATGCTCACTGTATAGGACGAAGAAGAATGCACACCGGAGGATCACTCCAAGAACACCTTCGGTCACAGAATAGAGAAGGAAGGGGAAAAGGGGTGCGACTGCTGCTTTTCTCTTTTTGCAGTGAATAGATACGAACAATTGAGGGAGTATATATATGGGTCAATAGTCAATCAAGGAGTAATATAAGGGATTGGGATTTAACAAAGGAAAGAGGTAACCGGTGCACCAAGTCTCCAAGGAGATGGGCCAATTGGTTTGTTAGGCTTGCTAGAAGGCTGCCACTTATGGGCCTCCAATTATAACAAATATAAACTGTCAATGAACTGCTCAATAAAGAGTTCATTGAAGAGATCATTGAAATAAAAGAAAGCAGCCAAAAAAAAAAAAGAGTAAAAACTGTAAAAGGGGAGTAAAGAGAAATTGAACATGAGAAATACTTTTGATCAATATGTAAAATCAACATATTGATCGAGCCTCATGGCTAAAAATATTCCACTAGTAAAACGGTTTAAGCTCATTACAACGAAAGACTAACAAAGTGGAATTTATGTAAAAACTCTAGGAAAGCAGATATGGCGATGAATAACCTAAACACCTTAGTCTAGACTGATACACACTTAATAGCTTTTAACAAAGAGGTAGGAGGCATTAATAGAAAACTATGCTGATGACAAAGTGAATGAAAGCTCTGATGTAGCTTCATTCAACAATTCATTCAGAATGCAGCAACAGTTCTTCGCACTTTTTTCTCTCTTCAAAATTGGTACTTCCGTGAACTTCAAAGGTGAATGTCCTCTAGTATTTATAAGCACCAAGAGTATCTAGAAACCTTGTAAACAAGAAAACATACTTACCATAAACAATTGGTAGGTTAGTGAGTTAAATAAGGACTTTAATACAAGAAATAATGACTTACCATATTTACATAGATTTCTATACCAAATATACAAAGGATTAATCAATAAGTCAGTCGTGTTAGGAAGCAAGAGACATGACACAAACCTAGACTTTCAAAGTAGTAATTATAAACCCTAAATACACAATTACTAAAATATCGTTTCTATAAAAGGTTTAATAAATCAAGATAAATAATAAGAGAACTAATAACAATATATTCTAAATGATTAAAACAAAGTATAAATAATATAAAATATACTAAGGAAATATAAATTGATATATAAAACTTTTAATTGATAATATGTAACAATCAAGAAAGGCAAAACATAATACTCCATCTCTCCCTAAATTATCGTCCTCCTTTCCTTTTTCGTCCGTCCCAAAATAATTGTTCAGATTGAAACTTACCTTTTTAGAACCCTTTACGCTTACTTTTTCACCCTACTTTAATTATGGACCACATACACATGAGCTTTAAAGGAAACTACATATTAAACAAATATAAATAATCAAATCAATTGCTTTTTCTTAATCCGTGCGCCTGATCAACTAGGACGATAATTTAGGGATAGAAGGAGTAATAGGCTAATTTCAATAATATAAATCATTGATGATAAATTAATCTCTAACATATCACAAGAGGGTTTTAACTTCGTCTTTTCTAGAAGCTCTTACGTAAAAAGGTATTTGCAATTGTTTTGATAATCAAGGTATGATGAGCTCCATGATCAAAGTGCATAAGTCATATGTTTGCCAACTTTTGTGATAGTTAAATCCCGTTGATTTATGACCTTGCTAAGGTAGGATTTAGGTTCATGTGTTTTTGTGTTCTTAAGAGATTTTCAATTATTATGTGGACGGAACCAAGAAAGCATAATAATTTGGGATACTAAGATTCCAAATCGTGACCCAAGCATCCCAATCTTTACATAAGTAAATGAACCCTTGACGATTAATTGATACTTTATTTTATGAACATAAGAGGAGATACACGTGAATCCTAATTCATAGATTCCCTCATAATCTGATCTTTGTTAGATTAATTCTCAATTCTCAGTAGTTGTTTGGTAATCTGTTTTATGATAAATTAATTTAATTGTTGTTTAGTTAATTTAGATTAATAATTAGTTTAATTCCATCCAAACCCCTAGTTTAATTGGTTCTCTTGCACGTTTAATTATCTAAAATCATTGTCTATCTCTATGGTTCAACCCTTGTCTTCGCACAACTACACTCTAGTAAATATATTTTCTATTTATTTTTAAAATATTATATATCCATATATTATGAAATAAAACAACTAAAGACAACATATTTACTTTAACGTTAATATGTAACATAAGAAGTTCTATACATTTTTAACCTAGAAGGGCAATCTCTTCGAAAAATTCATTACTTAGCTAACTGATTTGAGGTTCTTATTAGGTACCAATATGTTAGTCATAAATCGGGTTCTCCATTTGTTTTCTTCATCTAAAGACAACATATTTACTTTAACGTTAATATGTAGTATAAGGAGTTCTATACTCTTTTGAACATTGGAAGGCGATCTCTTCGAAAAATTCGTTACTTAGCTAACTGAGTTGAGGTTCTTGTTAGGTACCAATATGTTAGTCATAAAGTGTGTTCTCCATTTGTTTTCTTCATCTTCTTGAAACTATATTTCTTTTACTTAACACATTTATCTTCGTTTGTTCGCCGATAATTAGTAAACACGCCACCAATTTTCTTAATATCTCGATATGCATCAACAAATCAATTATTATAGTTAAAAACTTTCATATACTTCTAATAATATCTACCCAAATTTCACCATAACAAATTTTATGTATATTAGAAACATAAGCTCAATATATAAGGTTGATTATCCTTATTATTCACTCTTATAGTTGTTGAAATTTCTATAAAATTTCTTAATTTTTAGCAATATTTCAAGCATCTCTCTCTCTCTCTCCTCCCTCTCTACCTGCTATGCTATTTGCTGTCTTTTACGTTTCAAAAGGCTGAACTGACTTTCACGTCCGTGCACTTGTATGACCCTTATATATTATTTTGTTTTCTCTCTTGTCTAGTGAATTTCATTTCATACGCATGTCTCAACAACACTATATCTTAACTTTAAATTTGTCATATTAAACCACAAACTAATTTTTTGATAAGTATTAAACCACAAAATAATGAACCTCAACTTTGCTTCTACAAAATTCACAACATGGGCACAATCTTCGGCGACAAGCTCTTCTAAAAAATCTTTCACCGCCTCCTCCACTCCTCTCTAACCTCCTCTATTCTTCTCACAATCACACTCTCCAGACCCTCTCTCTCTCTCTATTGACTTTTCCATTTTTAATTTGTAAAAAACTACTCATTCTCTTATAGATAAAGAGATTTTAAAAAGTAAAAAGCAAAACGTATATTTGAGCCACTGTACTTTTCCATAAATTGCAATTAGTCCACTGAGCGTCAAAATTTTCGGAGTGGTCATACTATACAAGATTTTTCTTGCAATGTAACTCAATTTTTGGATGGACATTAAGTTTAGACATTAACTTAGGTTAAATACCTATTTTTCCCCGTCGTCTTCATCGATCCATCATCTTCTCCTATTTTTTTTGACATTTTGATTTCCAAATCCCGTCTTCTACGATTTTTTGGCATTTTGATTTTTTGGCATTTTGGCATCGGTTCATCAACGGTTAAATACCTAGTTTTGTCCATGTATTAAGTTCTTAGAGATAACTTAGACTTTTATAGTAGATAGTAGATAGTAGATATTATATATATATATATATATATAAAGAAGATTTTCTAAATTTTTTATAAGGAATTAAAATTTTAGATTAGAATACTTTGAACAAAACTAAAATAAGGTAAATATTGAAATTGATCAATGAATGAGTAACTGAAAGATTTGCGTAAATTTTTCTACATACAAAAATATATATATTATTTTCTTATTTTACATAAAGTTGACACGTGACGATTGATTTATTTTTTCAGATGTTTAGAAATTATATAAGTAAATAGATAATTGGAATCATTTTAATATGTAGAAAAAACAAAGAGTTGATAGCATGATATTAAGAGATTTGATAAAATCTTTAAGTGAGAGATAATGCTTACATATAAAATATTTTATATTAAGTAAAAAAAATATTATCATCATTTCATAAAAATTTGTCACGTGCAACACCCATTTTATTTATAGCTTTTCTCATTTCACAGAAGCGATTTATGTTTTAGTTATAGTTAATATATATATATATATATATATATATATATATATATATATCGAGAGAGAGAGAGAGAGAGATTACATATATACGTATACATTTATCAATACTAGTAAGGTTCACGTGCGTTGCACGTGGTATTAATGATTTTTTTAAAATGATTTGCTAGTTTCTTTATTTTTCTATTTTCTTTTAATTATTGGATTTTTTTTGTATTTTAATAATTACAATTTTTGAAACTTATAAATTGTGATGTTGTGATTTTAGTTTTCTTGATACTTTGTTTTTCGGTCATTTATAATGTATACTTTTAGTTATTGTATAGCAACTTATCCTATAAATTTGTTTTTTTTTTGTTGGTTATTTTCATTCTCTCTTTTTATTACCAAAGATGAATTCATTCACTTTTATGCGCGTGTGAATTGAAAATAATCCAAACTTACTATTTTAGATAAATACATTGTTGTTGGAGACTGTGTTTATGTCGTTTCTGAAATTTATGACGCCCTATAGAAAATAATATATTATGTTAGAGAAATCAAACTTTCAACCCCAAAGTATATATACTTATACTAAAAATACGAAATTCCCTCAAAGTATATATAAAGCCCCACTTTTCCACTCAACCTAAGTTTTGTATCATTTTTATATCTCATTTTATAATTCTTTTTAGTTTCCCTTAATTCACGACGAAGGTTACCAATCGGCGTTAATGTGCACATGGTATTTCACGTGTAGGGCATTTTAGTCATTTTTTGCAATGCTTTCTCTGCTTTTATTACCAAAAGAGAAACTTCATTTTCTTCTTCTCCGGCAACACTTTTTCTGCATCTTCTTCGACAATGACCTCGTGTGTAAATTTTAAGTGTGATAAAACTCAAAAGTGTATTAATGTTTTATTAAAATTATTATATAGAAAAATAAATAAAAATAGAGTGAAATCATATCAGAGATATTGGACTCAAGATCAATTAATTACATTTAGGTGTCAAGGCCGCCACGAATAAGAACCCACCAAAAAATTAAAGGCGTACAACATAACACACAAGCATACACCAAGCATACACCAAGAATTTCCTCTTTTCTCCCTCGTACAACATAATACACAAGCATACACCAAAAATTTCAAATCTCATATTCGAATCCATCACATACGTATACGATAATGATGAGATAAACCATAGTTCAATCCATTTTCATCGTTCATAGCTTCAACTCCAACAAATTTCTCATTAACATCGTTGATATTGTTTATGGTTTGATTTGAGCAAATTCTTGATTTTTAACATTATTCGCCACACCATGTTTATCACTACGATTATCAGACATGGCATCTCATCACCAAATTTGACATGGAATATGGAAATGCTAAAAAATTACATTGTGGACCAAAGTGGATTTGGTGGATACTTTAGGGGAAAATTTGTACTTTTGACTAATTTCGATGGGGCCAAAATATGATTAGCTCCCAAAATTACAATCAAATCTCACATTGCACCCAACCTAAGAAGTGTCTCAC
The DNA here is from genome assembly GCA_013146195.2 of Codonopsis lanceolata. NCBI lineage: Eukaryota > Viridiplantae > Streptophyta > Magnoliopsida > Asterales > Campanulaceae > Codonopsis > Codonopsis lanceolata. The sequence goes on from CM028383.1 coordinate 19,586,651, forward strand.
TTTCATAACTTATTAGCTATTTGTCCAACTTTGTCCCCTCTCGTCTATGGGCGTTAAAAATAGTAACGGAAAATGGTATGTGTATGTCAAATTAAGATTATTTTGGTCATTTTGCTTGATGCATAAAATGGGAATTGACTATAAATTTAGTATTTAATTAACAATTTAGTATTTAGAATATGTTTTTAAATAAAAATAAAAATAATTATTTTAATAATTCAAAAATAATTATAGGGTCAAATTACAATTTCCCCCCAAAGTATCCACAAAATCGTATAGTTTACCCCTATGTAAAATTTGTCTCATAATGGTATCTGACTTTACTTCCCCTCCCCCCTAATTTTCCACCTACCAGCGATGGGCGTTAGCAAATTCACGTTAAATAGCACGTGGTCTTCCACATACCAGGCGGAAATATCATTTCTCTTATACGGTTAAAGAGTAAATGCATTAAAAGTACAAACCCTAATCTCACACCTCTCCTTCTCTCTTCTCCGGTGTAACTTCCCATCTCGGGTCCGTAATAGCCACAATCTCTAGTTAGCCCCACTATAGCCACCGCCATCTCAGGGTGCAAGTTCCCATATCAGGCCATACCCTTCCCACTGGTCAGTCACGCTTATCATAATTCTAGCATCGTCCTCCTTTGATTCTAGCCAAGATCCATCTCCGATCTCCCTCATTCTCTCCCCTGCAAAAGTCGTGCTTAAAGTAGAAATCAAAGGCTATAGAGTATACTTACTAAAAATCCTTGAAAAACATGCAATTGATAGAAAACCCATAAACCTTATTGACGAGTTCATCAAAGAGAGAGAGACAGGCTTAAATGAAGAGAAATAGTTATGGGTTTTATTGAAATACTCTTCAATTTTGCGGGAGAAAATTGGGCATACGGCTGTAGACACCCCAATTTCGTACCTGGCATGTAGCCGACATAAAATATCAAGAAGCTGTTAAAACTTAACAAATGTCAAGTTGCGAAGTCAAAAATGCGAAAGGAAGCGAGGATCTTGGCTTGAGTGCTGCGAGGGGAAAGTGTCAAAATTTCAAAGTTCAAAAAGTAACTTGGGTGCCCCACCAAGGCAGCTTGGTGCCGCACCAAGCATAAGCTTGGTGGCACCAAGCATTCTTCCATGCGTCTCTCTCACAAAGAATAAGTACAAGTCTTTATGCGCACGGTACAAGCTGTTGATGCACGGAGAAAAATTCAAGAATTCCATCGATGTCCTGCTCCTCAAGTATAAATAGAGGCCTCGGCCTCTCATTTCAGAACAAAATTCATCGCGATTTTTTAGATCGCGGCTCACTGCTTCGTTCGCCGATCTGATTAGTGCGAGAGGTGCGAGATAGGTGAGTGGAAGCCCAAAATCTCGAAACCCGGCCAAACTACGCCAAACCAAAAACCCATAGGTTATAAATGATCCCTAGCCTAGTAGTTAGGTATCCACCTTAAAACCCAGTCCAAAAATCCCAAAATAAGCCGTTACTACTTGCGGGGTAACGAGCTAAAAATCAAACTTAAGTCTAGGTTCCGCCCAAGCGAAAAGGCCAAAACCTACCCAAATAAAGGCGTCACTACTGCAGGGTTGACTAGCCCGATCTCAAATCGGTTCAAATCGGTTCAATTCGGTTCAAATCGGTTCAAATCCGGTTCAATTCCGGTCGGTTCAATTCAAATCAAAAAGACTCCTCTCAGTAGAGGGCAGGCGAGCACACACACCGCTCTAAGGTAATACCTTTAAGGGCGTATTTTTTGTTTCATTTGTATTTTTTTTTATTTATTTTCAAAAAAGTTGTATTTTAAATCCGGCACAATGTAGCCAATATAAGCCGTTGTCTTTGGGATTAGATTAGGAAATATTTTGTAAAAAGGCGTTATAATGGCCAAATATTCTTAAATGTGTTTGTAATTATTGGAAGGAGGCGGTGCCGAGTCAGTAAATAATGTAGCCACGAATGTATCATTTAATTTTCCCTTGTCAAAATAAGACCTTATTTATTTGCTAGATTAATATAACAATGAGCATATTTACCAAAAAGCGGCTTTGAGACCGAAAGAGCGAGTTGGGTGCCTAGCACCTTCGACTCGTAACTTAGCCCCAGAACCCGCTTTCTAAAATCTCGGTTTTCTTTTACGGTTTTCCTTTATTTTTGCCTTAAAATAAAGGTGGCGACTCTAAAACTTTCGGATCGGTGGGGCCACGCAACATCTTTCTTTGCACTTTCACGTTCTCCTCTAAACAAGGAAGAATGGGAATGGAAAGGTGATGTAGTTCTATGTCTTGGTATCCCGAAATAATGGATGCGGACATAGAAAACCTAAGAGCACTCATAGTGATGAAGCGAGCCATAAGGCTATTTTTATAATAAATCCACTCAAAGGCAACCGAGGCACATTCCAACGTGCTAATATAGGCGACACTCCTCTGCTTTGGATTTCGTCTTCCCTAAACAAGGGAGGGTGGAGCGAGGCGGTGGTGTCCCGCATCACTGCGTGCGGCGCACCCTAACAAGGCGCGCGGGCGCGTCGCACCAGGAACCTCAGCGGTGGCGACTCTTTGGGGATGTCGTTTTATTTTAAATAAAATGGAGGCTAGACTCATAAAATAAAACCTTTTTTGGCTTTTCTTTGTTTTTGGCTGCAATATGCTCGTTATATTAATTTACGCATTTCAATAAAGTGTTCCCATTACGGTAGTGGCTATATTTGTGGATATGATCCTCCATCGGCGGCGATCTCGTTCAGATATACATTACGAGGCATGTTCGAGAATATTAAAAAAAAAAATTTCAAAAATTCAAAAAAACAAAAAAAAAATATATATATATATATAAGGCGGTCTAAGTATATTGGTGGAAACTCCATTGATACCCTTAAAGCATTGAATAGGGTGTGGTATCGAGGGCATACAACGCCACGTACTTGGCCGATCAAAAGCCTTCAAACACTATTATATATATATACATAAAAAAAAAAATTTTTTTTCTTCAAAAATCAAAAAAAAAAAAAAAAGAAAAAAAATATATATTATATATTTTACAAATAAATTCCGGGCAGCACAACAAAAGGGCTGGGGCTTTACTTCGGCTCTATTTTCTTTCATTTATTTCTTTGATACATTTTTCGTTTTTCACTTTTATTGCGTAAATACGTATATTGTACATCTCTGCATTCATTATGTCATTTTATTTTGGGGCATAGGACCAAAATTTGTAATTAATAGGGATAGATAGTTTCCCCACTTTTCTTTCTATTTCTTAATGTGATGTGCTTGCTTGCTCGCTCAAACTAAACAAGCAGAAAATCACACAAGCAAGCGACAAGAGCGGACCATAAGCTGTTTTATTTTTTACATTTACATATGCGTAAATAAATAAAGGCTTTCTTGCTTTCTAGATACACACACACGCATGCATATAGCTATATTCGGCGTTACCCTACACCATGGCCAGCCTACCCCCATGAGCCAACGTTAGAATACATATAGTTTCTCGGGACACTTCACAGGGCCAAATAGGTTTTTGCATTTTTGAATTGTGAGTCAGCCCTAGAAAAAAATCAAATCGAGAAAAAATATACATGTCAAAAAAAAAAAAAAAAAAAAAATCGCAAGTTCGAAAAAAAATAATAAGTGCGCACAAAAAATAATATAGACAATAAACAATAACACGAGGGGCTGATTTATATTTCTCAAATGCTTTCGACCTAGATCATTTCGAATGGTGGATCTGGAAAGAGTATAGGCCCTTCGCCGCTTTGGACGATCGATCTGGGAGTCGAAAGGCGAGGTGGAATACGTTGGTCCTATACTGCGGAGAAAGAATCCACTATTCGAGAAAAAGTCTGAGGCTTGTCAAAATAAAGCAGAGTGCTTATCCGGTCAATTGTAGGGAACATGAAAATAATAATAATAAAAATACTAATAAAAAGGCACTTTGTACTTCAAGCCGAATAGCCTTGACCAACCTTACGATACCTACCAAACCCACTTTCCTCACAAACAACGGCCCCAAGTTTGGAAAGGCAAAAATAATCTTGGCGATTGATAAGGAAAGCAAGCGCGAGAAGTAGATCGAGAAGGTAACAATTCCGAATCGGACAAAGGCGATATCAGCAGTACAAATCAAGCGGTATGGCGGCGAAAATGAACAATCCGCTACGGTCCCCCGAAGCATCAACCTTATGCTCCTCCAAATCAACCTCCCAACCAAACACCAACCCACCAAACGAATCCCTATATTACCCAAATTCCACCAACTCAAGAACCCTTATAATGCCCAAATTCCACCAAACCAGAATCACATATTGCCCAAATTCCACCAACTTCGAGAACCCTTATAATGCCCAAATTCCACCAACTCATGATCCTATACCCGAGAATCCTTATCCAACCCAACATCCCTATCACGCTTGAAAATCCGACTACCAAAAATCCACAATCCAAAATCCTTATCAATCCAATATCCATATCAATCCAATATCCATATCACTCGAGAATCCTTATCTAATCAAAATTCTTATCCAAACCAAAATCCCTATATTATCGAAAACCCGATAACCCAAGACCTTTATCAACCCAATACACCATATCCGACCCGAGAATCCTTATAATACCCAAATTCCATTAACCCAGAACCCATATCTCGTCCAAAATCCACCGAGAATCCACCCCTTGACGAGAAAATAACTCGACTTTCCTAAATCCGGCCAACATATACCAAAACCCAACTTTCGATGCAAATTGGAGGCGACATCGAAGATGTGAAAACCATGATGCTTAGAATCCTTAACCAAAAGTTTCTAATGAAAATTTGGGGAGCGACTTTTTATGGGTATGATGGATAAAGGCCCTTCGAAAAAAAAAAAAAAAAAAAAAAAAAGCCATTCTTTGAGTTTGAGTCCATTTCTAATAAGCCTCTGAGAACTAGTATACGCGACCGACCCACTTTTGACACCAGCAATTTGATGGACCGCCGGATATATTACCCCTATTCCTTTCCTTAACCTTACGGATTTGGTCATCTACCAATCCGATCCCTAAAATTGAGTACCCCTATTCCTTTCCACAGCCTTACAGTTTGGTCATCTACCAATCCGCTCCACAATTGAGGATCTCAAACCCGGGTCACTCGAATAATGTAATTAACCATGCGTTGTGCTTTTAATAATAATCTAAACGTCTTTGCTTATTTCTTAGTTGCACCTGCATTAAAAAGACGCATTAAATAAATATAAATAATGAGTCATTTAAAAGGACCCAAAAAGAGAAAAATTTCTTGAGCTTATAAAGTCGAGTAGAGCCGGAGACATCATCAGCGACAGCGGGCGATCCACTATCAATGCGGGTGGACAAAGGAAATCAAAAGAAGTCGAATCGACAACTACACTGCTGAGGCTCCAAAAGAACACCACTCATGGATCCTTTCAAAAGTTCGTGGACATGCTCTGGTCCTATAAAGATGTGTCGAGGGTAGACCCGGCCATAGCCAAACAGGACCCTCACATGTCAGGATGCTCAATCAGACAAAAGCTCCGCCGCATCAAGCGGAATGGTCACTACAAGTCAAAGAAGAAAGCATGAAACAACATTTGAGCGTCAACTTCATTCGGGTAAAAAAAAAATACAAAAAAAAAAAAAAATAGTAATAAAAAAAAAAAAAGAAAAGAAAAAAGTAGAGAGAAATAAAAAAAAATACCCGATTTTGTTTGTCCAAAAATAGTGACCATTCCCAAATCCAACAACGACATCTTTGGGCTATAGTCAAATCAAAAGCGGCGAAACCAAGAAAAGACCTCATCACCACCCCTTTGGGGACCTCTGCTATCATGTCATGCCGCTGGGCTAAAAAAAAAATCTTTGGGGGCTACTTATCAAAGGCTGCTACCTCTCTTCCACAATGTGCCATATATTGTCAATGGGATCCGTCGGGAAATGTCGTGCTCCCCGAGCCAAGAAAAGAAGACCTTGTTCGACCCTCAATTTCAACGAGCTCAAAGGTATGGTGCTCGATCCACTCTATCAGACAAGTGCTTCCCTCTCGGCCAGCTAAATTTGAAAACCGAAAGGCGGTCTAGGCAAAAGTTAGGGCATTCAAGGGCAAAAAAAAAAAAAAGAAAAAAGCTCGCTAGAGTGGCTTAAAACCAGAAAGAAGAGCCTAGGCAAAAATTAGGGCATTCAAAAAAAATAAAAAGGAGAAATAAGGGCTCATTGAATTTGAAAAGAAAGGGCGGTCTAGGCAAAAATTAGAGCAAACAAAAAAAATGAAACTTAAAAAAAAAAAAAAAAAAAAAGGCTAAGCTCGCTAGGTTGAAAACCGAAAGAAGCGGCCTAGGCAAAGAAGTTAGAGCCAAACAAATAAAAATATATCGGGAGGAGAATAAGGAGAGGGGAAGACACTCTTTGAAACCTCGGTATCCTATCTCTCGTCTTGACGGAAAAAGAGGCTCGTATGACAAAAGAAAAAAAAAAAACCACGACATAAGCTCACAATAAAATACTAAAATATAATATTACGGGTCCTAAGGTGCAACTTAGGAATAATTGCAAAAAGAAATTTAGATTATGCATTAATGGCATGTACATATCTATTATTACTGTACCCCACGTTTTCCCCAGAAACAATCCTTTTCTTGCGACTTCCATAGCCCCGAGCGGTCCATCGATTACTGCGGGCGTCCACCGAGCCGGGCCTATATGCTCAGAGAAACCTAGACTCATCGGCATGAGAGCCCGGTGTCCTCATCCTCGTCAATCAATGTCCCGTTATCCCGGATAGAGATCTTTGCTGGTACCATGATATTTCGGCTCGACCATAGTCCTTTGCTGGCGTCATCGAAAAAAAATCCAAAAAGGAAGCTATGGCCACGGACTAAGCAACCCCGGATGCATCGAAAGAATAAGAGATTCAGCCATCTTTCCGTTCAATATCACCCAAAAGCCGCTCTTATCAAAGGTGTATTCTCAAAAAATCCATTTCTCAAAATGC
>CM028383.1:19593737-19633572 GCA_013146195.2 Codonopsis lanceolata
CTGATTTCTGTGGCCCTTTTTTCGCATCTGAATTCTCTCCACTGCTTCTCAATATCCAAGAGCAATCCATAATCCTATCATCAAAACCATCACAAGCCACTCCCAAATATTCCGCCAAGACCTGCCTCCTACGAACCCATAACGACAATTCTCCTGCGATGTACAATCCTGCAAAGAATCTGAATCACTCACATCCTTCGGATGAATCGCGTTAAGAGGGGTGCATTTGATTGGCTCCACCAGATCTTCCTATCCACCATTTCCACCTCTTGCCCCTCCATCAATTGGGCACACCCTGCAGAAGAGTGACTCCCTTCGGATCTGACTGCACCTGACACTTGCTCCGTAATATCTTCGGAGAGACAAAATCCTTTTCGACACTCTCATCACTTCGAAACTCTCTGTCCTTGGCTGGAACCCATCGCTTGCTCCTCCACTTCAGGCGCCTTCATCACATCTCGAAGGCCTGGGAAAGAAAGAATCTCGTCTTGTCATACTCCACTTGAGAGCCCAGTAGCCTATCCTCAAAAATAACTGGATCTTCCTTCTCCTTCTCACCCGACTCATTAACATTAATCTCGGTCTGATCTTACCATTAGCATAGAAGGCATACAAATGGCCCACTAATATTGCCTCACTGTAACCACATCCATCTCCTTCTCGATAAACCGAAGGCTTGTTCTTAATGGGAGCCCAAAGCCTTTCCCTTCACTCTCTTGTTAAGAATCCCAAACCAATGCCCGTATTTTTTGGTTGACCCAACCCATGTGACCTAACACCACCGCCACCCCTATTCGAAGGAAACCCACTCCTCCTCTTAACTACGTTGAAAGGTTTTGAGGGTTTAAAATTAAATTCTGTGAGCCCACGTGCTTGTCCCTTCTCCTCCGCCCTTATGCTCGAACTACCGGTCTCTTGAAAGCCTTGATGATGCACTCCTTGAAACCCGACATACTCCTCACTTGCAATGTTCTCCACGAGCGCACCATCGATACCACCGGACTTTACGTGCTTACCTTTATCCTCCTACTCCGCGGAAAGCGAAGCTGCACGACTCCACCCATAACGGAACAACGAAGATTTTGTCCCCAACCCCTGACGATCGGCATATCTTCCTTGTGGCGAACCAAAATACGACCCATCTCGGTTCCGATTTGTTCTCGGTAGCTTCATCCAACCTCACCAATCCTCCACATTTCTTCCCAATCTCCTTAAATACCGACTGCTCCACAAATGCAAGGGTAAACCTAGAACCCTCACCCAAACCTCCTTTGGGTTTCTTCCTTCAACATAGCACAAAGAAAGCGGATCCCAACATTCCAAATATAATGAACTCGACATCAGTCCATTTTTTTTAATTTAACAGACGTCGAGCCTCTTTACCTGAGGGAAAGACAAGCAGAAAAATGAACCCCACTCAAGGCAAAAATCTTGACTCCTCCAGCCACTTTCCAAGGTGACTATTTACCCATCTTTGCAGGTTCCTCTTTGGTTATAATTGAGTCATCCAACTCCCCACACGCCCAACTAAGCACCGATCTAAGAACTCCAAATGTGCGTCGACCCACCTTACCTCGATATCAAAATCCACCGAGGATCCTCGACCACCGAAACGAGATGATCTAAGCTCGGCCACGAAAAATCTCTCGCCACATCTTTATATGATTTTCCACCGCTTCTTTGGATCGTTCTTTTTCTCCACAAATCTCTTAATCTTTCCAAAGAATCATGTCCCAACCCAAATCGGAAGCTATTTCGAATTAAAATCGAACGTGGACTACCCTTCCCCGAACGTAAACTCTAAGAAACATTCCTTGCCGATTTCTCTCTCCTTCGCAAAACAAAACCTCTCTACACTTGTCCGAAAGTTTCTTCCGAAAAAACCTTGGTGAAGAGCTTTCTCCATCCACTTGCAAATCCATACAATTTCTCCATAGGTGACAACTGCTCATTACACTTTGCCTCTACTTCTTTCCAAAATTTTGTAGCATACATGATTTTGAGCAAAGAACGACCACCTCGAGCGATTTCCTACGACTGAAAGTAAGTTTTATCCATCAGACTCATCTGCTCCCAAAGAAGAAGATTACATCGAAACTTCGAATTACAAAAAACCGGCTAAAATGGGATCAACACTACGAACGAGGCGACCCAACACCCGAGCGAATTGACTCGGCGGATCGAGCTCGCGACGGCGAGTTTTCTAGAGTTGTACCACCGAGCTCGCCTCCAGTGGCGAAACCTTCGCGTGAGGCGTGTCTCTCACAAAGGGCCCGAAGCTAACGATCTTAAGAAAAACCCCTCCCTGTCAGAGGTCGCCTCCCGACACTAGCGTAACAAGGGCTAGGGTTTCGATTTCGCGTGCGACTTCAAGGCTGGGATTCGACTTCAAATTGCGACTTCTTCGGCTAGGTTTCAAGTGTCGACTTCTTCAAAACATTTATATTAAATCTAACTTTGTAAACACCAAGGCATGAATTTCATTTGTGAGCATAGTATCTACTGCAAGAACAAAGTTTGAATGAGTGAGAATCATAAATATTAGCAACCCCACAACGAAGTCAGAGTCTGAAAACTAGATTAAAAGTTCATGAAACCACTAAACCCCCTTCAACAGAAACCAAATGGTATGTTGAACTCCAGCTACAAAAGCACTAGATGCCTTTTTAAGCTGTGTTTTTCGGAGGAGGAAGTTTGGGCAGCTTTGCATAGCTTGAATGGGGATAAGGCCCCAGGTCTGGATGGTTTTTCTATATTCGTCTTGTTGGGAGACTCTTAAGGAGAATATTTTGGAGGCCTTTAATTACTTTCATTCCAATGGGCAATTTGAGAAGAGTCTCAATACCACTTTCATCACCCTCATTCCAAAGAAGACAGGAGCGTCCAATATGGGAGATTATCGTCCTATTAGCTTGGTGGGAGGGTTCTATAAATTGCTTGCCAAAGTGCTCTCAGTCAGGTTGAAAAGGGTCACTGGGAAATTGGTATCGGACTCTCAACATGCTTTTGTGGGGATAAGTAAATTATTGATGCATCGTTCATAGCGAATGAAGTAGTAGATTCCAGATTGCATAGTGGAAGGTCGGGTCTGTTGTGTAAGCTAGATATAGAGAAAGCTTATGATCATGTAAATTGGGAGTTCTTAGAATGGGTTTTGGCATAAAATGGAGGAAGTGGATTATGTTTTGCATCTCACCCACTCAATTCTCAGTTATGGTAAATGGTGAACCAGCTAGATTTTTTGATAGCTCAAGGGGTTTACGTCAAGAAGACCCACTTTCTCCTTTCCTATTTATTCTCATTGTGGAGGCGCTGAGCAGGCTAGTAGTCAGGGTGGTGAATGGTGGCTTTATTCGAGGATTTGGGATTGGGAGACATAGAGAGGAGGAGGTGACTGTTTCGCATCTCCTTTTGCGTCTATACAATTATTACTTATCAAAAAAAAGAGGCTACATTTTCTATCATAAAGTTAAATTTGTTCATGCTCCATTTTGAGTGCATCTGAAGTCAAATTACTTGGTTAGAGTAATGCATCTCTTTTTCTTTTCATTTTTTTTTGGTAAGCATGTTCTGCATCTTTCGCAGGCTTGATCTAAGTTACTTGCAACACTATAGTATGCAAAACATTCAAATGATTGCTCTATATTCTGGACAAAGCATTTTAAACAAGCAATTTCCCCATCGCAGACAAATAGACAATGTTCAGATCAGCTGACTACTAGAAGGAAAAACATTCAAAGAATTTCTCTATTTTCAGCACAAGGTACCTTAAGGCTTTAGTGAACATTATTTCCATCACAAACAAAATAAGTTAGAACAGCTCACTATTAAATAATAAGTGTGAAAACCCCATTTATGTGTGTTATGGAACTCGATGAGCGCCAACTGAAAAGCAATAAAAGCAACATCCCGAGGAAAAGGCAAAGAATTAAAAGAAAAGAGATAGGAAATTTAAAATGTATTTAATACAGTACCTTGGAACACCTTCCCATTAATTTCTACCTCATACGATTCCATGACTTCTTGGATAGCAGCACCAACATCGCACAGGCGTACATCAATACCCGATTCCTAGATAGCTCATTAAAAATATCCAATTTCATGATCAGGTCAAGTGTACACTACTTAAAAATAATAATAATAATAATAATAGCGAAGTTCATTAAGAAGAAATCATTTTCTTTTTTCAAACTGGCAATCTTATAGTTATCAGACAAGCTTTCTCCACTGTACTATGGGAAATAAAGCTCAGATTAGGTTTGCATTAAGAGACCAATCAGATTAGAACTTGCAACTTATGAGTCAACGTTGTTAACCTTGATACCCGTATTTGTGGCTTCACGTGAGGCCTCGAGTAATGGATCAAACATAGGATTGAATGCCACTGTAAATGCGCAGTCGATTATACGTCCTGGAAGCAATGACACACCAAAAGAAAAACCACATGCCTTAAGACTTAAAGGAAAAGAAGTCCCAAAATGGCTGAAAAGAAACGCAAATGAACTACAAGAAAGACCATTTATATGAGTTCCAAAATCCAATTTCATGACATCATCATACTGAAGTACAGTTTTATCTCCAGAATTAGGGGTCCAATGGGCGGCAACCCTGACAATTAAAGTTTAGATAAAATTTAAATTAGAAACCAGAAACCCAAGATGCAAACAATATAAATTACGCAAATCTAAAAGATATTTACCAGTTCAAGGAGCATCCGGTAGGGAATGCAATGCCTGCTTGTAGACCATTCTCTGATATTAACTTACGAACAGTATTCTCTAAGGTTTCACACAGGTCCACCATCAGCATTCCAGGCTTCAGAATAGACTTGATATATCTCCGAACCTGACAAGATATAACCATACACCAAGTTTTAGAACAATCAGTAATTCTTCATAAAAAATAATCACACACTATATAGAACATAAATTTGAGGCCTGCTTTACCAACCACAGATAAAACACAACTATTTTAGATCAATGTGAACCTGACGATGAACTTCGGCAGCTTGTCGAACTGAATCATACATGGGTTTCTCGAGGCGCTCCAAGCCTCTCTTTTCCTCTGAAGTAGTCCTCCACAAGTTACTGCATCAGCATCGGAGAGGGAGAGAGAGAGACACACACACACACACAGTCAGACAGACGGTGAATACAAGTTTCAAGAATTAAGAACCATAAAAAATAAAAATAAAAAAGGTGAAAATCCAAAAGGGTTAGCATTTTAGAGTTGGGGATGCTTACTTCATTTTTAACACATTATGCAGCATGACTTTGTTTTCGTTTACAATTAAGGAAAAAAATTGGATGTCGTTGGTGAAAGCTTAACTGGATATTCAGTGTTCTAGAAAAACTTGCCCAAACAAACCCAAAGTGATCGGAAGCCCTAAACCCTCACTTGAGGGCAACAAGATATAACATTTTTTTTTAATAGGTAAGTGTGACCCCTTGTTGGTATGCATAGTTATCAAAGTCGAGAGCGTCAAAAAGGCGATAGGTCCAAATTTGAGGCGAGAGACGAGGCGCCAAAAAGGCGCTCACGGAAAAAATACTAAGAAAAAATACATAAAATACATATAACTTTAACAAATATCAACAAAACATGTTATAAGTGAACATAATACATGAAACTAAGTTCTAACATAGTATATATGATGAAATTCTGAGCTAGTTTAAAATTCCAAGTAATATAATAAATAGTTAAGCAACCAAAGAAAATAAGGGTTTTTTTTTAAATAAAGTAAAATCCAAAAACAAAATGAAAAATTCAAATAATCCCAAATCCCAAATTAAAAATATAATAAATAATAAATAAAATGCCTAAAAATGAAAGGAAAATAAACCCCAAGTAATGATATAAGATGCAGCAGCACAGCACATTAGAAAAAAAAGGAAAAAAATAAAATAAACAAAAGAAATTACAAAATCATACTTTATCTCCCCTCAACAAACCAACCACGAGAAGTAGTCGCAGGGAGCCGACGACTTGGTCTGTGATACTCTGGTAAGAAAATTCCGGCGTCGGGGCCGGCGCGTGAGGCTGATTCTGGCATCCTCCGGCGACGTTGAAAGCCCAGACGAGTTCGCCAGGTAGAGACGAAGCCATCTGTGCTATTAGATTTCATTAGCATCTAATATTGAAGGCTAGATCTAGAATGGAAAATCTCAGATATACGCCGACAGTTAGCGCCCGACTCGCCCAGCTCTCTTCAGGCGACAAACCCTCGACTCGCCTCGACTCTCACCTCAGGCGCCAAAGGCGAGCGCCATTGACAACTATGTTGGTATGGGGATTGGAACCAAGGACCTCAAGGTCATTGCTTGAGTGCCCTTGCCATCTCTCCCACCCCTTGGGGTCACAAGGTATAACTTCTAGGATAAATAAACTCAAACACTTCTTCCACACTAGTGGAGACACCGGTTACTTCTTGTACATAGCCTCGTTACAGATATTCTAGTTTTATCCTGGATTAGAATATTGCCTCACAGTACTCTTATTGCAAAAAAAAATGAAAACTGATCAATGTCTGATGAGAACTGAAAAAACTAAGAGAGAAAAAAAAACGGAAAAATGAGCAAGTTAACATATACTCACTCATCCCTGTATTGTTGAATTTCACCCTCAGGAAACTCGCCACAAGGGAAAAGGTCAATAACAGGTATAGAAGGTGGATCAGTTTGCACCGGTAATTCTTTTTTCTTCCTGATAATGAAAATAATAAGTTTAAAAATGATGACGGGTAGTATTATCAAACTAGCATTTCAAATGTTCAATAAGAGATTGCAGAATCTTACTTGCTTTTACTTTTCTTCTTTTTCTTTTTTGCAGCTTCTGAAGACCAGCTTGCAATAGCAAGTTCACGTGTTAGAAACATACTCAGATAACAAAATACAACGAGAAACCTTTCTATATCAGTGCATTAATAACTTAACTCATGTAAGCTAACCAGGCGTTAAAAAAGAACAGGATATATATGTATATATATATATATATATATGAATGCTCCCGTAAATGGAGAGAAGGGCATATCACAAGTTAACCAATGAAAGGGAATAATTTAGCTGAGTATTTTTTGATAGAAAGAAGTTATCATAGATAAGAAGAGGATTCAAAAGTGGACAAGATATTCAACATTACAGAAAAAAATAAAAGAACACTACCAGAAAGAAACTAAACAAGACAGACATGCAACCAACAGCTCCTACAGAAGGAAAATCACTAACCGAGAACCTAAACACCCAAATACTACCAACAACAAACCTCTAGAAAGAGCACTTGGACTATAGAATAAAACAACCTCAGGACTCGCTACATGACACCATGCCTCCTCCTAGGTCGCGGCTCTCCATAATTAACAGCAAAGATCAGCCCTCAGCATCTCTCTGACCCTTCAATCTTTATTACAATAGGCATATATTTGATACCTTTTTCTTTTCTTTTCTTTTTTTATTAATAGATAAGTGTGGCCCTATGAAGATTGGAACCAAGGACCTCAAGGTATATTTGATACCTTTTCTTTATATCCACTTATTTGCTGAAAGACAAATGGATAGGCGTTATCAGTTTCAAATTGGGACTCTTATGGGGTAGTCGGTAAGCCGTGTTTCAAGATAGCAAGGAAGTTGAAAATGCTCAACGAGGATCTCAAAGTGTGGAATATGGAGGCGTTTGGGAAGATTGAGGCTAGAATTAAAGATAGCCAAGGAGGAAGTGAAAAGGTTAGAAAGCATCAAGTCAAGCACCCAAGCATGACAATAAATTAACACAGCAACTGTTTCCGCTTTCTCAAGAGTTTCTTTATGCACTCGCAAGCAACCCAACAATGTCAGAAAGCATCAAATCAATACAATGAGCTGCACATGGTGACCAAAAAAAATTCCTCTTTTCTATTAGCTTTGCACCAGCAGAAACATAAGCTGCACTATCTGTACATACCTGCACTACATGTTCCTCGCCAATTTCTTCCACCATGGAATCAAGCAACTCAAATAAATTATCTGCATGACTTCAGAAACACCGTACCTTTAGGACTATTAACAAGGAAATTTGTTATAGACCTTTGCTTTCCATCCGTCCATCCATCGGAGATCAAAGTGCATCCTCCTTTTTTATATTTTTCTAATTTCTAAAATGTCATAAACATTTTGCACTTCTTTCTTCAAGAATAGGACTCTAATCTCATGATAACTGGGGAGTTTCAATCATTTTCCGTAATTTATAGCTGGCTCCATCATCTTATGAAAAAAAGGACTTTTAACCGAATGAAAAGGTGAAGTATGTGCATAAAAAAGGGGCAAATACCTAGAGAGACGGGTGTTCTATCTTTTACAATTGAAGTATGGTGCTCTGTTTCATTGCACCCTTTCCCTTTCGAGAAGACCCCCTTTTGATTTTTCACCATCATCCACATCCTGGTTAAAGTTCTCCATCACACCTTCAAATTCATTTTTTTGTGCTAAATCATCTAACAATTTTTAAAAAATTCAGAACATCTTCGGGGTTGTTCTTACATTCTCTGACTTTTTGTTTGTGCGAGCTAGGTGATGTTTCATTCTAATCCCCCCACAAAATGCCTCTTACTCACAGTACTTGCATTTCAATTTCAACCTTGACATATTTTTTTCATCTTGATCAGATTCAAGGACACAAAGACAGTGATTCCAAGTTGGGTCAAATAATCTTTTTAGCTTTTGGAGCCATGACCTAAATTATAGGACCACACAGTCACATGACATAGAAACGGAACAAAGTAATGAAAACAGAGCAAAACAGATGGATGCAAATTAAGTAATAAAAATATAAAAATTAAATATCATAAAAGTTCTAAACTTCTCATGAAGAGTTTAAAACTTTCAGCAAAGAATTTTTAAAGGTAAATCAAAACAGTTCTTTATATAAACTTTATTGGTTTAACCAATTATAACGATGGATCATGGATGCCAAATAAGTTTAATAAACTAATAGAATTATAGAAATAGACAACTACTAGTCAAGTTGACAAATTAAGTAATAAAATAAACAAACTATCTAAGTAATAAAATAAACAAACTATCTTAGTCTCTATAAGTCTTACCTTTTGAGAAGAGCGGAAGAGGAAATCCAAAATTGAAGTGAAAGAGATGAACCGATGAATTACAAGATACAGAGATACCCTTCTTCTTCCTTCTTTTGTCCTTAAATTACTAAGTGACTAGGCAACTAGAGTTTTTTTTTAAATGAAGGATGGTTTGAACTTCGAAGCAGAGCGAAGACGCCAAGACGGAAGGAAGAGAAGCCACGAAGGGTTGTTTTTTTTAAGTAGAGGGAGAAGAAGAGGAGACGTCTCGGTTGCATCACTTGCGTGTTTGTATGAGTCTTGTGTGCCGTGTCGTGAATCAAAAAAAATATCAATCAAAAACTGACCCCCCTAAAGAAAGTAAAATGTATCGTAAGATACGATACGTAAGGGTATCGTATGATACACAAGACATTACGATACGATATAGTGATACGTATCACAGAGTGCTGTTTTCGATACGTATCGCGTATCGTACGATACTAACAACTATGAATTGGAGATTCTCGGTTAAGTCATTTTACTCGAAAGACACTTTGCCCCAGGAAGAAAATTTGGAAAGTAAGAGCTCCTAGCAGGGTAGTTTTTTTTACTTGGGAGGCTTCGCAGGAAGCTATCTTGACAGGAAATAATCTGAGAAATCGAAGAAAGATTTAACTCACATATTTATGTTACAAGCATAGTTGAGCTTTTTCAAGTCAGGCTCAAAGTTTCTCAGGCTAGGTTCCATACAACTAATAAGCTGTACAAAGAATCCATCTCCCAGTCTTGGGGATTTCTCCTGAAGGATGGATTCCAAGTGATTAAGCCATCTACAACCTGCACTACCGAATTAACCGTCTCATCTTTATTCCTTGCTATGTTGTACAACATGGGGAAGACTCTTGCAGCTCCATATCGCCACACCACTTATCCTTCCAAAAACAAATCGACTCCCCATTTCCAATTTCAAAAGAAATCCACCTCTTCAACAAGTCCCATTTTTTCCTAATGCCCTTCCACACACTCACCCCGTACGACAATTTAACCTCATTGGGAGTCCACCTATTCACCCCTTCCCCATATTTTAGACATACTGTCTCCCATTTAACCAAATGAAACTTCCTCTCCACCAAATGTCCCTCCCAATCCATTTTCTCCAGCCTCTTTACCACAGAAGCAGGCATACCGAACACCGTCATATAATACGTAGGCAGTTAAAAAGAGTACTCTTGATGAGAGTCAATCTACCGTCATATAATACCGAACACTGTCATATAATACATACGCAAATTATCAAACTTTCTCTAAGAAAAATGAATTGTATTATGTCTCAAAAAGAAAATATCCCAGAGTACATAAAGGAAAAGAAAACTGTTAAAATTAACTGTCTAATAACTGTAAAATTAACTGTCTAATAACTTGACTCATAACTGTCTAATAATTGTCTTAATAAACTGTCTAAATTAAGACAGTCAAATGATCTTGACAACAGCACGTTTATGATACAGCATGGGCTGTAGCAGTCCTGTGGACACGTTGCTCCACATCATTCTTCCCAGGTTGGAAGAAACTCGACCTCGAGTGATCCAGATAAATAGAAGGCTCCGCACGATGATAGCGTGACAAATCAGCAACGTTGAAAGTAGGGGAAATGCCCAGCGACCCAGGTAACTCAACAACATACGCATTATCATTAATCTTGCGCACAATCTTGTATGGACCGTACTTCTTCGGCTGCAACTTATGAAAAATTAGAGCTTAAATCTATAAATGGGACTTTCTTTCTAGGACAAACTGAAAAGGAAAGATTTTGTTGCAGACAACAAAAATATATAAAATATTATCAGGTCATCGACATTTCAAGCATCAATTTTTTACTCAATTAATAGAGTTTGAGATATTTTGAGGACTTAAATGTGAGGCAAAACCATCCTAGCAAAGTTTTCATTATAGTTTTAGGCGAACAAATTTCAAATAAAATAGAAATAAAACCTAAATTCTCATTAAAAAAAAGTATACCGAACAACATTCAGATTGAAAATGAAATGTCCAGCACTCAATGGGAAGATTAAGAAAATGTGATTATTTGCATATAAAAGAGAGAAACTAATAATTGAGAGGATAAGCAAGAAAAAATCATATATGATCTTTTCCTGGAAGTTCTGTGGAAGCTCAAGCATTGGTATTGAAAATGACATTTACATTATGATCTAAGGTGAATATAGCCCACATATTGTTGGAATTAAGAAGCATCAGAACCAAGGAAAGTAAACGGAGAAAAAAATCTTTAGCGACCAGTGGATTCTTATGCAGTTGTGGAATCATTATATTTTTACAAAATTTCAATTTTAGAAGCATGGTAATGACTAAATTTTCATAGCAAGGGAGGGGGTGGGGGAAGAAGAAGCATCACTAGTAATTGTTTGATTATGACGCAAGTCACTATAAGAGCCTCTAGTCCAAAATCATAAGTATCATCAATCAATCAGAAAAAGATGAAGATACCAGAAAACAAAAGGAAAAGGAAAAACCATGAATTGTTGATGTATTGATATTAGCTCGCTTAAGCTTACACCAACACCCGATTGGAAATTAACCAAATTCCACAGCAGGAAAAAGCAGGCTTCTAGGAACCACAAGATTTAAATGATCCAAATGTACATGACTAGATTTAATTATTTAGTTACTCATAGGACTGGGTTTGAATTAGACCTGTTTGATCTTTTAAACACACCTAAAATAGTTTGATGTATAGTGAGTGGCATTAAATTTAAAAAAAATGTATCAGTGAAAAACTCTACTACTATGCTGTTTTGGCATTATTTTAATTGGCAGACATTATTAATCTCCCTAGCAAAACAAAAATAAAATCAAAATGGAATGAGAGAATAACCTGGAGGCTCCTTCAACACCAAATCATCAAGTTTCTCATCAAATTGCTTTTGCAGCCTAGAAGGGTGTTCGCTCGTGAGATCATTGCAGTCTGAAACCTCTGACTTTCCATCTCCCGCGACAGAAACAGAAACCCAAGCCTCGTAATCTTCTTTTGTCATTTTAGTAATGCCTTCACACATAAACACAGAAAGTAGAGCAAACTTATAGTAAGTTTGCCAGCTACAAGAGACGAGCAAATGTAAACAAAATGACTAAATAGGGGTAACAAAGTGCAATGCTAATAAGTGTCCCTGTGCACTTGTTAACTATTCCCTCCATCCCAAAAAAAAACTGGCCCCGTAAACTCATTCTAAGACAATATCAAATTACTATGTAGCATACATTATTGTCTCCAAGGTAATGAAATTTCACAATTGATACTCCCATTGTCCCAAAAATAATCCAATTTTTTATTAGAAAGTCAACCTAAGACAATATCAAATCACAATTTAACATGCTTTTTATTATACTATAGGCAATGAAACTTCAATCATGGATACAATATTAAGAATACTATCAACAACAATTTTTAAAATTTCGTAAGACTAAGTAAATTGTTATAAATCTTTGGTCAAAATTTCATTAAGCTGGCCAAAAAATCAGAGTGAGGCTACTTTTTTAGGCCAGAGGGTTTACAATGTTAACATACATTCAATAATAATTGTTAGAATTGTCTAAGGATAAATAAATTATATGTATTTGAACAAAAAAAGTCAAAAGTGGAACGGACCAATACTATGCTGGATAAGCCACCGGAAACTCGCCAGAGCTTCAAGGAACCACGAGTGTTACAATTTGAGTAGGTCTCCTGTGAGACCGTCTTACCAATCTTAAATCGTACAACGAAACCCCACTCTCTCACAACTCATCTCACTAACACACGGTGGGTCGGGTCAAGGGGTGGTGGACTCAGTTTAGTACTTTAGTTCAAGTAGGATTCTGTTAGGATAAAGTCCTATGTTTTAGGATAACACTAAGTAGTAGTCATAATGTACTTGGGCTCTATTTTCTCATTTCAATTAGTGACGTATGGCTATATAAGCCAGTTTCCATGGAATAAAGCAATTCACACAATTGTTTAAGTAGTCTTGACATTTTGTATATTGAGTATTCTTAACTGTTAGCGAATAAGGGGTATTATAAAGGGTGTTATGTGTAACTTCTTGTCCAATATGCACGTATATATAAATACCCTGGCCTAACCTTTTTAGGGTTAAAGCTTCCAAATCATATTCTTCTTCTTTTTCTCTTCTCCGCTTCTTTACATGGTATTAGAGCAGATTTCTCCATAACAAACTTGGTGTGATCCACTTCTATTTTTTTATTTATTTTTTATTTTTTTATTTTTTATTTTTTTTCCTTTCTCTACATGCAAAGGTAAGGACGTCGCGTTCTTTTTGTGCATCACCAGGCTGTGCGATGCTCTGAGTTGCCGGAGTGTGCAACCTTGATTGATAGGTCAGCCCAGGCTATGGTTTGCCAGTTGTGTTTGTGCCTGAGGGTTTCTGTTGTGCGCAAGGGTTCGCAGGTCGTAAGATGTGCGTAAAACCCGCGAGAAAGCCCCGTCCAGTCGAAGGGGATGCGGCTTAGTCTTCTGCTCTTGCTGCACAAGCATTTCATGGGCATAGAGGTTATGATCATGGTGGTCGTGGTGGTGGCGGACGCAGAGGTGGTAGAGGAGGCCGGGGTGGTCGTGGTGGTGATGATGCCCATGGACGTGGGGGGCATCAGGATGTCAAGGTATGTTACCATTGTGGGGACACAAGGCATCTACAACGCAATTGTAGGAAGTTACATAGGAAACCTACTGGTAACCGATTTGCTAATGTCGCTACTCATCCCGACCCTGTTAGTAAGTTCTCTCCTTTGCCTAAACGGAAGATGGTTATGACGTCAGATGAAGAGTATGCTAGGTATACCCAGTTTCAGGTCTCTCAACCGTCTTCATCTTCCTCTTCTGCAACCACTCTTGTCCATTCAGGTAAACCCACTGCGTGTCTTTCCTCCTCGAGTCGCAAATGGGTCATTGATTCTGGTGCTACCGATCATATGACCGGTGATGCAGGTATTTTATCTTCCTTTACCTCTTCTATATTGCCTAGTGTCACTTTAGCCAATGGGTCTGTTGCATGTGTTCAGGGAAGCGGAATCACTAGTATCACTCCATCTCTATCTTTGTCTTCTATCCTTGTACCTCCCTATCATCCCCCCATTCAGCAAGTTTACTCTTGTCGTCAACGAGAGGGACCTCCTTCTGCACCTCCTGATGTGGTCACTACCGAACCAGTCCTCACTTCTGCAGATCCTAGCACTCCTGTGCCACCACTATCTGATATTGCTCTTCGAAAAGGTAAGCGTAGTTGTGCACAATATTCCATTGCTGACTACGTTAGTTACTCTGGTTTGTCTTCCTCTACTTCTTCCTTAATTAATTCTCTTGAGTCTTATCCTATTCCTAAATCTGTGTCTGAGGTAGTGGCTCACCCTGGTTGGAGAACCGCTATGGAAGAGGAGATGAAGGCTCTTGAGGAGAATCAGACTTGGGATTTGATACCTTCGCCGAATAATAAGAAGGCAATTGGTTATAAGTGGGTTTTCACAGTGAAAGTGAATCCTGATGGTTCCCTTGCTCAATTGAAGGCTCGTCTGGTTGCGAAGGGTTATGCCCAGACTTATGGTGTGGATTATTCAAAAACCTTCTCTCCAATTGCGAAGTTGGCTTCTGTTAGGTTGTTTGTTTCTCTTGCTGGCATCATACCACTGGCCGCTTCACCAACTAGATGTCAAAAATGCTTTTCTTCATGGTGGCCTGCACGAAGAGGTTTATCTTGAACAACCTCCTGGTTTTGTTGTTCAGGGGGAGTCAGAGTCAAGGATGGTGTGCAAGTTAAAAAAGTCATTGTATGGTCTGAAACAGTCTCCTCGAGCTTGGTTTGGTCGATTTAGTGAAGTTGTGTTAGAGTTTGGCCTTATGCGGTGCAACAGTGATCATTCGGTCTTTTATCGACAGTCTGAAGCAGGGTGTATTCTCTTGGTTGTGTATGTTGATATCATCATTACTGGCGGAGATACTGTGGGAATTTATGCTCTAAAGTCTTTCCTTCAAGAAAGATTTCAAACAAAAGATCTTGGGACCCTAAAGTATTTTTTGGGAATTGAAGTTGCCCGTTCGAAACAAGGCATCTTTCTTTCTCAACGGAAGTAGACTTACTAACACTGGGATGTTAGGGGCAAAACCAGCTGAGACTCCTATGGATGCTAATGTGAAGCTTAGAGATGATGATGGTGAAGAATTGAATCATCCGGAAAGGTATCGTGACGCTTGTAAGGAAGTTGAACTATTTAGTCGCGACTAGACCTGACATTGCATTTGCAGAAGTAAAGTCGGGCCGCTTTATGTCGCTTTCCACGATCTACTCACCGGGAGGTCACCAGACAAATCCTCCGATATCTCAAAGGAGCTCCGGCCGTGGGTTACTTTATCGAGATCATGGACACATAAGAGTCAAGGCTTTTGTGATCTTGATTGAATTGGATGTCGATTAGTTAGAAGTCAACCACGTGATATCAGTATATTTGTTGGAGGCAACTTAGTGTCTTGGAAAAGCAAGAAGCAAAGAAGTTGTGTCGAGATCCAAAGGTGCGGAGGCGGAATATAGAGCCATGGCTCATTCGACTTGTGAGTTGATGTGGATTCGCCAAATACTTGAGGAGATTGGGTTTGGTAGTTCAAAACCTATGCAGCTATGGTGTGACAATCAAGCAGCCATCCATATTGCATCAAATCCTGCATTTCATGAACGCACAAAACATATTGAGGTTGACTGTCATTTCATTCGCAAGAAGCTACAACAAAAGATTATTGTCACAAGCTATGTCAAGTCCGGTGATGAGCTGGCTGATGTTCTGACAAAGTCAGTGGTTGGAAATAAATTGCGTTATATGAGTAACAAGTTGGGCATGCATGATATTTATGCTCTAGCTTGAGGGGGAGTGTTAGCTTGAAGGGGAGTGTTAGCGAATAAGGGGTATTATAAAGGGTGTTATGTGTAACTTATTGTCTAATATGCACGTATATATAAATACCCTAGCCTAACCTTTTTAGGGTTAAGGCTTCCAAATCATATTCTTCTTCTTCTCTTCTCTGTTTCTTTACATTAACAATTGGTATCAGAGCCATTAGGGCCTGATTGTGAGTGAGTGAAACACTGTGAGATTAAGTAATTGAGCAACGATGGATGAGGTAAACGGCTTTACAGAGTCGTGCATTCCTAAGTTTGATGGGGATTACGATCAGTGGAGTATGATCATAGAAAATCTTCTAAAATCAAAGGAGTACTGGAGTGTTATTCAGGGAGGCTACACACAACCGGACAGTGAAGAAGCGTTGACAACAGCTCAAAGGAAGACTTTAGAAGAAACAAGGCTGAAGGACTTAAAGGCCAAGAATTATCTCTTCAGTTACATTGACAAGAGCATTTTGAAAATAATCACTCAGAAGAAGACAGCCAAACAATTGTGGGACTTTATGAAGGCCATGTATCAAGGGAATACAAGGGTGCAACTTGCTTAGCTTCAAACTCTTCGCAGAAATGTTGACCTACTGGAGACGAGAATGGGAGAGATGGTCATCGATTCTTTTGGGAGAGTGATGGTTGTGGCCAATAACATGAGAAACTGTGGTGAAGACATGCGGAAGATTCTACGTACTCTCACCAAAAAGTTCAATTACGTTGTGCGCTCTATTGAGGAGTCGAAGGACATTGATACGCTTACGGTTGATGCATTACAAAGCTCACTTCTTGTGCATGAGCAGAAATTCCACAGGAGCAATGGAGAAGAGCATGCTTTGAAGATGACTTTTGAGGACAGAAATGGCGGAAGAGGTCGTGAGAGAGGTAACTACAAAGGTAGAGGTAGAGGTAGAGGTAGAGGGCATCAAGCCTTCAACAAGGCCACCGTGGGGTGCTATAAGTGTCACAATCTAGGTCATTTTCAATATGGGTGTCCATCATGGGAAAAGGAGGTAAAATATGCAGAATCGAAGGAAGAAAAAGACATTTTGCTGATGTCCAAAGTTGAAATGTATGAAGAAAAAGGGAAGATGTATGGTTCCTTGATTCAGGGTGTTCAAATCAGCTGTGTGGAGATAAGTCTATGTTCAGCGAGCTGAATGAAAGGTTCAGACGTTATGTGAGACTTGGCAACAACACCAGAATGAATGTGCTTGGAAAGGGGAGTGTGAGGCTGCACTTGAATGGAATCAATCATGTCATCACCTTGGTGTATCTTCTTCATGAACTCAAGAATAATCTCTTAGTATAGGTCAACTGCAGGAGAAGGGATTGACTATTCAGTTTGATTCAGGAATGTGCAGTATATATCATCCACTCAAGGGTTTGATTATTCAAACAAGCATAACAACAAAAAGGATGTGTGTACTGTTTGCTCGAACAAAAAGGGCATCATGTTTCCACACCACTACACAAGATCTTTCTCATCTATGGCACCGCACATATGGCCATCTTAGTAAAAAAAGGATCGAGGACATTGCAATAGAAGAAGATGGTTCAAGGCATACGACAACTTCCTGCTTCTACAGTGGTTTGCACAGATTGTTTGGTTGGTAAACAGCACCGAGATCCCATCCCAAAGAAGAATCATTGGAGAGCATCTCATAAATCGGAACTCGTTCATGCAGACATATGTCGCCCAATCACTCCTGCCTCTAATAGCAAGAAAAGGTACTCCTTATGTTTCATTGATGATTACAGTAGAAATGCATGGATTTATTTTCTGCGAGAAAAATCAGAAGCTTTCTATTTCTTTAAATGTTTTAAGAGTCTTGTGGAAAAAGATACCGGTCTAATATTTATCAAATGCTTGCGTACTGATAGAGAAGGGGAGTTCAATTCAGATGAATTTACTGATTTTTGCAAGCAAAATGAGATTAAAAGGCAATTAACCGCAGCTTACACTCCACAGCAAAATTGAGTGACAGAGAGAAAGAATAGGACTGTGATGAACATGGTCAGATTAATGTTTTCAGAAAAGGGGCTCCCAAAACCTTTTGGATGGAAGCAGTGAACTGGACTGTGTATGTTTTAAATAGATGTCCTACTTTTGCTGTTAAGAATATGACTCTAGAAGAAGCTTGGAGCGGAAAGAAGCCATCAGTTGGGCACTTTAGGGTGTTTGGGTGTGCGGCACATGTACAGATGCAAAAAGAACTAAGCTTGAACAAAGCATTAGTTGTGTATTGCTTGGCGTGAGTGATGAATCCAAAGCATACAGATAGTATGATCCAGCTACAAAGAGGATTGTAATAAGTAGAGATGTTATTTTTGAAGAAAATAAGCAGTGGGATTGGGATGCAAGCTATCATGAGTAGGTGGTGATGGATTTGGAATGAAGTGATGCTGATACGAAAGAAAATGAGTTTAATGGTGTAGAAGGTGATGTGATTGTTGCTGCTGAAAATAATTCTTCAAATGGAGCTGATGAGATTGTTGCGGCTAGAAGTAATTCTTCAAATGCTTTTTTTTGATAAGTTAATTCTTCAAATGCTACAGGTTAAGAAAATAAGATGGATATCAAAGAAGAGATAAACATGCTCCTGCGTGGATGAGGGATTATGTTAGTGGTGAAGGGTTATCAGAAGAAGAAAATGAGGTCAACATCGCACTAATTGTGTCATCAGACCCTGTAAGTTTTGAAGAAACAGTTCTTATCAAAAAAAAAAAAGTTTTGAAGAAGCAGTAAAAAGCTCAAGGTGGAGGCTGGCTATGGATGCTGAAATTAAGTCCATTGAGAAGAATCAGAATTGGGATGGAGCGAAAAAGATAGGAGTTAAGTGGATCTATAAAACTACGCTAAATGAGCTTGGTGAGGTAGATAAATACAAGGCACGCCTGGTAGCTAAGGGTTACTCTCACCAACACGGAGTCGATTATACCGAAGTGTATGGTCCAGTGAATGGATACTCTCAGAATGATTATCACACTCGCAGCACAAAGAGATTGGAATCTATACCAACTGGATGTTAAATCAGCTTTCTTACGTGTGAATTGAGTGAAGATGTGTATGTGGATCAACCAAGAGGCTATTAGAAGAAAGGAAATGAGCACAAAGTCTTAAAACTGAGAAAGGCTCTTTATGGACTAAAACAAGCCCCACGAGCTTGGTTTAGTGGTATTGAGTCCTATTTCATTAATGAAGGACTTCACAAGTGTTCAAGTGAACAAACACTATTCATCAAATGGAGCAAAGAAGGTCAAATTCTTATTGAGTCTTTATGTTGATGATCTTATATTCACCGGTGATGATGAAACTATAATGAGTGAGTTCAAGAGTTCAATGAAGGAGTTTGATATGACAGACATGGAAAAGATGAGGTATTTCCTTGGAATTGAGGTCCTGCAACAGTCAAATGGTATTTACATCTGCCAAAGGAAATATGCCATGGAGATTCTGAAGCGTTTTGGCATGGAGAAAAGCAACTCTGTTTGCAATCCAATTGCTCCAGGATCGAAGATGTGCATAGCTGAGAAGGGAGTCAAGGTAGATGTGACACATTACAAACAAATGGTGGGGTGTCTCATGAATCTCACTGCTACTCTCTCATGTTCATTGTGAGTTTTATTAGTCGATTTAAGTCTAATCCAACAGAGCTGCACTTTCAAGCTGCCAAAAGGGTTTTGAGGTATGTGAAAAGTACAATAGATTATGGGATTCTATACAAGAAGGGAGGGACTGGAGAGTTGCAAGCTTTCACAGACGGTGACTATGCAGGTGATATGGAGAACCGAAAAAGCACTTCAGGATATGTATTCATTATGGGTGGAGGTCATAGTTACGAAAGGCGAGCGCCTCTTCGCCTGAGGCGAGAGGCGAGGCGAGGGGGTTACACCCCTTGTAGTCCAGGCGAGGCGATTACACAGAAGCGAGGCTAGGTGATTGCCTTTCTCACCTTTTGAAGAGGCGAGAGGCGAGAAGAGGCGGACAAAGGCGAACATTCTAGAAAAAACTTAATATGGCGTATTTCTTAAGTTTTTTAGGGTTTTAACTTAAAAGAAACACACTTACCATCTTACCCCCGCGTGCGACTTGGACTTTTAGACTTCCAATTGGACTCTTCAACTTTGAGGAGAGATACAAATACCTTCCGGTCACTAAACAGAGACAGAGAAGTTTGTTTGTGACTGTCGACCCTGTTTGGGATCTGCAGAACATCCTTCGGTCTTTCACCCTCGAGTTCTCGACTCTGTCAGTCTGTCGTCTTCAACAATCAGACAACCAGGTAACTTTCTCTTCCTTTTTTGTGGCTAAATTGCATGAAAATTCGACTTCTTCCTGCTTCTTTTCTTCACTTTTTTTACTCTGTTTTTGACTCTCTTTACTGAGTCTTCAAGAAACTTTTTACTTTCTCTTCTTTCTTTTTTTGGTTAAATTGACTTCTACTCTGCATCTTTCATTTTTTAAACTATGTTTCTGTTTACTTTGTTGTTTTTTGTGTGTATTAATGAAATGAAAAACTATTTCTATGCTTCTTTCACTCTGTATTTCCTGCAATTTGATGCACTGCTAGAGGCCTACAGTCTGTTATCAGTTTGTTTGTGTTTTTTAAAAAAAAATGGTTCAATTTGATACACTGCTACAGGCCTACAGCTAATCAGTTTTTGTTTAGTAACACTGCTGCTTATGTCTGAAATGTCTTTTTACTGTTTTTATGAAATATAAAAACTATATGTTTTGGATTATGTCACAATAAAATTAATATATATATATATATGCTATTTTTCGTAATTTCTCGCCTTGTTCACCTGGCCGCCCCGCACCTCGCCCGCTTTCGCGCAAAAATGGACCTCTGCGCCCGCCGCCTTTTTAATAACTATGGTGGAGGTGCAGTTGCGTCGTCATTAAAGAAACAATCCATTGTCACTCTTTCAACTACAGAGGCAGAGTTTGTAGCAGCATCAGCATGTGACATGCTTGTCAGGCTGTTTGGATGAGGAGAATATTGAATGAGTTGGGGCACTCTCAAGACAGGTGCACTGTTATAATGTGTGACAACAACTCTACTATTAAATTGTCCAAAAATCCAGTCATGCATGGCGTAGTAAGCACATAACCGTGCACTTTCATTTTTTGTGAGACCTCACGAAAGGTAGAGTTGTTGAATTGAGCTACTGTGGAACTCGAGATCAGATTGCTGATCTGTTGACGAAGTCGTTGAAACTAGAAGCATTTTTTAAGCTACGTGGAGAGCTGGGAGTTTGTAAAGTTCCTAAGGTAAACTAATTGCTTAACAATCAATAAGTTTAAGAAAGGGATTGTTGGACTGAGTTTAGCACTTTAGTTCAAGTAGTATTCTGTTAGAATAAAGTCCTATGTTTTAGGACTAATTAGTTGTTTATTTGACTCATTCTTGTTGCTTTTAACACTAAGTAGTAGTCATGCTGTAGTGGGCTCTATTTTCTAGTTTCAGTTAATGATGTATGGCTATATAAGCCACTAGTCTGTTTCCATGGAATAAAGCAATTCACACAATTGTTCAAGTAGTCTTCACATTTTGCTTATTGATCAAGTATTCTTAACAAGGGAATCCGTGTTACATAAAATACGGTAAGACTGTCTTTTTCTATGTTTTTTTCCCAGTAATTGCAGATTGGTTAGAACAATCGCAAAGCAATTTCAGCATTTCACACCGATTTCAATATTTATTGATCAATTATCTATTTTTGGGAAACGTATATCAGCAAATTACTCAAATTTTATAGGGAAAATCGAGCCAAACACAGGACACAGATACTGAAAAATAAATAAATAAGAAGAAACACAGACCATGGGCGAGAGAGAAACCTGAGAGGGATTGTCCGACGGTAAGAGCTTCTTTTCAGGTCCGATCGTAAGAGCTTCTTTTCGGGTCCGACGGTAAGAGTTTCTCGGGTCCAATGGTAAGAACTTCTGGTTAGGGTTTACAAGTGAAAGGCAGCTTCTGACTCTCTTTTTCTTCATATCTTCCCAACTGCTTCAAGGAAAAAACATAACAAAACTAAGGAGGACTTTTGAGTTCTTGACTGATGACTGATTATTGAAGGTAGAATGTACAGAGAAATGAGAAAGATACCAACCTCATCCCCAAACTTTCTGATTAGTGCATTTAGTACCCCTTGAATTATATACTCCAATTGGTTGTTCTTAGAGTATGATCCGGATCCTTCTTCAAGAACCTTACCATTATGTAAGATTTATAGGGACGAAGTGATTTACAAATAAAAATTTAATGACGTGATAGTGAGACTATTTACAAGTAGTAAACGGAGTTTACCATTGTGGAGAAAAGTTAATGAAGAGATGAGTTTTTTTTTTTTTTTTTTTTGACGTGGCGGATGATGTGGCACATAAAAAACTGTGAAAATACATTTTCAAAGGTTCATCATTAGAGGCTATCGGAATCGAGCTCTATTTATTTCGCGAATTTTTTTTTTTTAAAACATTGTTTGAAGATTTTGTACTTATACATGAAAACTCTTATGTATTGCAAATGCACATTCGCGACCAAAACCTGAATATATGGGCCAAACATATAAGATATGTTTGGGATATTATTTTTGATATACATTGTTTGCACCAAAATAAATAAATAAATATTAGTCTCATTTATTGGAAAGTTAACTTAGGTCAATATCAAAAAAATTTGTTTAACATGCATTTATTATCTTTTAGACACTTAGGTAATGGCATTTAAATAATTGATTAATACCAATATCAATTTTTAGAATTTAATGAGAATAAGTCATTTTTATAAATCTTTGGTCAAATGTTTATTGAGTTGACAAAAAAAGTTTATAGTGGTTGTGACGGTCCGACCCGACCCCGAGGAGGGATCGCAGGTCGTGTCGTCCAAGCAATGGACAAGACAGGCAAGCAAGGACTCAATTAACAAAACTGATATGACGCATCATTTGACACGTATTACAACTCGGCACTAAAAAGTCGAAATAATTTAAAATTTTGAAACCTAATATAACAGTTAATAGCAAGTAAATAATTTTTCGGTGACTTTACAACCGGAACCCAACAACTAAACAATTCATGCTAATATATATACACCTCGACGGCTAAACACGCTGGAGAAACTACAAAAGTAAATAAGAGCTAATTGGATGCTCAGCGAAAGTCTTGACGAGTGAACCAATACATGTAAGCAAGGCTCGACCTACAAGTGCCGACAAACAACTAGAAACATAAGTCTTAGTCTACACAAGAACAAGTCACTACAATTACATATTCCCAAGCAAAGTTAAATTACTTGCTTTAACTCAAGCGTCCTTGCAAAAGAGAAACCAAAAGAGCCAACGCTACCACCTCTAGGCGAGCGATCACGGACAAGAGTGGACGAGCAACCTCAACGAGACGGG
This sequence comes from Codonopsis lanceolata, assembly GCA_013146195.2. NCBI lineage: Eukaryota > Viridiplantae > Streptophyta > Magnoliopsida > Asterales > Campanulaceae > Codonopsis > Codonopsis lanceolata. The sequence continues at coordinate 19,617,132 of CM028383.1, forward strand.
CATGGATGATTAGGAACTAAAACAGTAAAAGGGAGGGGGTAAGTCATAAAGACTTTGTAAGCCACCAATATGCATGACATGATATAATGCAAGGCATACATAGCACGTTATCATATTTGATTATCAAGCAAGGTCATACTAGCATGTAGTTCTTATGTCGCAATGTACGTTGTTTTCACATAAGTGCTAAAGTAAATCACATAGGATAAAGATATGTTATGGAACCGGTGCCACTTTGTAGACCTGAAATAGACAAGGTTATCTTGAATGTATTTGTCGGATGCATGTATTTGTCGGATGCACGTGTATGATACATCGACCATGATAGTATTGTTCCAAGCGCCCTTTGGTTACGACGAGGTACTCTTCTCCACTGTTATCAGCAGTGAAGGGTATGTGCAAGTTTATGGTGTGGCGACCCATCACTACCATGAATCTCGCAACTCATGACGGTGATGCATCGTTGACTATCGAGACAATTCACGTATGTCAGCTGGATTAATGGTATGCCAAGTAGATATTTACTTGTCACACAAAATCAAGTAAGGAGCTAGTTCGACAAGAGTGAACTCGTCTGAGTCAAGTAGATGTTTACTCACGTAATAAATCAAGTAGGGGAGCGAGATCGACAAGAGCGACTCGTCCAATCAAGTAGGCATGTTACTTTACGATATACAAGTCAAGCATGAGATCAATCACATTAAGAATTCTCGAAAGCTATATTACAATTCATTTGAACTCTAAACGTCGTAGGGATTGATTATAGAGTCATTATTGTTCAATGACTCTCTAAGTTCAACTCCGTTGAGTTATCGTTAAATTATTTCCAAGTAGAGGATAAATGATATATGCAATTCATTGCTCTTTTCAATGTTCTCAACTCATTTACAATTAGACTTCTAAGTCATTCATGACTTTAGTCCATCAAGATCAAAGTTCCCCAATTTATGAACCCTAGCATGTTCATCATTTTGAAGTTACAATTCACAACAAGTCTAAGAACAATAGTTATTCCAAATCCATTGTAGAACACATTTTATTCTAGAAATAAGTCCAAATTACCAATTATGAGTCATTAACCCAAAATTAACAGAAAAATTAACTTTAGATATTTCAAGTTATTAACATGGTGTATGTCTTCTTGAGCATGTATCTAGAAACTATCATGAAGGGACCATGCTTGATATTGAGCATACAAAAATAGGGGATTGGGCGCTTACCTTGTTCGAAATCAAACCGGTTGGATGACAAAACAAAGCAAGGATTAAGAAACTAGAGAGCAAGGGCTTCGATTTGGTGGTCTCGAATCGAAAATTTGATGGCCGGATCTCCGGCAATCATGCAATCAAGGTAGAGGAACTTCAAGCTCACTTTCTCTCACTAAGAACCCAGAAATAACAAGCTCACTTTCTCTCACTAAGGAGGATGACAATAACAATGGAGGATTTCTTAGAGTTTGGGGATGAAGAACTTTCTTAGAGTTTGGGGATGAAGAACTCACTAGAGGGTCAATCATATGCTTGAGTTATTAAGCTTCCTATTGGTTGATTAATGATGGCCCTTGATTAGAACTCATCCAAGAAATGAAATTAAACCTAAAGAGGTCACAAATCAAGTGGGGGTTTGAATTGGGTCGGATGGGGTTCAAGGGTTCAAGCCAAAAATCACAAATGGAAAAATCTTGTAATGCTAGTACAGGGATGGGTGGTCGCCCAAAGGAATGGCTGAGCAATCGCTCAGTCCTCTTTTCAATTCTTGAGCTGTTGGATTTTGTGCATTCGCTCAGTCACTTGGCTGGGTGAGCGCTCAGGTGTCTGGAAGGCCAAAATGACTTGAAAACAAGTCCTAAATGTGTCTAATGCAACCCCAAACCATAAATGATGTTTATCACACTCAAACACATGTCTGAAACATGTCCAAACATCACCCGAAACAAGAAGGAATAGAGGGCGAGACTCACGACAAAAATTAAACGATTCAACAACGAGGTAAACGAAGATACTACAAGCATGAATGAGCCTTCTTAAACATGTGAATGACTAGTAAACAAGGTCTATGATTCAAGTTAACATCTCACGAGTCTCAAGACATGAAACAGGGCAAGAAGAAGGCAAACCAAGAGACCCTAAGAGTTAAAAGGTCAAATGAAGCAACAATGCTTCCGAACTCTCAACCATGCATACAATGGTCAAGATTGAAGTTATAAAACATGTAAGAAAGATACTAAGGCTCTATTAGGACTTAGTCAAGTACTAAGACATCAATCGAAGTAAGTACAACAAGGCATGCAAGTAAGGAAGGCATACACGCGACTATGATCGTAGTCAATCTAATGCAAGCATGACTTCAACAATATGAACTAGTTAATTAACATGTTAAGACATCTAATAAGCATGTTATAACGATGCTATATAAGTAATGGGTTCGGGTTCTCACAGTGGTCTTCACCGGGACTAGAGTTGGCAATGGGTCGGATTGATCCGATCCGGTCCGGATCCAGTGGGCCAACACCATTTTTTGGGTTGGGCCTGTCCGGCCCGTCCTGAAATAAAATCAACAATAAACATAAAGTAATGAAATTTACAAATTACCCAAGTTTTCTCTCTATGTCAGCAATTTAATAGCAGACAACATAGCCACCTTCTCCTAAATTATTAGAGGACAATAGCAATATGATAACACATAAGAAAAAAAAAAACAACCAAAACAACAAAAGAAACAAAAAGATCCCTTCCACTCATCTAGGCTGCTAAGCACATAATCTTTGTATAATGTTTTTGCTCCTAACAAGAAGATATCGGAATATGTTGAGAAACACTCAATCTGTATACGATTTTTGGACTTCTAAGTATTTTATAATCCATCAAATTCGGATTCAGGATAGTTAAAAAAACTATTTTCAATCTTCCATTTTTTTCATATTGTATTTGTAAGTTTATATTGTCTACAATATACTAGAAATAAATAATTAAAATTAAAATTTGAATGGGCTGGGCCGGCCCGCAAAAGTCTGGGATTTTTTATCCGAGCCCGGATGATCCATGGGCCTATTGACCCGAGCCAAAAAGGTTCGACATTTTTTGGATCGCCAATATCTGAAACCCGACCCGTCAAAATATTGGATGGATTGTACTTTTTTTGCTGGCTCTAACCGGGACAGCGAGAGTAACCACTTTATTTTTTTTTTTTTATAAAAGACACTCAATTTGATCAAATATATAAAGTCATTTACCGCAAACTCCTACTCGCACCCCTTCTAGTGCATACTTAGAGTTGTCAAACGGGTCGAGCCGGACCGGGATTGTTTAGCGGTGGACCTGGCCGGGTCTAAACACTAACGGGCCTTATAAAACTCAAACCAGCCCATATGCACTTCACGCATATGGGCCAAAAAAATATCCTTTTTTTTATTCAAAAAAAAATCACAAATTAGCTAATTAAATGTATATAACACACTTACTTTAGTCCAACTTACACAATTACAATTTACAAAACAAAAGTGAAAAAAACACATCAAGAATTCAAGAACATATATGTTCTTAACGACAAATCTGCTAAATAGTTCTTAAATCTTAACCAAAAGAAATTAGTTAAATAGTTTTTAACACAAAATTTTTAAATACTAAAAATTAAATTGTTTATCAAACACAATTACAAATAGTCTAAAATTAAATGTCATTCACTCATCAGTCTTCAATCAACATCAAGAACATTGAAATCTTCCTTTGACAATTGTATCTCTTCAACTTATTGTGCAGTTGAATCTGCAAGAAAAATTATAGATAGATAAATAAATATAGAAGAAAAGTAAAATCAATAACTAAATTAAATGTAAATTACCTAAAGGTCTAACTTCTTGGAATCCATGCAACCGACTACGAGTACAAATAAAGGCTTGCATATTATTGGGGAGTAAACAACTTCTATACTTATGCAGGATACGACCTCTGATACTAAATGAGTAAACACACCACCTTTTTCTTTCATGCACAAAAAAAATATAAAAAATTAGCAATCACAGTGCTGAGGACATCCAAAAATTAACAAATTTGAACCTAGAGATTGGAGATGGTTGAAGATTCTGGATTGTTCTGATTTCATTCTGGTGTGTAGTTGTATACATTTAGTCCAAGTTGGATGGGTTTCAAAATATGTTTACTATTTAAGCTTATAAAGATGGGCCATGAACTGCAAGCACTAGCAGTGAACAAGCTTTTAGTTTACAGCAAAGCATTCACTGAACCAAGAAGACATGTCATGTGTTAACATTGGGTGTGATGTGAAATATTTTTCGTCAAACTTTTCTATTTTTAAGCTATCATTTTAGATAGAGAGAGGGACAGAGAAAGAGAACAATAGAGAGAGACAGAGATTAAGAGTTCAGTACCTGTGGGCTGTGATGCCATGACAATGGAGGCAGCAGTGGCGGTGGTCCAGCAGAGGACAACGTCGGCGAGAACTGAAGAGAGAGATCGATTCAAGCCTCAAGGAGATGAACTGACGAGGACCAAGAGATTTGGCAAGTGGCGCTTGGCTGTCGACTGCTTTGGGAAAAGATGTAATTGTAAATAATGAAAGTGGATTACAGCCTTACAAATTACATAGTTACAGGATTTACTTTAGGATATTATCAAATAGGGTGTTTTTAGTTTTTGCTTTTTAGATTTTAATTTTTATAATATATTTTTTTTCTTTTGACTATTTAGTTTTGGGCCGGACCAGGTAATTCGGGTTTCCAAGATCCGTGCTAAGAGTGACCCACGGGCTTTTAAGGCCGGGACAAAAAAAACTCGGTTTTGCACAGGCCCATAAAATTCGGGTGGGCTAAACTCATTTTTGACAGCTTTATGCATACTATAGACATGGGCGGATCCAAGCGAGAGATAAGTGGGGCTCAAGCCAACGACAACATTTCACCACTGTTTTTTGTTAAACGTCATTCTTAATTAAAAAAATTAATAATAATACTAATTTTAAGCTCTTTAATGAGTGAAACTCATAAGTCACCAACTATACGTAACTTCTTTTCTCGATTAATGAAGTTATTTGCACGGTTATTACTGTTTACAATAATTTTAAAATACATAACCCATGTGGTATCAAAATCTTGGATTCAGGGGTGACCATAGAGTTGGAATCCCTCAAACAAAACCAAAAAGAGGTCAAACTTGACTATGGTTACACTCATTTGGAACAATAGCAATAAGGATGCTTCTCCCGTTTTTTCCAAAGGCTAATAAGAATGCTTTTCGGTTATGATATTTTATTTCACTCGACTAATTTACCTTTATTGATGGTAGAAAGTAGAAACAAGTGTTGGAACTTTTTCCAATTGAGCTTCTATTAATTGCAAATTATTTTACTTATAAAATCGGGTTAACAATGCAATTCAATTTGAGTTAGGGTGGCTCTATTAACACCTCCAAAACTAATCTATACACCCACCTTCTACATATATACATCATCTCTATTTTTAACCCATACAAATACTGAATACACCTCTCATATTTTTCATACTGGTGATGCACTCATGCGTTGTACGGTTTGTACATGAGTGTAAAATCATGTAAACAATTTAAGTTGAATAATATAAAATAAAAAACTTTAATACAAACAAAAAAATTAAACAGTAAAATTAAATATAGAAAATCACATAAATTTTAAAAAGTTATTATAAATTTTGAAATACTTCTTTATAAATTTTTGTAAGGGTAAAATAGGGTCGTCCTAGTTTCCTTTATTGATTTTATTGTTGTGTCATTTCTTGTTCCAAAAATAATGGTAAGAAGTTACCATATTTTATAAGTTTCTTGGTCTTAAAGCTATGGTAAGTAGTTACCATATTGAATACTTCCAAAAGCTCTCAAGAATCTTTAATTGAGTTGGACAATATCTTTGGTAGATCCTTGAATTAAATTGATAAACTAATTTAGGAAACAAATATTTTATTTCCTGACATTATGTTTCCTTTGAGTTGTTGGATTCTTATTTGTGTAGGATATATTCTTTGACTTAAATTAGGAAACTATATTTGGAAACTAATTGACGTATTTCATAATCCTTTGTCTTCTTGGAGTTATTGTGTTTTCCTATTTGTGTAGGACTCTTGTTCAAGCTCCTATGTATATAAGGACTTCGGGCAGACGTGCAGTAAGAGAGATATACGTTCATAGACATATTATTCAAAGAGAAAAGCTAAGAGCTTCGCTGAAGTTTTCTGGATGCAGCTTCACCACGAGCTACATCATTGCTGTTTCTGTTTGCTTTCCTAGTTTCTAGGAAGCTTATTTTTTAAAATTTTAATCTCATGTTTTCTATACTCTTGTTTGTGGGTTTCCTCTACAGATTACATGTCTTGTTAGGGGGTTTTGTTTTTTGATGATTTTATATTTGTGTTTAAGAAACTTATAATTCTTTTAATGAAATCCTTTTTGGCCATGAGGCTGGATCTACAAGCATAACTTGTAGATCGTTTAATAAATCCTTGTGTTATTACTGCTTTGATAAACGTAAGATTTTCACTGTTTACATATTTGATTTTTCTGGTCGATGCACCTTCGGATGCAGTTGCAACACAAACTGTATCATGAACTGCATTGACAGATTCTTTTAATCCTAGCTACTGTTGATTTTTCAATTTTGATAAGTGATGATCAGTAAGTTATTCGCTAACTTGAAGATGCTATACAAATTTGTTGCATATAAAGGTACTCATGCGTTTAAACTCTTTTGTTTAATAAGAAGAATAAATATAAAATTCTTAATTAGAAAAAGGATAATATGAAATATTTTTTCAGTCAATTTTCACGTACAAATATGAATGAGTACATTTTACAAATTCATATTTGAGTATTCAGTATATAACGAAACTAAAAAATATTTCCAGGTTTTTTTTCTATGACAAAGTTAATCTTTTTCTATAGATACCACTTTAAAGATTGAAAACTGATCATCTAAACATACAAATAGTTTGAACGTATAATTTTCAAACATATTAAGGAACAAATAAACATATCTTTTGATGAAGGATTTTTTGCTTTTCGTTTTTTGGAGATGGTGGTGGATTTTGTGTTCTTCATATTGCAGTAGTTGTACGATTATGTTTCGGTCATTGTGTGATTGTTTATGTTGTTGATAATTAATCTCACTTTGTTTATGTATGTCTTTGATAGAATAAAAGATGGGTAATATGTCTTGTTTAATGCAATGCTAAAAAGTGTTTTTAAAAGAATAATCAGTTATATATAGATTATATATATAAGCATGAACTTAAAAAAATCATATTAATTTGGTGAGTGATATTAATTATGACTCTTCGTAATTCTATTTTTATGTATTTACACATACTCCCTCCGGCCTTATATATAAGCAAAAAATACAAAATTTTGGTGGCCTTAAATATAAGCAAAAATCACCATATTAAACTCTACTCACAACTTCCAAGAAGTTTGTACCAAAAATACCCCTCGCATTAATTGATGACAATGAGTTAATATTGCATTAACTGTCATCAGTTTTGAGTGAGATATTTAAGAGTATTTTAGTAAGTATATTTTTGTTTTATATAAAATCAAGGCAATTTAACTAATTTAACTTATTTTTCTTAATATGTGTGAAATCGGTTAATTTTGTTTATATATAAGGCCAGAGGGAGTACACAATAGGAATTAATGTGACTTTTTGTAATCACAACAATTTATATTAATGTAGATTGTCTATTTAATAGTTGGACCTTTTGTTTTTCTCCTTCATCTACTTCATTTATTTTATGTTCATGAATTAATGTTAAAAAATGAAGGCTGATTTTTTTCTAACTATTTACACAAATTTAGTTTAAATATGTCAAATTGTAGCTTATTTTTCTGTAAAAATGATTTGTTTTATTGATCCACATTGATGCATATAATTGTTACAGATAGTAGGTCTTGAAACTCAAATCATTCACACAATTATTTTTTAAATAAAAAACCATTTAATCATAACAAAAGAGATGATGGATCTTGAAACATAAAATGTATTTTCACAAATAAAACTGCAAATGAGTAAACAAATTAAAAATCTTAATCCATTTTGGTTTTCTTCTCCTTGATCAGTTGACAAAATTCAAAACATTAATGTCTTTATTTAATGTTAGTAGTACTATATTGCTTGGAAGCAACTTCGTTTGAAGTTGACTGTATATTGGCTTATTTGTTTTACTTTTATGTGTAAATCTTCGTATAAGCACTCATGATGTGTCGGTCTTTCGTGAATGTTTTACCCAATGTTATAAATTTAAAATGATACAATCGTTAACAATCAATCATTATAATACCTATCCATGTTCTTTATCTTCTAACAAAGAAGTTATCATCGATATTCTAAATCAGTTTGATTAACCAATTTCTTCCATAAGTAGTAAATATGTTATAGTTCTTTCTCTAGTTTTATTACCTCTCCAAAATTATTTACTTAAATCATTTTATAAATTAATATTTTAATTTTGTCGGATTATTTTATAAGTAAATTATGTTTGTTAGTATAAAATAATGTTTTTATAGTTATCAATACAACTTACTATTACTTTTCTAGCATAATGTTTATATTATTGTTATATAGATTATGTTAATCTTGTAAGTTTATATTTCAGTTTATATTGTTGTATTTAAGTTGATTTGATTAAAATTGTTAGGTAATATAATCGTGTTTGTTTATGTTTGGTACAATGTCTTTTGATTAGCAAGTCCGTTTATATATAAATAAATATAAATTAAGCAAATTAAATAATATAATACATCATAAAAACCAAGAAATGTTGATTTAACTTAAAGACCATTGATAAAATGTTACAATATGGTAATAATTTAAGTAGTTGAATTCAAATTATAACATAAACATAACAAAATTGAACTCTCTTGCTTATTATTATAATTCTAGTCTTCCAAAATGTATGATAAATAATCTTATTTAAATAACTATTCATCAGTAGTTTTATTTTGTTTAATATTTTTTTTGTATTTATTTACTTCTTTATTTCACTAAAAATTATATTTTATATGAAATTCAAAAATTTAGGTAATTTGTTAGCAGTAAAATTATTTATTTTTTCAACTTTAATTTCCCCCGTGCATCGCACGGGTATTATACTAGTATTAAAAAAAACATAATTATTCTCTTATCACTTGTTGTGGTAGAGAACTCATCTAGGAGTTATCTCTTCAAGCTTGAATCTTGATCCTCGTTGTAAGTTTCTTCTTTTTTATCCTTGTTGTCCTTAAGTGGGAGTAGTAACTTCATCCTCAAATGAATTGATCTACAAAAGAAAATGAATCAACAAAACTCACAAATTATATGGTTTAATTTTTTTTTAAATTACTTACATCAACAACACTTGTAAAAACTCTTTCCTTCAAATTCGAAAATAAGTCAGAATCTTCAGTATCATCTTGAGCAATACGATACTTGTTTATAATTTCTTGGTAGATAACTTAAGGACAGAAAAAAAATCATCTGGATTTCCATATTGTCCGGATGGTCCAGGACAAATACTGTAAGACCCTGAATTCTTATTTACTTAACTTGATATAATTATAGCCACGATAGACCGCAATTATGCAATGTTGTCGTACCGGTTGTGTTTATTGTCGTTTTACTCGATTGATATTAATTTCGACCCTAAGTTTAGCCCGGTATGACTGGGGACCTTGGGGATGAACTTTGAATTATTTTGGATTAATCAGATACACATTTGCATGCTCTCGTGTTTGATTTTTGGCTTAACTCGTATTCCCACAGGCCATGATAGGTCTGTAGTGTTTTGGCCACAACTTTTTGTAGAAAACTCGGAATTCAGATCTGTTTGGTGCGTTAGAAACTAGACTCCGAGAGCTTTCCAACCATACCTCTCATGTAATTTTTAGACTTGTATTTCAGTACAGGAATATTTTTAAAGTTGACCAAAAAATTCAGTCTACAATATTTGACCCCTCCTTGTGTTTTTTTGACTTCTTTGGTTGTTGACCCTTGTACTCTTGAACCCTCACCCAATTCAGTCCTAGACACTTATATTGACTCAAGTATGACTAATTCCTAGCCTTGGATGATAATTAATCAAGGATACACATTAATTGACCAATCAAAGCCTTCATAACTCAAGTCACATGGAGTGAACCACTTGGTGACTTCAACAACTTGAAGTAAACCATTCTACCAGCCAAAGACTGCCTTCATTTCCAGCCTTCTTCAACCGTGTTTTTAGAAAGAAAGAGAGAGAGAGAGAGGGCTGCCATGGAAGCTTGGAAGGTGTTCTTGGAGTATTCCGGCGATTCCCAGAGATCCGGTAACCCGATCGGAGAGTTTAGACCACCGAATCGAAGTCCTTGCCCTCTAGTTCATTAATCTTTGGTTTGTTTTATGATCAATTCTTTTGATCTATACTGAAGCTATGTTACTAATTCTCATAATTTTGTAGACTAGATTGTTTGGCATGCTAGTCTTCATTAAACTTGCTTAGATCATGCTAAGGAAGAGTTTTATCAAGTTTATAACACATTTTGATGCTTCTATGAAATCTGGAAATTTTGCCATGGATCTTGACTTGATGATTTTGTTCTTGAGTTTAGTTTGAAATATGTTCAAGCTTTGATTTGGAAGCATTTTTGTTCATGAACTTGTTGGGAATACAAACCATACAAATTCAGTCTCTGTTTTGGGTAAATTTCAAAAAAATACTGGTACCAATCTACAAAAGGAAATTTTCTAAAATTAAAGTATGTTATACCTATATATGTTAGGTAACTCTCTGTAAAGTTTCATAAATTTTTGAGTTCTGGAAGTATTTTTTAATTTACCTGCTTAACACTCTTCATTTTCAAAAAAGTGTGTTGATTTGCCAATTAGTTGAGTGCTTTCTTGATCCCAGATTAAGAACCGTGCATTTCCCGTTCCATCAACCACCCGAACATGCAACTTATATTTGAAAAGAAAAATAATAAGAATTTTGTATCTTAATTTAATTAAATGTATTAATATAAAAGCTTTTGACTTACCTTATATTACCATTACTTGCTAAAACTCCACATCTTTCGCAATAAAAAGAATCTGCAATTGGCATCATTTTCCTTGGACATTTTTTGCAAGCAACATACTTGTAAGTCCAGTAGGCAACAAAATAAGGATAGAGGGGGGGGGTGAATAGTATTTTTAAAACTTTAAGGCTTATCTTTAAAACTTTCAAAAATTGGCAGCGGAAATAATGAGTTATCACCAGATAGAAAGATTGTTCTATTAGCTGATGGCCAAAACACTATATGTCAGCTTGTTGACACAAGTTGAAGTAGTAAGATTTTAAGTAGATCACTTAATATGGGAAATGAACTGAAAGAAAATTTATAAAACAATTAAGTACATGATTCAAGAATGTAACTGACTGACACTTAAATAGATTGAAGCTGCTTAAGTATGAGAAACAGTTCTATCAACTGAAGGAATAAATGACAAAGTATTTAGGAGTGGTTCACAGTGTAAAAACTGCTATGTTCACTACCAAGTTGGTCAAACTTGGATTTTTGAAGTGCACTAAGATTTTATATATTTTAAGTGATCACTAACGGATTTGTGTACAACAAAAACTAGTATTTGAGGAGTATGATTGAGAAACAATCAAACTCGTGCAACAATCAAGTATTCCTTAAAGATTAGGAAAAATTAATGATTGGAATACAATGATTGTCTAAACAAGATGTAGAAAAAAAAATAAGAAGTGAAAGAATATCTAGTAAGTGTTTGAGGAGTGGAACACATCTAGGAAAGAATTGCTTGAAGGAATATGTTGAGTGCCCAATCCTGGGTTGAAGCAAATCAAAGAGAGAATGTTATATGAGCAAAGATTGATAGCTTCAACCACTCTATCTCTTTATTTCCTCCTGTCTTCCGCCCTCCTTCAATCACTGCTTTAAAGCTTTTTTATAGAGATCTTGAATAATAGTCATTTGAAAGAGTAGAGATGATCTTTGAAGAATGACGATGAAATCTTTCATTTAATGTACAGAGATCTTGTAGAGGTTATGATATCTCCTAGCATAAGATAATAAATAAGGAGGTTAGCTAGTAGACATAAAATGTTGTAGAACATTTAAGAAAGACAAAAAGTCTTCATATGAATAGTTCTATGTTTGAAATACGATGACCAGATAATAATTAAATACTTGCACGTACATGCCAAGTGTTCAATAAGATACTGTTTGAAATCCGTTTAACAAAAGTTCTGAAGACTTAAAGTCTTAAGTCTTTTTAAAGCAATATTCCAACAGTGTTTAAGCGATTAAGTAGATGCTGACACTGTGCTATCAGCAATTAGCTGCTGATGACTATGTTTAAGCAGATACGATATTTTTCTATAAGAAGACTGCTTAAGAAAGTTTAGGTGGCATTTGCCGTGTAAATAACCATGGGCATCTATCTGCTACTGAAGGTTTTACAGATAGATTTAGACTTGCTATAAAGTCTAAGTAGAACAGCCTAACGGTTTTAAGTAAATTATTTAGACTAGCTGTTTTAACTTAATGATTTTAAGGAAATCTAAAACATGCAAGTTTCTACAATCTCCTCCTATTTACTTAAAGTCATTCATCATAAACAGAGAGCAATTTTTAAAGATATAAGAAATATAAAATAAGGTCTAAGTTCAAAACTTAGATATTTGATCCCTGCAGAAGATGTTAGAATGAGGCAGATAGATATGATATATAAATAAAAACCAAAAAAATATGTAAGTTACAACACTAGCCAATGAAAGTAGTTTTAAGACATAAAGTTTAAGAGTTAGAAATTTGGGGATAGAGAATCAGTATCCGCTTCATCTTTATCATTTGGTTCTCCAGCTTTATCTGTTGGTTCAGCTTCAGGTTCTTTATCTGATGCTTATGATGGCTTCAGTCCCAACCTATTCCTTAAGATCTTCACTTCATTTCTTAAGATCTTCACTTCTGCTTCATATGCTTCCTTAAGTGCTTTCTATTTCGTCTCCTCCTGAATGGATTGAAGTAGAGCAACTTCTGCATTAAAAGCTCTTATTGACCACTAAATCTAAAATTCTAATAAAGGCTGCCAGTCAACATCATGAGTGGCCCTAGGTGCACCATATACTATAGAAGACTAAATTTCTATTGGATGGACCTGTATAAGATTTGTATACATAGAATCCGTCTGATGCTAAAGAGATGCAAGCTGATTGGTGTTGTGCTTGTATGAAGCTTTCATTTGTACTTGGCTGAATCAGATATATTAGTTGGAGTAGAAGGGCCTGCTTTAGCAGAAGGTTCAAAGAATAATGGAGGTCCACCAACTTGCTTAGTTTCTTCTAGAAAGAAGGTAGGCATATGATAATTAGGTAGAGAAGCTGATGTAGGACAATATTCAGGCTCTTGTTCTCGAGAATCTGGAAAAACACTTCTTGTCCTTGTTGGCTGTTAAAGGGCCTGCTTGATAATGGCATGATGTTGTTGCTTTTTGAAAGCAATTTGAGAAGGAGATAGTAGTGAATTGATTAGCCCAAGATTTCCACGAATTTTCCCGAGAATTTCCTTCTATTTTGTGTTATTTTTGAGTTAATTATGCTTTGGAAATATTATTATTTGTATATTTGTACTTAATGTAGGCTTCCATGCATAATCAAGTATTTATATGGTGTTTAGCATGAAGTTCGAGGTAATTCTGGGCTGAAAAGTTGAATTACAAATTATTCGGTCAATGTCCGTTAAGTTCGTTAAGTATTCCATGGCAAATCAAGCTTAACGGAGGCTAACAACACTAACGGAGGATCAAATCGAGAGAGCTGCGAGGGGAAGGAACTTCGACAGCCACCATGAAACCTCTAGGGGCACCGGAGCAAATGTTGGATTCTCCCTTTTGCGTTGTCATCCTGCCGGTGGAGCCACGTGTCATCCGGTTGCCTACCTTATCCTTACCCATGACCCACGTCCTTCTTAATGGATCCAACCAGACCCGCGTCCCATCCGGCCCATATACCCTTCTTCCATCCCGCCTTCCCTCTCAGCCACGGCCCATTTCACAGGGTGACCGAACTATCCACGGTTACGCCTCGCCCTGCTGCGAACCCACATCACTTTTCCTTCCTCCTTTTTGCCCCAAACTCCATTGTGATGCCTAAACCACCCCTGCCTTCTTGTGCCTCAAATTGCTTCCCCATTTAATCTTCCCAACTAGCCTCATTCATAGAAAAGCCCCCATTACGGGCTGTAGAGCACTAAATTGGGACCAGCCCCATTTTACCCAAAAATTCCTCATTTCCTCCATTGATTGATCACCATTGAAGGTTTGGAGCTTCGAATCAAGAGCCAAGGATGCATCTACAAATGACTTCAACCCCGGATTTATGATTTGTTTGGTTTAATTCTTCCTATCTCTATTTTATGATAGTTGTTATGATTTCTAGGGTTGATTAATTTTGTAAATGTTGAATTGATTTGTGCTTAAATTATTTATGGAATGCAAATATTTTTATATATTAAATGTAGTGATTTAATTTAATCTCCCTCTTTATTTAGTACACATTCATGTTGTTATTTTGTGGACTTAATGCTTTTAATTGATTGATAATTAATTAAATGATTTTAGAAATACCTAGGATCCGCGAGACCTACCTTTCTATTTCGGACCAATAAATTTAATAGTTGGTGTTTTGTGACATACACCGATAGTCATTGTGAGACTTGTTTTGACCGGGATCGAACAACCTTAGCCATTCGCGAGGTCGGGGAGGTTAGAGTTGACTATAAGATGCGAGAGCCTATAGTTAACCTATGAGAACCCAAACCCATTACTTGTATAACATCGTTATAACATGCTCATTATGTGCCTTGACATGTTAACTAGTTCATATTGTTGAAGCCATGGTTGCATTAGGTTGACTGCGATCATAGTCGCTTGTATGCCTTCCTTACTTTGCACGCCTTGTGTACTTGCTTCGACCGCTGCCCTAGCACCCGACTAAGTCCTAATAGATCCTTAGTACTCTTCTAGCATGTTTTATAACTTCAATCATGGCCATTGTATGCTTGGTTGAGAGTTCGGAAGCCTTGTCGCTTCATTTGACCTTTTGACTCTTAGGGTCTCTCGGTTTGCCATCTTCTTGCCTCATTTCTCTAGACCTTGTTTACTAGTCCTTGACATGATTTAGAATGTCCATTCATGCTTGTAGTATCCTTGTTAAGCCCGTTGTTGAATCGTTTGATTGTTCGTCGTGAGTTTCGCCCTCGATTCCTCTTTGTTTCGAGTGATGTTCAGACGTGTTTTGAGTGTGTTAAACATCCCTAATGGTTTGGGGTTGCATTGGACACATTTAGGACTTGTTTTCAAGTCATTTTAGCCTTCTAGACACCTGAGCGCTCGCCTGGCCAAATGACTGAGCGAGTGCACAAAATCCAGCAGAACAAGAAAAGGAAAAGAGGCTGAGCGCTCGCTCAGACATCACCCTGAGCGACCGCTTAACACTTGCACCAGCATTACGGGATTTTCAATTTTTGATTTCTTGGCTTGAACCCTTGAACCCTATTCGACCCACTTCAAACCCCCACTTGATTTGTGACCTCTTTAGGCTTAATTTCAACCCTTAGATGTGTTCTAATCAAGGGCCATCATTAATCAACCAATAGAAACCTTAATAACTCAAGCATAGGATTGACCTTTTTTTGGTGACTTCATCTCCCCAAACACAAGTGACAGCCTTTGTCTTCCTCCATAGTCATTTGCTGGTTCTTAGAGAGAGAAAGCGAGCCTTGAAGATCCTCCACCTTGCTCGCTTGATTATCGGAGATCTGGCCATCAGATTTTCGATTGGAGACCACCAAATCGAAGCCCTTGCTCCCTAGTTTCTTAATCCTTGATTTGTTTTGTCATCCAACCGTTTGATTTCGAGCAAGGTAAGCACCCAATCCCTTGTTTTTGTATGCTCAATATCAAGCATGCTCCTTTCATGATAGTCTCTAGATACATGCTCAAGAAGACATGCACCGTGTTAATAACATGAAATTCCTTAAGTTAATTTTCTGTAAATTTTGGGTTAATGACTCATAATTGGTAATTTGGACTTGTGTCAAGTATGAATTGTGTTATAGAATGGATTTGGAATAACTTTTGTTCTTGGACTTGTGGTGAATTGTAACTTTAAAATGATGGTCATTCTAGGGTTCACAAATTGGGAACTTTGATCTTTATGGACTAAAAGGAATGAATGACTTAGTAGTCTAAATTTAAATGAATCAAGAACATAGAAAAGAGCAATGAATTGCATATATCATTCATCCTCTATTTGGAAATAGTTTAGCGATAACTCAACGGAATTGCACATAGAGAGTCATTGAACAATACCGACTCTACGATCAATCCCTACGACGTTTAGAGTTCGATTGAATTGTAATATAGCTTTCGAGTATTCTTAATT
>CM028383.1:19633672-19671961 GCA_013146195.2 Codonopsis lanceolata
ATACGACTTCCTACTCAAGGCATCCGCAACGACATTAGCTTTCCTGATGGTATGAAATAGCAGCCATGATCCTTAAGTTTCTCCATCCATCGCCTCGTCGCATATTCAACTCCTTTCGTGAGAAGAGATACTTCAAACTCTTATGATCGTGAATATTTCAAACTTAGCCTCAGAAAGATAATGCTTCCACTTGAAGCGTTTAAAAATAATAGATACAACTCAAGGTCATGTGTCGGATAATTCTGCTCATAAGGTGATAACTTCTTGAAGCATAGGCAATAACTCTCCCATTCTCGCATAAGCACGCAACCCAAGCCTTCTAACGAGGCGCTTATAAATCACAAAGTCCTCCGAACCACTAGGCAATGCCAAAATAGGAGCCGAGTCAACCTCCTCTTCAACTCCCCGAAAACTAGCCTCGCACTTATCACTCCATAAAAGAAGACTTCTTCTCGAGTCAAATTAGTCATCTGAGTAGCGATCTTCGAAACCCTCGATAAACCTACGGTAATAACCTCAAGCCCAAGAAACTACTATACCGCATTTCAGGCGTCTTCCACTTAGTAACTCAACCTGGATGGATCCACCGCGATACCATCACTAGACACCACGTGCCCTAGAAAGGAAACTTGTTCTAGCCGTAAGGCACACTTACTAAATTTCGCATAAAGTTGCTTCTTCCGCAAGATAGAAAGAACTCTCTCAAATGATTCTCATGTTCCTCTCGTGACTTGGAGTACACAAGAATGTCATCAATAAATACCACCACAAAGCAATCAAGATACTCATGGAAAACCCTATTCATCAAGTCCATAAAACCGCAGTGCGCTGGTCAATCCAAACGGCATCACAACAAACTCATAATGACCAACTGCATTTTAAGGCCGTTTTCGACATCCTCCGAACCCTCAACCGGTGATAGCCACTCCTCAAGTCAAACTTGGAATAGACAATCAACCCGAAGTTGATCAAAGAGATCATCAATGTGTGGCAAGGGATACCTATTTTTGATAGTAGCCCGGTTCAACTGCCGATAGTCTATACAAAGTCAAACTACCATCCTTCTTCCTCACAAATAACACCTGCACCCCAAGGAGATACACTCGCTTAATGAACTCCCTATCTAGAAGTTCCCGCATGATCCTTCAACTCTCACTGAGCCATACTGTAAGGTGCCCTAGAAATAGGCGAAGTCCCCGGCAATAGTTCAATACAAAACTCTAGCTCTCTGCCTGAGGTAAAGCATACTCTAAGAAAAGACATCGTGAACTCATTAACTACCGAATATCTTCTAACTTAAAGAGACATGCTAGTATCAAGTACACAAGCTAAATACCCCGCACACCGTGATAAGAGTTGTCTAGCCCGCAGCGTAAATAATATGAACCCCATTCATAGCATGATCACCCCGAAACACAAACTCCTAATACCGGCATGGCAAAAGTTACTTTCTTACGACGGCAATCAACTAAAGCATGATGTACACATAGCCAATCCATACCAAGAATCACATCAAAGTCTCTAATAGGCAATACTACCAAATCAAAGATGCAAGACTCGATCATGAACAAGCACACAGCTTTATAGACTTCTCGACGCCAACAAGCAATCACCCAACGGCGTGACACCTCAAGCACGTAAGGCAACCGGGCAGTAACACATAAATGTTCTAAGATGCGATGCAACATAAGAATGAGTAGACCCTGATCTATAAGAACTCGAGCATGATGACCGAAGACCGAAAGAATACCTCCGATCACGTAAGTAGACTCGGGAACACCTCGCCGATCAAGTGCGAACACGAGCTCAAGCTTTGACGCCTATCGCTGCCCCTTTGGACCTGCATCGCCGAATCGACTTCAAGGATCGAGCCGCTCTAGACTTAGGAACGCTTTGCCGATGATTGATCTCCACAACTAAGGCAAGTACCAAGCCCGGTCCTGCACTTCACTAGTATGCCCAATCTTATTACAATAAGAACAAGTCAATGGTCCACCGCCTCGAGCCCTGCCGCCTCGAGGAGAAGGAGCACTACTACCACGACTCTGACGGGCGCCTATCCTGCCCACTAGATCGATGCCTATTCCGACCACCATTGCGACTTGCCTGATAGCCGCACCGATTTCCGATGATCGACCTCTACCGTCGCCCGCGAAGACTGCCGCCGAGAAGAATGCATGTGAGGCTTTATCTCGTGCTCCTCAATGTCTCGCTGATCTCATACGCACGATCTACCGCACTGCACTGCTAACTCAGGATAACAACCGCTTCCTCATTAGCCTTTCAACCCTTCACGAACCTCTCGGGTCCTGTGTCTCTCATCTTGCACCGATGTGCAATAACAACGACAACTCGCTGAATTTAGAAGAATACCGAGCTATAGTCATGGAACCCCGCCCACCCCTCGAACTCTTTCTCCTTCGGCTCAACCACAAGAGGCACATAAGTAGCCCTAAACTCGCCTCAAATGTAGGCCACACTGCGCCACCCGATTCAACTCCCAACTAGCAAGTAGAACCTCCCACCAATGATGGCGGCTCCTCTAAGCTTATACGCAGCCAAGATCACTTTCTCCTCATCCGTGCAATCCAAAGGCCGCAAAGATCTTCTTCACATCCTCAAGCCATAGCTCGGCCATACTAGCATCCGCCTCCCTCAAAAGATGGAGGCTTCATTTTCAAGAATCTCTAACACAAAGATTATTCCGTGCCCTGCACCCTAAGTGGTATACCGCACGCGTGGCGACACTCCTCGCCTCCTGCTCGGGGTGGCGGTGGTGGAGGTACATTCGACTTGACCTATCTCGAGCCATCTCGGCCATAAACTCCGCCATGCGATACAAATCTGCCATCCGAGCATTCATGCCCACTGGATTCTGGGGTGGAGGTGGCAACTCCTCCTCAGTTCCTCAGAACTCTCCGGGTTCGCTTACCTCGGCTCACGGTCGCTTAGGATTCACCATCAAGCACCTATAAGAATTCACTCGACGTTAGAACATCACACCAAGAAACAACCCACCTAGGCCATGGAACCTATCCTGGCCGATAGCTAACCTATAAACAAGCTCTGATACCAACTGTGCGACTGCCCGGCCCGAGGTGGAACCGGCCTGACCGCCCAAATAGGAGGAAACAAGTAAACAAATAACATGCAAGGACTTAATTTAAGAAAACGACGTGACGCAACATTAGAGACGAGCACGCCCAAAGGCCAAAAAAGATTTTTAAAACCTTTCAAACCCGATAAACAAGTACAATAAAACCAAGTCATCGGCGACACTACATGCCGAACCAAGCTAACAGCTAATGGACAAGGATTATGTAAGAGCTAATAGGATGCTCAATGAAGACTTAAACGTAGGAATATTAACAAGGTAACCAAAGCTCGGCTTACACAATGCCTGCACAAAAGGGATTACAAGTACTACAAGTGATATAACTACCAAGAGCTAACAAGAGTTACAAGATCAAGTTCTATACAACATCTAAACCACCCTTCAAATATCAACGGAGGACCAAAAAGGCACAAAGCACGAACACAACAAATCTCAACGAGCAGACCTCGTCTTGCTAGGATCTAAAGCAAGAAAGGGGGGTAAGTCATAAAGACTTGTAAGCTATCAATCATGCATGTCATGGCAATATGCAACATACAAGGCAAGATATCGTCACATAAGCATAGAGGTCATATATCCAAGATGCACATTGTTTCACATAGGTGCGCATAATTAGATCACATAGGATAAGGATATATGGAGAGCCGGCCGCACGTAGTTCCCGCATACAAGCGTATCTGAATGTGCGGTATCGAATGTAAGTACATCGATCTTCCGAGGAGATGCCCGGATAGACACACCAATGATGCTCTAATGACATGAAGTGGGTTATCACCGTGGCCACAAGGGAGGCGTGTGTGAACAAAGACGGTATACCGACTCATGCAAATGCCAAGTAGTGTTTACTTAACAAATTTCAAGTTGAACGAGGTCGACAAGAGCGATCTCGCTCATGACAAGTAAATTATTCTCATCAATAACCAAGTAGGATTGAGTTCGACAAGAGCGAACTCACATGTCAATTAGGCATTCTATAATATGACATTCAAAATCAAGCATGGTAATCAATCCAAGTTCAAGAGTCTAGAATTATTATTCTTAGGGAAACGTGTTTAGAACGTCAGTAGGATTGATCGGTGAGCCGGTATTGTTCAATGGCTCGCTAAACTTGACTCGCTGAGTCGCCTCTAACAATTCATCCAATAGAGTTTAAATGCTAAATGCATCCTAAACCCTTTTCTAAGTTCTCAGATACGATAGACTAGGTCATTAATCCTCTTAACAACCATAGTCAAGAATTATCAATAATTCAAATTCAAGGGGACCTTAGAATCATTATTTCAAAGGTTAATAAAATGCAATGGTCCAAGAACATTAGTTATTCCTAGAGGACATAGAACACATTTAATTCTAAGCATAGGACCCAATTCAATAGGATGAACAATTCATAGCATATGAAACCCTAGAAATCATAATCTCTAAGAGTTGTCAAAATCCATTAGTCCAAGAACAATAGTTGTTCCTAAGGAGGCATGAACACATTTAATTCTAGGCATAGGACTAAATTAACAAGGTGAACATATTATTCAAAATCTCAAAAGACCAAATCATCATCAATCATGGCATGGGCATGGTAGGAGCATGGGAATCATAAGAAGAGGGGGACATGGCATTTCTAGCATACAACCTAAGGGGAATCAATAGCTTACCTTACACCCAAGAAAAAGATGGAATGAGCACAAACTATTCGGATGGAAACGTGCCTCGACGATAGCTTCACTTGTGGTCTTGCTTGGCAATCGAAGGTCGGGAGCTCAATCTATGGTAGAAACACACACTAGTCTCACCTTTCTACACACACAAGGCTTGGGGAAGAGAGAGAAGAAATGATCTGAAATGGAGGTTTAAGTTTGATCAAAACAATGGGAGGCTTTTATATTTATGCATGAAGTGGGTGGAATTCCACATGTCACAAGGAGAGGGATTGCCAATCCACTTGTCAAGTGGAGGGAGATTGGGGTTAGTGTTAATCTAACTTGATTAGGGTCTAATAGGTAGGATTAGAGTCAATTAGGATGGGTGTTTAAGGGTATAAGTGGTCACAAAAGATTGCAAGAGAAAAATCCCGTAGGATGAACTTCAAAGAAGCGAGGCGCGCTCACCAAATCCAAAGGGCGCCTCAGACTCGAGACCATCTCCAAATTGCAATTGCTCCCGATTTGAGGCGGCGCTCACTCGATTCCCGTGCGGGCGCCCGGGCTTCGACCTGCTCTAAGTCTAAACAAGTCCTAATGGTCCCAAACTCATGGGCAACCATTCTAAGGTCCAATCCAACTCAAAACAAGTCAGAAACACACCCGAACAACAACCGGAACAAGGTAGGACAAGGCTCGAATCATGCGACGATTGGTTAACGAATCAACCACGAATCAAACACCAATAAAACTAGGATAACTTGGGCATGGAAAAGGCTTGTTTAAACATGGTTATGACTTGAATACAAGGCCGAGAACTCAACGAACACTTCAAGACGATGAAATACAAGCAATACGAGAAACGAGGGAAATCGCTAAGGCCAAAACAAAGCAAGAAGGTTTCTAAACTTCCAATCAAGCTTACTATGATCAAGGTGAACGTTCTAGGTCATCTATGAAAGACAATAGAACTCTAACAAGTCTTGGTTGAGTGCTAAACATGCTAAGGCAAACACTCAAAACACAACGGCAAGGCAAGCAATGCATAGAAGGTATTCAAGCAACTAGGCACGTAATACTCTAATGTGAGCATGACATGGACAAATAGAAGTATCTAACATGTTAAGGCATAATAGAAACATGTTATTAAGGTATAAAACAAGTAATGGGTTTGGGTTCTCACAAAATAACCTTATATAAAATCATGTTATGGTATTCTAGCTCAACATTAAATAAATATGCTATCATTAAAGTATAACATCTCATCACAAATCCATGTCAAGGCATTTTAGTCTTAACAATAATAATTTATACCTTTGGCATAAAACAACATTCCCATAATATTCATGTGATAGCATATATGCTTAACAACATTAATCAATATAATATCTATTAAGTATAACATGTAAGGAACCAAAACAAACATCATATCATATCCAAATTCACCAAGCACGTTCTTCACTTAAGAACTTGTGAAACAATTTATATATATAAGGGATATGATACCATTACCAAAATTCCTCCGCGCGTGTCGCTCCTACAAAAACACGTGCAAAACCCTTATGTGCCCTCGATATCCTCTCGTAGATATCGGCGTCCCGAGCAGTCTCCGCTCGCCCGCCGAGTTCCATAGTTATCAAAGTCATGTGTATTACTACAACTAAGATTAACTACTTCCCCACCGTGGCCATCGATGGAGGGGTGTGTGCAAACCCGGCACGGCGATCCATCGCGATCACGAATCCCATAATTCGTGAAGACGATGTATCGACCCACCAAAGACTCAACAGACCGACGCCAGCTGGAATCAAAACCCAAGCACAAGTAATATATACTCATATGCTCAAAACAAGTAGGTAAGCACTCTACCATCACACTAGTCATGCAATTTATCCATAACTAGCATAAATATCCCAACCGAGTATCATATAAGCTCTCTTAATCAAGTGTGCTTCACACACTTCAAAACTTCTTGGAGACTCGACCTCCATGAATTCTACCCAATATTCCATAGGACTTAAGATTATAGTTCCTAGGATTCATACTAACCCAAAGGTTAACTCCGTTGAGTTCAATCTATGTTTTCCGAAAATTCAAGGAATAGAAGCATAGGCTTCAACATCCCCATATATTCATAACTATCGCCAAAACCATAAACCCAATGTTCAATAAAATCATATAAACCCAATAAAACAATTAACAATGTAACTTAGAACAAATTAGCCATCTTGTGCATAAATTCATTCAAGTCACCATACCAATCATAATTTCCATTTCATGATTAAATCATACAACATGGTTTAATATAATCTATTAAACATATAAGACATATTAATCAAGCTCACATCAATAAATTGCAAGCTAAAACAAAATTAGGGCAAGGCACCCTCCATGTATCTCAACCAATTCAACATCAATTCTCATGGATAATCAACATAATCAAGTTCAATAGACTAGTTAGAACATGAATTTCACATATATCATGGTCTCACATAGGTCAATCAAGTTCTATCATTCAATTGGAAAACCTAGGGTTCATGCTTCTTCTCTAACCTAATGGCTTCCATTGACCTCAAATAACACAAATGGTTGTTTCCCTAGGGTCAATGGAGCCCAAAAATCAAAGGAAGAGAGGTAGAAACTTACCAATTTCGGCCCTCACAAACTGCCCAGTTCGAACTCAAAGGATGAAGCCGTTCTTCTCACTCCACTCTCTTCAAACTTGCGGGTTAGATGGAGAAGAAGACTCCCATCTATGGATTCCAAGCTCAGCCCCTTTGAAGCCCTAGAATCGCCTCCTCTCAAGCCCTCTCTCACGTCGTGGCTGAAGTGTTCGCAGGAGACGCAAGAAGATATCGCAAACTGATGGCCGAACAATGAGAGAAAGAGAGCGGCTAATTTGGTTTATATATGGGGGATTAAATCCTCTAATCAAGTCACTAATTACCCTTAAATCTCTTAATAGATGTTTAGGATTAAGATTAGGCTAAGTAATTGAGTTTAGGATAGGTTTAGATTGGGT
Organism: Codonopsis lanceolata; assembly: GCA_013146195.2. Lineage (NCBI taxonomy): Eukaryota > Viridiplantae > Streptophyta > Magnoliopsida > Asterales > Campanulaceae > Codonopsis > Codonopsis lanceolata. The sequence continues at coordinate 19,641,444 of CM028383.1, forward strand.
TTAAGTAGGCAAAAATTCGGACAGCGCACAAACTGAGGCAAATCCCGTAATTCTGGATTAATGACCCTTGCGGTCGCATCTCAATGCGATGCGGCGCATCAAGCTTCCTCGGCAATCCTACTTTTCGTTTCTTGCTCGGTCAGGACTCTCCGCATGCATTCTCGAGTCCTTCCAAGCCAAAATTGGTCTACAAATCAACCTTAATAACCTCCAAACAATAACCAAAGCAATCAAGCCTCAAACCCCAACAAAACAAGGTCAAGAACTTCGGTAACTCTCCGACGCACCAGAAAAAGTCAAACTGAGAAGGGTTAACACTAGAATCAAACTAGCAACCAAACCGACAATGCAACAAGCATCAAACCAATATCCAAGGCATGTTAATGATGTTATAAATGCCCTCTAACAATTATCCATGTGTTAATCACATAAAACATAAACCCGAGATTCAACACATCTCGCGAAAGAAAAATGCATATGTGCATCTCAAACAACGTCAATGATCATGCTATTGACTCTAAACATAAACGGGAGCTAAATGAACATATTCATGATGATTATAAGTGTATGAATTCATGCATAACACATGCAAGAAACATTTCAGCGTCTTACATTGGCGGCCATAGCCGCCGGTTGATTTGAAGAAAAACCCTAAACGGCCAACTGAGAGAGCTTTCTAGAGAGAGAAATGACGCGCAAACCACTAGATGCATTATCACCCAAGAACATAAATTTAGGAACACTCGGCATATCAAAAGTAACCCTCTTACTAAAGCAATCAACAAAAGCATGATAAGCGCACAACCAATCCATACCGAGTATCACATCAAAATCATAAAGTGGCAACACTACCAAATCCACATGCAAAACATGTTCATCCACAAGTACATCGCATGCTTTATAAACTTCTGAAGCCAATAAACATTCCCCAAGCGGGGTAGAAACTTTAAGCACGTAAGGCAAAAGGCGAGGCAATACACGCGATCAAAAAGTGTGATGCAACATACGAATGTGATGATCACGGATCTATAAGTACTCGTGCTTCACTATCGAAGATAGAAAGCGGTACCTCCAATAACGCGGCATCGACTCGGTATTCCCTCCGGTCTAAAAGCAAATACACGACCCTGCACCTTTGCCTTCCCATCACTATCTCTCTTAGCCCCAACAGTAGGCTGACTCGATCCTCCTGGCTGATTACCCCTCAACTTAGGGCAATTCCTCTTCACGTTCCCTACAGCTCCACAATAGTAGCACTCCACCGGTGCCCCACTCTTCCTCCAACATTTATCCTATGTGTGCCCCATCTTCGAACAATAGGAGCATACCACAATCATGCTACGATCTCCCTGACTCGGTGTAGAAGCAGCTCCTCTACCACCTGACTGATTCCTTGCCTACCCTTCATGATTAAATTTACCATTTCCCTTCCTGCAATCATTGTGCCCATGATAATTCCCTTGATTACTCGATCCATTACCTCATCCCGAAGACTGTCTAGGCTGTGAAGAAAAACCCGAATTACCCATGACACGATGCTCCTCGATGTCTCTCTCAATCACATAGGCTCTATCCACTGCCTTCCTATACTCCACGAACTGATGAGATAACAGCTGTCTCCTATACTCCGTCTTCAAGTCCTTCACAAATTTCTGCATTCTCTTGGCCTCATCCGGAATGAAATGAGTGCAATAGCGTGCTAGCTCCATGAACCTCGCTGAATACTGCAATATAGACATAGCTCCCTGCACTAGGTCAAGAAACTCCTTCTCCCTCTTCTTTCGAACAACCTCCAGAACATATGAAGCTCTAAATTCCCTAACAAAGTTAGGCCATGTGTAGGGGACTCTAAGCAGTCCCAACTCTCTCTAAGCACTTGCCACCAGTGCTCCGCAGCGCCCTCTAGCTTAAACACTGCTAGTACCACCTTCTGCTCATCATCACACCTCAACGGTGCAAATATCTTCTCTAGATGCTCGATCCACAACTCGGCCTTCGAAGCATCCGGTTCCCCATCGAACTGTCTTGGTTTCAGCTTTACGAACTTCTCAAGCATCGAATCCCCGTGGTGTCTAGCATCTTGTACCGATTCTAACTTTGCGGTCTTTGCTGCTAGCTCTGTGCTGGCGGTGGTTCAACCCTACCAAAGCCCCTTTGATTCATCTTGTTCATCTTCGCAAGCATTCCCCTATACATGGTAGCCATAGCTTTGAAATGCTCCTCCGGCGTCCGAAGTGGAGGAACCTCTGGCTGACGGTTCTCATTAGTCTCTCTACCACCATTTGTGCCTCTACCAGCACTACCTCCGGTGCTAGTACCAGCTCTAGTGTCAACCATCTTATCCTACAAGAACACTCTTCGTTAAGATAGAACTATCACACAAAACCAACCCCTTAAGCTAAGGAACCTATCCCGACGAATAGCTAACTTATAAACATAAGCTCTGATACCAACTGTGGCGACCCAACACGGATCCCAAGACGAGACCCCGAGGTCGTGCCGCCTAAAAGGAACATAACAAAAACAAATAGCAAATAGTGGGTAAGGCAATAACGACGATACGCCAAAAACTTTAACATATGCGGAAGCGTAATATAATTAAACGATGACGCCCGAGCTAACAAGCTCAAACTAACACAACCTTAGAGATAATGAATCTCTTGGTCCAAAAATAAAATCATGTGACGCAACAATAGGCACGTATAACAATTTATAGCAATTATATACCAAGTCATCGGCGACGTTACGGCCGGAACCCAACATTAAACTAAGTCTACAACTCTAGTCTAACGTGCTTAACAGCTAAAAACATGTCGGATAACAAACATAATAAAAAAACCAATACATGGTTAAAACAACTAAAGCATGATCATCGTAAATACACAAGGCACGACTAACACATGTCGGCTCTCAAGAGATTAATTACTAATTGACATATGTACTAATATCAAACAAACAAAGTCTTGCTACCCCACATAAAGTTTACATAACTTTATGTTCCCATCATCCTTGCCAAAAGAAAAGATACTAAAACTACAAGGTAGCAACCTCGTCAAAAACTTCACCAATACAACTCGATAATCACTTTGAACCGCTCGCTCGGCTCGGATCTAGGGAAAACAATCAAAACAAATAGGAGTAAGTCATAAAGACTTACCAAGTTACTAACATAACTTCCTATCATGGAATCATGCTCAACAATAATAATTCATGCTATTGGCATAATATACATTTCATAAATAATCATGTCAAGATATCCATACTTAACAATTTGGAGTATCATGTTATCAACAAGTATAACATTTCATTAAATCATTCAACCATCATATCGTATCATATTCACGTAGCACATTATTCACATATAAGCACTCGTGAGTCAATTCATATAAAAAGGGATAAGATACCGTTGCCATTTTTCCGCCCTGTCGCTCCAGCAAAAACACGTGCAAAACCTTTATGTGCCCTCGATATCCCTTTCATGGATATCGACGTCCCCGAGACATTTTCCCACTCGAGTTCCGTAGTTATCAAAGTCATGTTTCCATACTACAACTAAGATCAACTACTTCCCTACTGTGGCCATCGATAGAGGGGTGTGTGCAACCCGGTGCGGCGATCCATCAAAATCACGAATCCCAGAATTCGTGAAGATGATACATCGTCCCGCCAAAGACTCAACAAACCGACTCCAGTTGGACACAAACTTCAAGAACAAGTAATTCATATTCATATGCTCAAATAAGTAGGCATGTACTCTACAATCATCTAGTCATGCATTTAAATTCACAACTAGCATATAATCACATTAGAGACAATATTAAGACTCTAATCACCAAGTGTTCATCATACACCTTAAAATGCTTGGAGGCTTAACCTCCATTAATACTACCCCAAAATTCGTAGGACTTAGGCATATCACTCCTTAATGTCATACTAACCCAATGGTCAACTCCGTTGAGTCATAATCAATCTTTCAAAAATTAGGGTATAGAAGCCAATGGCCACCATACTCTCCTATGTCCATACTAACATAAACAAATAGGTTACTAAGGTCATTAAACCCATAAATCCCCAATCAAACAATTAATTAGTCAACATAGAATCAAAGTCACAAACTAGGCATATATATTCATTCTTGTCATTTCATCAAATATGAGCCTAACCATTTCATCAAACATGCTCCCAACACTTAAACAAACAAGATAGAATAATTCATCATCTATCTCTACACACGAATATCATCATAATCATGATTTACAACATGTTCATTCAACCAAAATTTCATCATCTAGCATATAGTGAAACATGGCATCTCTACAAGCCTAACCATTTCATCAAACATGCTCCCAACACTTAAACAAACAAGATAGAATGATTTATCATACATCACTACACATAAATAACATCATAATCATGGTTTATAATCTGTTCATCCAACCAAAAACTCATCATTTAGTATATACGAGAACATAGCATCTCTACAAGCCTAACCATTTCATCAAACATGCTTCCAACACTTAAACAAACAAGATAGAATGATTTATCATACATTACTACACATGAATAACATCATAATCATGCTTTATAATCTGTTCATAATCTGTTCATCCAACCAAAAATTCATCATTTAGCATATACGAGAACATGACATCTCTACAAAGTCCTAAGTGCTCTCATTGACCGCATATAGCAAGATTGTTTTCCCTAGGGTCAATGAGGCTAAAATAAATAGAAAGAGATGTTGTAACTCACCTTAAATCAGCCCTACAAGTTGAACAAAACGAACATGCAAAGGTGGGTATGTGTTCTCCTTGACCTCCTCTTCTCTTCTATGGATGGGTTTTGGAAATGGCCTCCTCAAGCTTTGGCCACCATTTTTGATCACTCAAGAACCTTCAAGAAACCCTCTCTAACCTTAGAGAAATGATCAGCCACGTTTTTTGGAGAGGATGACTGAATAGGATGATTTAGTGGAGGTATTGGTCACTCTATGGCTGAAGTGGGGTGGGAGGAAGTGTCCAATGCATGTTTGTGCATGTCGATGTCTCTCTTTACCAAGTGGCTTGCATGCACTTAAAGACTCTCAAAACTTGTTGAGCATGCATTGGTGGATAGGTAGGACGAACTAGGGTGGTTTAGGGTGCGTTAGGTTGGGTTTGGGTAGGGTTAGGTTAGCCAAATTGGTGAAATAGCAGAAAATTCCCGTAACCAGAATCTACCAACATGCGGTCGCATGGTAGCTACATGATGCGAGCGCATCATGTCTAATCCTCATAAAATTTTCATTTTGCTCCCTCGCAAGTTCTAGGTCTCTCCCCCTTGCACCCTCAAGTCCTCCAATGCACGAAATGGTCTAGAATTCAACCTTAAAGGAATACAAATCATAACCTAAACAATCCATGTTCAAACTCTCACTCAAAGATGGCTAGAACTCAAGAAGGATACTCCCGAACGACAACCAAAATGGTCAAACGAAGAAGGGTTAACCCTAGAATCAAACTAGCAACCAAACCGACGATGCAACTAGCATTCAACCGACATCTAAAGCATGTAAATGATGTTATGAATGGTCTCTAACATTAATCCAAGTCTTTACAACATAAATCACAAACCCGAGTTTCAAAGCATCTCGTGAAGGAAAGGTGCAAACGAGCATCTCAAACGACGTCAATGAACATGCCATCAACTTTAAACATATGATTGAGCTAAGTTAACATACTAATGATGATTATGAATGTATGAACTCATGCAATAAACAATCATGTAATAAACTAGGGTTTTACAGTCTGCTAAGCACACATCGACCCCCATTCGACTTCATTTCTTAAACTCACATTAACTTAAGCTTTTAAAGCCTATACACTTTTGCCTACGTTGGAGAGAGTAGAACTTGGGTTGGGAATTGATGATGTATGGGACTGTCATTGCAAAAGATCCTCCAATAGTTTCATCTTCTTCGTTGTATTCTCCGTTATTATGTTCCCAAAAAAAGAGAAAAGAAAGAAACGGAGTGAAGAGATGAAAATTAAAAGAAAAAGGAATGCAAAAGAAATTAAATGATGGCATAGCCAAAAAGGAAAAGAATATATAGTGTGGCACTTAGTTTTAAAATGAATAGATAGTAAAGTACAACTTTGGAGGAAATTTCCCATTTTTTGTCTTTTCAGGTCCTAGCCTAATGCATGTATCCATGCAATGGAAGCAATGAGGATTTAGGGTAGTTGTACTATCTCGCTTTGAATTCCTTTCTTTCTTTTTGCTACCCCTTTTACCCTTGGCCTTACATTACAAGCTTAATGAAGTCCTATTGATCTAGTGCCGCTTTATCATGATGTATCTTTCTTGATTAGATACTACATTTTTAATTGATCCTTGTTTCATTTATACATTTCTTGGTAAAGCTCAATGTGTTAGCATAATCTTAGCTATTGCAACTGACTGGGTATTGAGGGTAGATTCTACTTTAATTTTCACATGTTTTTATTTCAAAATATTGGAGAATGAATGTTGTGTTTTGCTTGATTAAATTGTCTAAGTTTGGAAATGCTATATGAGTGGGTGTTCACATAGTTGAATAATCATAGTACTATTTGCATAATGAAGTGAACACATTTGGTAATGGGAGTATTCCTTACACATGTGTAGAGCATTCCTTGAGACAATCCCTAATTTTTGCATTGTTCAGACTTGAGAATAAAAACAAAAAGATTTTATATATTTATTTATTTTTTCTTTGGTAGTTTAGTTTTAATTGCTTTTGTATTTATCTGCATAGTTGAGTCTCTCTTTTGAGTCTCCTTGAGTTTGTAGGTTTCTAGAGGAGTGCAAATAATGTCACCTTCCAAAAAGATTTTCTTATTTTTGTACTTTTATTGTTTAGTTACTACTTTTTTTTATTTGTTTACTCGTGGACAAGCAAAGTGTAAGTTTGGGGGTATTTGATAGATGTATTTTATACGCATCTATTGTGTATATATTCCTACTTAGATTGTGTTTTTCCATGAGTTATTAAGCTACTAATATGGGTTTGTAGTGTTTTTATGAGTTTCAGGTTTATTTGGAGATTTTATCAACTTGAAGGCCTTTTCTATGCATTTAGAGACTCCAGGGGCCAGAGTGCAAATTCCAAAAAGTTGAAAGTGTAAATTCCAGAAAATGGGACTAGGCGCTAGCCTAGCCCCGTAGCCCAGGTCACCGCCTTATTTCCAGTAAGGCCTGTCCAGGAGAAGAACTTCAAGCGCTCGCCTACTCCAAAGGTTGAGCCATCGCCTTGATTCCAGTAGCCAGCCTCTGGAGAAACATCTTCAAGCGATCACCTAGTCCCCAAGCTAAGCGACCGCCTTCCCCCATTTTTCAGCCTGTCCTGTTTTCTAATTTCTCCATTTTGTAAACCCAATATAAATACAACCCTAGTAGTTCAGTTTTAGGGATCCGAAATTATCAATCTTTCAGCCATTCTGAAGACTGAAAATACACTTTGATTTATTTTCTTTGCCGATTATTGAAGATTGATGATGTATTCTCCATTTGTAATTGTTTGTTCATCACCTGTGATGAACTAACCACATCTGTTTAGGAATTAGAGGTAACTTGTATCAAATCTTATGTTCCAATTATAATTTTTATTATATCAATTATTGTTTATCATTTAGATTATCTTTGATTTGCATTGAAACTATCGCATAATGGTTGTGTTAGTGAATGTGTAGGCTCTTGGGTATAATGAATTACATGATCTAAATGCATACGTTAGACGAACATAAGAGTCGATACAAGTGAATCATAATTCCTAGATTTTCCAAAACTATTAATCCTCGATTAATCAGTGATCTTTACATTCAGTTAAAGCCTTCCTTAAATTAGTTTAAATAGTCAATATTTAGTTTTTAATGAATTACAAATCAAAACCTCCCCTTTAGGTAAAAATTATTTTTATTTCCCTTCCGATTAAATTATGTTTATTGATCTTTCTCTCTGTGGTTCAACCCTTGCTACGGCATACCTATACTTTCATAGACTCATGCACTTGCGAGGTATTTTTATAACACATCAGCCACTCTTTCAGGTTTTCAACCTACCGAGCTAAAGAGAGAGATAAAGTATTGGGGTCATCGCAGCATTCTATATTAGCACTACTCGGGCCTATGCGTAGTATCGTTTCAGTTTATCCATGTTGAAGGGTTGAACTAGATCTTCGCCATTCTATTTTGTGAGGAACATGGCACCTCCTGACTGTATCTGTTTAACTATGTACGGTCCCATCCATGGTGACTTCCACTTTCCCCTGGTGTCGACGTAACAAGGGGGGCTTTTCTCTGCCTACCCGGTCCCCTACTTGGATGTTTCAGCCTTTGACCTTTTTATTGAATGCTCGAGCAATTCTTCTATGATACGCTCGTGTGTGCTCTAAAACTAGCAATCTGCGCTCATCAATTAGTGCTAACTCATCGTAACATTGCCTAAGCTAGTCAACTTCAGTTATATCTGCTTCCATGATACTCTTAATGAAGGAATCTCGACCTCAACTTCCAATCAACTTCCATGCCGTATGCTAAAGAATATGGTGTAGCCCTTGTAGGTGTTTGGGTTGATGTGCAGCATCCCCAAAGTGCTAATGGCAATTTATCGAGCCAATCTTTTCCCGTTTCCGCCATTTTTCGGATGATGTTCTCAAGTGTTTTGTTAGCAGCCTCAACTGCTCCATTGGCTTGTGGCCAATAAGGGGATGACTTGTGTCGTTGTATTATGAATTCATCGAGTAGCCTATTAACTTTCACCTCGAAGTGTATGTCATTTTCGAAGATCATTTCAAATGGTACCCTTATCTGTAGATGATGTTAGTTCTAAAGATTTCAGCCACTTTCTTGGCACTTAGTTTTTTTAGGAGGTGGCCTCTACCTATTTGGTGAAGTAGTCTATGGGTACCTGGACATATTCGTGACCGTTTGTCCCTTTCGGGTGAACCTATCCTATGACATTGATTCCCCAGGTTGAGAAGGGACAATTGGCTACTGAGTTGTATAATATGTGCGGGAGTACATGCTGCAAATTGGCGAAGCACCGACACTTGTCGTAGTGACGTACCGAACGGATGTAGTCGGTTTCTAGTGTACTCCAATAATATCCCTGTCAGATAGCTTTCTTGGAGAGCATGTGTTTGTTCATATGTGGGCCACAGGTACCACCATGCAATTGGTCCCTGACTTGTTTTGTCTGGACTCGATCTATACATAACAGGTTCAGACCCTGATAATGCCTTTTATAAAGGCTATCTCCGCTAATAACAAACTATGCGACCCATCGACAAAGGGCAATCCTTCCTTTTATGTATAAGCCAACTGGGTACTCATTTTTCTCGAGTACATACCAAATGTCCGTATACCAAGGCTTAGTGCTTTCCTCAATAGCTATGTTGATGCTAAAGCAGTAAGCAAAAGTGACTCTTTTTCCTACTACAAATGGTTGTATGTTCATTTCTGATGGGGACCTCGACCAGTAAAGCCAAGGTGGCTAATGTATCAGCGAAAACATTTATGTCTTGCGGCAAGTAATGGAAAGATATGTCGTCGAACTTCTTTATAAGGGTAGTTAGACGAGTATGATAAAGCTGCAGGCGGGGATCTTGCGTTTTCCATTTTCCTCCGATCTGATTTATTATGAGAGTGGAATCACCAAAGACTTCTAATTCTCTGGCCCCCTTTCGAAGTGCCTTTTCTAGACCAAGAATGTAAGCTTCGTATTCGATAGTGTTATTGGAGCATTCAAATTCCAACCTTATTGCTATAGGTGTATGAGAATCTGTTGGGTCGATGAGCAGTATTCCTATGCCAAACCTCTTTTATTGGCAGCTCCATAAAAGAATAATTTCCATTTGGTATCATGATTTGTGATCTCACAAATGCCTTCATTTGGGAAGTCTGGCTCCTCGACATTTTTTGTTTCTAGCGGTAGATTTGCTAGGTGGTCTGCAATTATGCTACCTTTGATTGACTTGCAGGTAACATATGTAATATCAAATTCGTTGAGTAGGAAAGACCATTTGGCTAAACAACTGGAGAGGGACGGCTTTTTGAAGATATATTTGATTGGGTCCATTCTGAAGATCACTCGACCTGGTTGTTCTTGTAAGTATGTTTTGAGCTTCTGTATTTCCCAAACCAGGCTTGTACATCTTTTCTCTAAAGTTGAGTAGTTAAGTTTGCTACCTTGTAACTTTCATCTTACAAAGTAGATGGCATTCTCGGCATAGGAATCTTTTCTTTCCTGTGCGAGCATGGCTCCAACTACGTGTCTATGACAGTAAGGTATAACAATAGTGGCTTGTGTGTATGAGGGGGAGCTAGAATTGACAGACTAGCAAGATATCTTCTATCTACTTCAATGGTGAGTGATCGATGTTTTATTTTAATATTTTTCCTTGCAAGTGGACAAGACTATTATAGAATAGTTTTGGGAAGCAAGGGTCGAACCACAGAGATTTGGATTTGATTATAGTAAATTTAACTAAACTATTAAAATAAAACAATTAATAACTAATGAGTTTTTTTTGGTTTTATATATTAAATTAACTAGAAAGCAATAAAATAATCTAACTAACAAAACATATAAATATGAGATAAATCAAAGATTTGTAAATTGACTAGGAATTAGGATTCACTTGTATCTATTCTATTGTTTAATTCAAAATAATTATCATTCAATTTCTTGGGTTCGTTCACAAAAGATAGATATAGGCGTTGAACAATTGGTTCAGCCTCCATCCCATAAAATTCATCCATTCTATATCCTAAGCACAAGAACATATAATCTATCTGTCACCTAGATTATGATCTATCTGTCACCTAGATCATGTATGAACCTGGTCCTAACTTATCACTCTCGTGCATCGATAGGTCTAATTTATTGTGATGGTGAGCCAGTGTACGACATATGCACATTGGTCATGCAGTTATCTACACCTCTAGGCCTTTATTATTTGCGATTACATTCATTTGTTCAAAGTGAAATAATAGAGGGATTGATAATCACCACAATCAACAAGAATTAAATGAATAAGAATTAATATAAAACAATATATTTGATACAAGTTACCTCCAATTCCTAGATTATGGAGTTAGTTCTCCATAATTGAGAGTACAAAACCTTGAACCATTCTTGGAGAATTTTTCTTCATAGACAAAGAAAAATAATACATAACTTCTCTCTCCCCTTTTTTCCTAACTAAAGAGGTCTATTTATACCTAATTAATCATATAACACGGAGGAAAAGGAGATACAATATAATTAAAACACTAAAAAGAATTAAACTAGGACTTTCACGTTTCCCAAGGTAATTAGAACACATAAAGTGGGCGGCTGAAATTTTGCTGGAAATTCTGAATTTTCAACTTTTACACTTCAAGTTTTCAGCTTTTGCAGTTTGGTCCCTGAAGTTCTTCAATTCAGCAAAAAGTGTCTATATTTTGCACAATTATTCCAAAAGTCCCTGAAACTATAAAATAACACTAAAACACATATTAGACAACAAAAACCTCGAGAAATAGCATAATTTAAGCCGGAATAATACCCAATAACTGCGTATAAAATACAGTTATCAAATACCCCCAAACTTAGACTTTTGCTCGTCCTCGAGTAAAACAAAACATATAAATACAAAACTAAACTAAATTAAAAATTAAACTAAACTAAATTAAAGCAAGTAAAATATTTTTTTCTTTCACAAGTCAAAAGCTTCGGCATGGTACCACATAATGCCTCAAGCAATGATAAATAACAACACATAGCCACAAGTCTAGGCTTTCACTCAATCATCATCAATATCACTTGTACATCTCCGTGTGTGTGTGTGAACCATTAATTGACTATCTCCAAACTTAGAAGGTTTTATCAAGCTAAGCACAACATTCATTCCCAAAATATTTCAATAAAAACATGTGCATCACAAAACATGTACATACCATCAATACCCGGTTAACAACACGAAGAGAGATCTTGATAGAATTCAAATGCTTATACACCCATCCCATGCACTAACTATGTATGAAATACAATGATCTCAAGTCCCAATTACTTATAATAGCTGAGATTATGCAAATACGGTGAGCTATATGAAGATGTGTATATAATTCAAAACATGGGTCAAATCAACAATGCTTCCAAACCATGTCAACTAACACAAACAAATGTGGCAACTAGATCAATAGGACTTTATTAAGCTTGTAATGTAAGGCCAAGGTGAGGGGTAACAATAAAAGGGATAAGAAATTTCAAAATGAGAGAGTAAGAATATTTCCCTTTTTCCCATACAAAGCACTCACTTTCCTTCAACAACCCCCAAACTTGGATTTTTTGGTTGTAGAAGGTATCATCATCATCATAAAAGATTTTCTTCCCAATGATCCTTTTCTTTGCTTTCTTTCGCATTTTTTTTCCTTATTTTTTTCTTCTTCTTTTTTTCTTTTGAAGGGCATGTGCAATTTTTGATTTTCGCACCCTTTTCATTTATTTTTTTTCATATATGCAAATTTTTTTTCAATACAAGAACTCATTGGTGCTATTTTTGAACTGCATCAATCATCATGTAGACAACATTCCCAACCCAATCCTACTCTCTCAAAGGGTAGGCAAAAGTGTATAAGCTTTAGGGTTAAGTTAATGTGGGTAAAGAAACGATGTCGAATGGGGGTCGATGTGTGCTTAGCACACGCCATTCTTTTTAATAAAGCTCAAAGGGGACACTAGGGATTAATATATAATAGGGATGGTGAGATAATAAATAGGCTCAAACGTTCCAAAGATGGCCTAAATCATATCCTAACTGCCACAATGCTCATGCTTCGTTTTCACAGAAATTCAACAAAGTTTCAAATCATTCCCTAACTCGAAGTTTTAAAAACGAGCTCCACAAGTATTTCACATAAGCTTTCGCTAGAAAAGAGGTAGGGAAAATCAAGACTTAAATGCACTCACGGTTCGAAAGTGTGCTTGAGATATATTAGCAAAAGAAGTCTAACAAATCTAACTTAGCATGCAATCAACCCTAAGTTGCAAATATAATGCAACAATCGTGTAATGACAAAAAATGTTCATGACCACAAATGTTCAACCACAAAAATAGCAAGGTCCAAAGGAATGCAAATGTGCACTATAAACTCAATAAAAATATCCAAATTCTTTAATAAATCAAGTCATGATATTTTTGTGCTAAAATTTTTTGAGATATAAAGTTCCATCAACTAGACCAAGCTAAGGCTCGCAGACAAGTTTACATGCATCGCTATTAACAAACATGTTATCATTGGCGGAAGTAACCACACCAAAATCAAAGACTCGGAAAATTTTTAAAATTTTCTAAAATTTTTTTTTTGAAAATTTTCATTTTTTTTAATTAAAAAACACTAACTACTAAAAACATCAAAAAGAAAATAAAAACCAAATTAACTAAAAACAGGTAAAACGGCTCTTCTAAAAAAATATATATCATCATTTAGGCACAAGGCAATTCACACCCCCAAACTTAAATTTCACATTGTCCCCAATGTGAATCAAATATAAAACAAGGGGAGACAAAATTGCCATAACATTGGGTTTACACAATAGTCAACACCAACTTAGATCACAAAAAAAAATTATCCAACTGAAATTTTCTAAATGGGCATCAAGAAACTATTCTTCCAACTGACTTAAACAATTTCTTAATCAAAGTTTAATTTCCCAATATTAAATTTCTAGAACAAATCCTCAACCACAATGCAATTCGACAATGTCACCACTTGATACAAGTATAACCAGAATATATTTATCGACATAATTCCAGCTTAAAATTATCCAATTGCAAAAACATAATACTTTGACGAATAGTTGGACTGAAACATAATTCGAAAGGAACGCATATTTCCGACTAATTATAAAACAATTATATTCCAAGTCGAAAATATCATCTCCCAATTCAAGCTGTTGCATTTGAAATCGCATGGATGTACGGGAATCGAAAAATTAAATTTGCACCCAAGCCGATAGCAACACTTTTCAAATTTATCACAACCAAAGAGAGATATAACATCAATTTCTTTCTCCATGCCATCTCGAATCCAAAAGAAATTTACAGAAATTTACTTTAAGCAACAATTCCCCATAGTAAGATATAAACACAAAACCACCCTTAATTTAACTAAGAAGGGCCTATCATGACACCAACATCAAATTACCAACAGGGGACCCAGATTCTTCGGAAAATTAATTATTAGACTATCTCTACCCAATAATTCACACAAGAAAATTGCAACATTTAAATCTGGGAATTGCCTTGGGATGGCAATTGGGGAAGAGAGATGGGAGGTACAACTGGGTTGCTTGGCAAAGGAGATGGCAGGTTTGGCGAGGGTGTTTATAAATCAACTGGAAGGGATGGCTGAGTTTAATTGGAAGACACCGGCTAGGCTGTGGAAGAAGAGCATAGACCGAGGGATGTCGGGTTTTATATAGGGGCGGCGGCTGGGACGGAGAATGAAGCCGGAGAGAGAGGAGGATCGAGATCGCTGATGTGAGGCCGTAATCAGCTTCTTGCCATGAACCGAGGATGGCGGTGATCCGGGGTTGGTGATTTGAACGGAGGGATTCGGTGATGGATGCGGCAGGCGACTAGTTCGCCAAAGAAGATGAAGGAGAAGGTTGGATGGCTGGCCTGCTTGGACGGAGAGAGAGGGATGAAGACGGAGGTTGGGGATTCGCCGAGAAGAAGATCCGCGGCTGGATTGATGGAGATCGGGATCGCTTGGGTTGTGATGGGGGAGAAAGGAGATGGGCAGGGAGTGAGGGGAAATTCGCCGATTGGGTTATGGGGGTATCGGTGAGAGATGAGAGAGAGATGGGAGAAGAGAGAGAAAGGAGAGAAAAGTATGTAGCCGCCTTTTTCCCTTTTCTTTTCTTTTTTTTTCTTTTTTTTTAAATTGAAATAAACCATACAACTCCTTCCTTCCAGGCTTCCAGCACCCACTTTCTGTGCACCTTGCGATCCCAAGGTCAAAGGGGCCTTGCGACCGCAAGGTAGTTTCATTTAAGCCCCTGAACTTTTATTATTTCTTGTTTCAGCTGTAAATTGTTTTATTATTTCCAGTTAAATCCATAAATTAATTTTTTTTTTTGAGCAACCTTCAACCTGTTTTAAACTGAAACAAAAATTCTACAAGAACTAAAAATAAAATTAGTGCATATAAATACATAAAAATAAAATCTTTTTGTGAGGGTGACACTATTAACACTCTCCTATAAACCCACAAACTCAGGAAGACTCTAACGAGTGACTCGAAAAGCAACAATATAAATACAAAGAGATAAGGGTTAGAAATTGTTCTAAGTTATAGTCGTTAGCTTGACTTAAATCCTTTCTTTTCGCTAAGAAGGCATCGCCGGATCACTTAGGAATGCACACATTTTTGGTCCATAAAATCCACCACTCATGTAATGTCTTAATTTTAGTCCATTGAAGCCAAATACTTCCTTGGCGAAATTTTCTTTACTTGATGGCCATTTAATTGATTTGGGGACGGGAAGTTTCACACCTAAATCTTCCAATGTGATCCTATCCGGAATTTCCTCCACTTTTTCATCAACACAACACTGCTCATGCATCTCTAAAATAGGTTCTTGATTCTCTTCAAGAAAATATGAAGAAGGCGTCCCTAACTCCACATAAGTGTCTAGCGGAGAATCAATTGGAGGGCAATTTTCAATGTCAATCTCCGAAATTTCTTCGGGTTCTTGAGAACAATGAGGTGGTACGTCATTTTGTGGAAAATTTTGAGATTCTAAAATCAACTCATCATCTTTTTCAATCGGCTCATCTATTACTTCCAATTCTTTTTCCTCAATATTTGTTTTTCTTTTATCAATTTCTATATTACATTCCCCCTTAGAGACTTCCATGGGTATCTCATCATCTTTAGGAATCAACTCTTTCTCTCGCACTTCTAGTTCTACTTTTTCATCTTTTTCTTGATTATTTTCACTTTTATCTTTTTCAATTTCTTTATCAGAATTATCTACTTTATCATGCATATCAGAAGGTTGAATATGATTGCTTACCTCTTCTCTTTCTTCGTTAGCTTTTGCAAGTATCTCCTTTAAATTTTCTATCTCTTCTAGCAAATATTTCATAAGGGCAGCTTGACTTTTGCTTGCTTCTTCTAACTTTGGAACTTCTTCATCTAAAGGTGTTGGGTCATTTACTTGATATTGTTTCTTTAGCTCATTTAAGTACCCATTTTCGAATTTTGCCAAAAACTTAGAGTTTTGTTCTAGTTCTTGTTTTTTAAGGTAAGATGAATAAGAATATGGTTCATTAACAATTGAAGCTTTCTGGATTGCATATTGGGTTTTGCGAGTTTTAATTAGTTCTTCCATATATGCAATATCTTCTGACACACTGGGATCACTAGGCGAAGAAAAAGAGGGTTGATGACAATAAGAAGGTGATTCATTATTATAATTATGCGAGGAGAATGATGATTGATGACAATAAGAAGGAGGCTCATTATAATTATTATGATATGATGAAAAAGATGGTTGATTGTGATAATCACGTTCATAGCTATTAGGAAAAGATGGTTGATTTATTCTAGCATTTTGGTAGGCATATTCATTTGTGGCTCTCATAGGTGCGTAATTTTTCATACCCCAATGATAATTATTGTACGCCATTTTTTTGATAATTTTTTAAATAATTTGTTTATTTATATTTTTTTGTAATTTTCGGAATTAATTAATTTTTTTTTGAAATTTTTTTAAATAAAAAAAACGAAAATAACAAAAGAAAAGCTAAATTAACTAAATCAAAATAACAAATCCCCGGCAACGGCGCCAAAAACTTGATCGATGTTTTATTTTAATCTTTTTCCTTGCAAGTGGACAAGACTATTATAGAATAGTTTTGGGAAGCAAGGGTCGAACCACAGAGATTTGGATTTGATTATAGTAAATTTAACTAAACTATTAAAATAAAACAATTAATAACTAATGAGTTTTTTTGGTTTTATATATTAAATTAACTAGAAAGCAATAAAATAATCTAACTAACAAAACATATAAATATGAGATAAATCAAAGATTTGTAAATTGACTAGGAATTAGGATTCACTTGTATCTATTCTATTGTTTAATTCAAAATAATAATCATTCAATTTCTTGGGTTCGTTCACAAAAGATAGATATAGACTGTTGAACAATTGGTTCAGCCTCCATCCCCGCAAAATTCATCCATTCTATATCCTAAGCACAAGAACATATAATCTATTTGTCACCTAGATTATGATCTATCTGTCACCTAGATCATGTATGAATCTGGTCCTAACTTATCACTCTCGTGCATCGATAGGTCCAATTTATTGTGATGGTGAGCCAGTGTACGACATATGCACATTGGTCATGCAGTTATCCGCACCTCTAGGCCTTTATTATTTGCGATTACATTCATTTGCTCAAAGCGAAATAATAGAGGGATTGATAATCACCACAATCAACAAGAATTAAATGAATAAGAATTAATATAAAACAATATATTTGATACAAGTTACCTCCAATTCCTATATTATGGAGTTAGTTCTCCATAATTGAGAGTGCAAAACCTTGAACCATTCTTGGAGAATTTTTCTTCATAGACAAAGAAAAATAATACATAACTTCTCTCTCCCTTTTTTTTCCTAACTAAAGAGGTCTATTTATACCTAATTAATCATATAACAAGGAGGAAAAGGAGATACAATATAATTAAAACACTAAAAAAAATTAAACTAGGACTTTCACGCTTCCCAAAGTAATTAGAACACATAAAGTGGGCGGCTGAAATTTTACTGGAAATTCTGAATTTTCATCTTTTACACTTCAAGTTTTCAGCTTTTGCAGTTTGGTCCCTGAAGTTCTTCAATTCAGCAAAAAGTGTCTATATTTTGCACAATTATTCCAAAAGTCCCTGAAACTATAAAATAACACTAAAACACATATTAGACAACAAAAACCTCGAGAAATAGCATAATTTAAGCCGGAATAATACCCAATAACTGCGTATAAAATACAGGTATCAGTGAGCTAGCATTCTTCGTCCTATACTCTTTCTATATCCTCTTTCTGTAGTTTAAACAGCGGCTCACACATGGAGGTCAACTGTCTGATGAACTGACATATATGATGTAATCGTCCAAGGAAACCTTTGAGTTCGCTTGGAATTATTGGTTGTGGCATGTCTATGATGACTTTGACCTTTGCAGGTTCTATTTCAATCACATGCTTGGTTACCATGAATGCTAGTAATTTTCCTTTGGTGACCCCAAAGGTGCATTTGGCTGGATTGAGCTTCATCCGGCGCTTTCGCGGTCTTTCAAAGAACTTGCGAAGATCTCTAATATGGGCACCGTCTGTATCGTTTGAGTGAATGATCAAGTCATCCATGTATACCTCAATCTCTTTGTGTATCATGTCATGGAATAGGGTGGTAGCTGTAAGATCCCGATTTCCGGTTAGCTTGAATTGCGTGCAATGCTCGCATTTCTTCTTTGGTTGATTGCTCGTTTGGTTTTTGAGAGAGTCTAAATGTGTATGAGAGATCACATTAAGACTAAAACACTTTTAATTAATGTCATATTGTTGTTGACTTGCTAAAGTCAAGAGTCGTGACCCGACGATAGTCGAAATGCGACGCGATTGAGAGTTTATTCGGGTTTTGTGTTCTTGACCTCGATTTGGTCCCAGATCTTTACATGATGATTAAATAACATGTTTAGATGCATTAGACATCTATTTGGATGCATTCCTCAAGTCTCGTGAAGTTTTGACGCTTCGAGGATAGCAATTCTCCTTATCGCGTAGTTTGAGATTAAGCCGGGTGATCGTCTCTCCCTTCGAGAGTCCTTCTCTCCTATCTGTTGTTCATCATCTGAGAGGCATTCAGGCCTATTTTTTAGCCCTTTTAGGTTTTTACAATCATGGGTTGTTGCCCGTCGGTTTGTGGTTTCATTCGACGTTTCATTAGCGAGATGTCGCGCCTTGCGTCGGTTTTGCTCCGGGTTGTCTCGGGTGTTGTTTATGGGGATTTAGACCCACTTTGAGGGTGGTTTGAGAC
The DNA here is from genome assembly GCA_013146195.2 of Codonopsis lanceolata. Taxonomy (NCBI): domain Eukaryota; kingdom Viridiplantae; phylum Streptophyta; class Magnoliopsida; order Asterales; family Campanulaceae; genus Codonopsis; species Codonopsis lanceolata. The sequence goes on from CM028383.1 coordinate 19,660,555, forward strand.
TTTTTGTGATTAGTTAAGAGTATGAGAACATTAAGGGTTGAATTATAGGCCGTTTCGAAGCTTTACGGCTTGCGGTTGCGTGCGGGAAGGACCACAAACGAGCGAAGGAAGCAGAAAATTGGAAATGGCTGGAAATTGGTCAAAGCGCTCGCATGGAAGAGGAACCATGCGACCGCATCCTAGCTATGCCCTGTTACGGGAATTTTTGATGGTTTTGCCAAGTTGTCCAAACTATCCCCACCCAAACCCATCCTAAACTAATCCTAAACCCTCCTAACTAACCTAAGACATGTCCTAACCATCTATTGGTGTTTTAGATGTGGATTAGTGTGGCTAATTAGAGAGAAACATTCTCATTAATCTAACCTACACTCACTTTCTTTCTATCATATATAAGCCACAAAACACCACTTAAACCTCCCATTTTCTACCTACACTCCACAAAAACGTGGGAGACACCTTAGAGAGCTTGAGAGAGGACATTTCTAGGGTTCTTAAGGGTTCAATCTTGGAGGCCATAGCTTGGGACCTTCTTCCCCCAATCTACACCATAGTTTTGAAGAGGAGGTCAAGGAGAACAACACTCCCACCAAGAATTTCGGGATTGTGGCTTGAGAGGGTTGAACAAAGGTAAGTTTCTACCCCTATTTCTTCTTCTTTTGGCTCCATTGACCCTAGGGAAATAAATCATTCTTGCTATGTGAGGTCAATGGATGCAATTTCTAGGGTTGCTAGAGATGCCATGAACCCTAGGTTTTCAAATGTGGATATAGTTTGGATGAACCTATGTGAGACCATGATTTATATGAAATTCATGTGTTAAATGGTCTATTAAGCTTGGCTATGTGAATTATTCATGGGTATTGAGTTTGATTGATAGAGATACTTGGAAGGGGATTTTTGCCCTAAATGTGTTTTGGCTTATTAACATGTTGGTAAACATGATTATTATGCTAGATATGTCTAGTAGAATATATTGGACAATGTTGTATGACTAAATCACAATTTGGAGGATATGATTGGTAAGGTGAACCAAATGAAGTTATGCACAAATTGACAAGTTTGTTCTATGATTCCTTGGTAAGTGTTTTGTTGGGTTTATGTGAGTTAAACGAACTTGGGAAGATGGCTATTGACGTTAGTTTTGAACATAGGGGGGTATTGAGACCCATGGCTTCTATGCCCTAAATTTTAGAAAGGGTAGATTGGACTCAACGGAGTCACTATAAGTTCTATAATGTGCTAAACGAACTTGGGTTGAAATCCTACGACGATTGGATTTTGTTTGATTAATGTTGAGAAATGCATAGTCTCCAAACTTTATATGGAATTATAATTATGATGGCTTTTTGGATTTTTAGTCTTGGGAATTAAGCCCGAATGACTATTGGGATGTGGTTGTAAACTTTAATGAATCATTACGGTGTGGATTTATAAAACACATAAGGAATGAAATGTGTTAGTAAGACTCAACGGAGTCGTCATAAGGCTAATAAAATGATAAAGAGCCTTGGGTTGAAACCCTACAATGTTTGGGTTTGTTTGGGTATGTTTGTGCACACCGGGTTTTTGGTTTGTGTCCAATGGAGACACTCATGGTATAGAGACTTATTAGAAATATATCTTGAGCATGCTTGTTAGAGCATGGGACAATAGAGACCTACGTATGGTCACGGGTATATTAAGTGAAGAATAAGAAAGAATTCTCTCCTTAGGGATTTTGGGTTGCGTGTATACGAAATCACTTGTGAGAAAATGACTACGGAGTAGTCATGTTGTTTTTGTGTATGGAATTGGTGATGTCGATCATGTATGACGATTAGGACTATGATTGAGTCCGGTGTACTTAAAATAAAGACTGAAATAATAAGTCTTGAATTGTTGATATTTTGAGACTAACGTAGTAGTCTTTGGTTTGATTTGAGTTGAGGATTATGGTAGACCTCACATTATGTTTTATTAAGTTTGTATGCTATACTTGACTTGGTTGATGACATGAGGAATAATGAGTACCTCAATATGTAGTTTTTAAACTAAACTTATAAGTTAGTTAAACACATTGGTTATATGCAAATATATGCATTGTTCTTGATACTTGGTAGAGCATTATGTCCTACTTGATTATATGCAAATATGTGCATGGATTATGGAATTTCATGGAGCATTATGCCCTATTTGTTTATATGCAAATATATGCATGGTTTATGAGATTTCGTAGAACATTATGTCCTACGTGGTTATATGCAATTATGTGCATGGTTTATGAGTTGTTGTAGAGCATTATGTCCTACATGATTTAATGAGCCCGATAATAATGAATTTGGTCTCATTGGTTTATGCAAGTAAATATCTACTTGATCGTTTGGTTTAAAGTCCAGCTGGCGGGTTTGGTTGTTGTGTCGGCAATGGGACGATTCATAGTCTTTGGGAACAATCGCTATGAATCGTTGCATTGGGTCCTTTTTCTCCTCACTATTTGGCCAATAGTGGGATGTGGTCTCGAGAGAGAGCCATCTAGCCTACTTTCGAGCTCCCATTTCTCATCCGGAGACTGGATGAATGTAACGAGTACTCATTAAGGGAAACTGATGAGTTGTGATTATTTGGGGAGGAAACCCCAGGGTATGATTGATTGGGTATTGAGCCCGGATCTTGGTTTGAGATTTGATCTCATGGTAAGTTGGTTGGGTTTGGAACCCGGATTTGATTGTAATGGTTCGATATACGTTCACTATTACACATGTTTATTTATGAGCATTTATATGAAAGATAATATGTTATTTGATTTATGTGAGTTTATGTGCTTTAAAAATTATGTACATCTTTCATGATGGTATACTAGCATGATACCATGATTGTTATATGATTGCACATTATGCCATGCCATGTCATAAATATGCCATATAGTTGCATTTAGAAACTTACTGGGTCATTATGACTCACTCCGTGTGATTGTTTTCCCTAGTGTGTGCAGTGATCCCGTTAGTACGCGCAGCGGCTTCGGATAACGACTTCTAGCAGGTGGTCTTCCAAGCCATTAGCTTGGAGTTATTTATTATTAATGTTGTTATTTATTTGTGAGGCTCGAATGTAAAGTTATGTAGACTTTACTTGGGTAGATTGTAGTATTATGTTATGGTTGTGTATTTGGGAGCCGGTCGTATAGCCGAGCCTTTGTATCCTTAGAATTTATTTCCGTTGTCATTTCGAGCATGTGTGACTCATTTATTCTAGTTTTTATTATTATTGATCCTACCTCCGACCGTTTTAGTCGTGAGATTTGGTTGGTGGTTTAGCATTGATTATATTGTTATGGTTAAATTGTTCCTCCGGCATGTTGTAGCCGTTGAGTGGTGTTTATCAGGTTGGGATTTTGTCTGTTGCCGGCCTTGGATGCCGATGGTTTGTTGTGCGTGTCTAATGTTGCGTCACGTGCGTCGAATTTTTGGGCCGAGAGATTTACTATCTCTTTGGTTGTTTATTTTTAGGAGCTTGTTAGCTCGGGTCCCATTTTAGTTTAGCTTCCGCAGGTTTTGGTTTTTTTTTCTCCGCCGTTATGGCTTTATCTTCCGTTTTGAGCTTGTTGGCTCATCTTTGACTCGCACCATTATGCTTAGTAGGTGCTTGTCTCTGTCTCTTAGTTTATCCTGATGGCACGACCCTTGGGATCTCGTATTGAGATCCGGGTCAAATGCCACCGATTAGTTATCGAGCTATTGGTTAGCTATTTCGCCAGGATAGGTTCATTGGCCTAGTTGGGTTGGGTTTATTGTTGAGATTTTGTGTAAAACCCTAAAATGTTGCTTGCTTGTGTTATGCATGGATTCATACATTTATAATGATCATGAATATGTTCATTTAGCTCCCGTATATGTTTAGAGTCAATAGCATGATCATTGACGTCGTTTGAGATGCACGTATGCATTTTTCTTTCGCGAGATGCTTAAATCTCGGGTTTGTGATTTATGTGGTTAACACATGGATAATTGTTAGAAGGCATTCAAAACATCATTAACATGCCTTGGAGATTGATTAGATGCTTGTTGCATTGTCGGTTTGGTTGCTAGTTTGCTTCTAGCATTAACCCTTCTCAGTTTGACTTTTTCGGTTGTTGTTCGGGAGAGTTCTGCCTAAGTTCTTGGCCTTGTTTTGTTGAGGTTTGGGACTTGATTACTTTGGTTATGATTTGGAGGACATTAAGGTTGGATTATATACCATTTTTGGCTTGGAAGGACTCGGGAATGCATGCGGGAGAGTCCGGGATCGATCGGGGAAGCAGGCCGGGAAAGGATTTGGAGGATGCGCTCGCATCCCCCTTGCATGATGCGACCGCAAGGGTCCCTAATACAGAATTACGGGATTTGTTCCTGTTTTGTGCGCTGTCCGAAAATTAACCCATTAAACCCATTCTAAACCTATCCTAAACTCACTTACTTAGCCTAATCTTAATCCTAAACATCTATTAAGAGATTTAGGGGTTAATTAGTGACTTAATTAGAGGAATTAATCCCTCATATAAAAGCAAAATAGCCGCTCTCTTTCTCTCATTGTTCGGCCAGACAGTTTGCGATCTCTTCTTGCGTTTCCTGCGAACACTTCAGCCAAGACGTGAGAGAGGGCTTGAGAGGAGGCGATTCTAGGGTTTCAAAGGGGCTGATCTTGGAGGCCATCACTAGGAGTCTTCTTCCCCATTCAACCCGTGAGTTTGAAGAGAGAGAAGTGAAGAGAACGACTTCTTCTCTAGGTTCGGGTTTGGGCAGTTTGGGAGGCCGAATTTTGGTAAGTTTCTACCTCTCTTCCTTTGATTTTGGGCTCCATTGACCCTAGGGAAACAACCATTTGTGCTATTTGAGGTCAATGGAAGCCATTGTTAGGGTTATAGAAGAAGCATGAACCCTAGGTTTACAAATTGATGATAGAACTTGATTGACCTATGTGAGACCATGATATATGTGAAATTCATGTTCTAACTAGTCTATTGAACTTGGTTATGTTGATTATTCATGTGGATTGAAGTTGAATTGGTTGAGATACTTGGAGGGTGTCTTACCCTAATTTTGTTTTAGCTTGCAATTTATTGATGTGAGCTTGATTAATATGTTTTATATGCTTAATAGAGTATACTAAACCATGTTGTATAATTTAATCATGATTTGAAGATTATGATTGGTATGGTGACTTGAATGAATTTATGCACAAGATGGCTAATTTGTTCTAAGTTGCATTGTTAATTGTTTTGTTGGGTTTATATGATTTTATTGAACATCGGGTTTATGGTTTTGGCGATAGTTATGAATATATGGGAATGTTGAAGCCTATGCTTCTATTCCTTGAATTTTCGAAAAATATAGATTGGACTCAACGGAGTCAACCTTTGGGTTAGTATGAATCCTAGGAACTATAATCTTAAGTCCTATGGAATTTTGGGTAGAATTCATGGAGGTCGAGCCTCCAAGAAGTTTTGAAGTGTGTGAAGCACACTTGATTAAGAGAGCTTATATGATTCTCGGTTGTGATGTTTATGCTAGTTGTGGATGAATTGCATGACTAGTTTGATGGTAGAGTGTTTACCTACTTGTTTTGAGCATATGAGTATATATTACTTGTGCTTGGGTTTTGAGTCCAGCTGGCGTCGGTCTGTTGAGTCTTTGGTGGTACGATAAATCGTCTTCACGAATTGTGGGATTCGTGATCGCGATGGATCGCCGTGCCGGGTTGCACACACCCCTCCATCGATGGCCACGGTGGGGAAGTAGTTTATCTTAGTTGTAGTAATAATACACATGACTTTGATAACTATGGAACTCCGGCGGAGGCGTCTCGAGGGCGTCGATATCTACGAGAGGGATATCGAGGGCACAAAGGGTTTTGCGTGTTTTGCAGGAGCGACACGCGCGGAGGAATTTGGGTAATGGTATCATATCCCTTATATATATGAATTGTTTCACAAGTGCTTAAGTGAATAATGTGCTTGGTGATTGGATATGATATGGTAGTGGTTTTGGTTTCTTACATGTTATACTTGATAGATAACATATTGATTAATGTTGTTAAGCATATATGCTATCACATGAACATTATTGGAATGTTGTTTTATGCCAAAGGTATAAATCATTATTGTTAAGACTAAAATGTCTTGACATGAATTACTGTTGTTAAGCTAATATGTTTTATCATGAATATTATTCGGATATAGCATTATGTTAAAAGCAGGAATTATTGTTGTTAAGTTTATATGCCTTGACATGTAAATCATTGGAAGGCTATGTTATACCAATAACAAGAATTATGATCGTTAAGCATATAAATGCCTTGACATGGATTTTAGTGAGATGTTATACTACAATGATAACATGATTTATTAATGTTGAGCATGGATGCCATAACATGATTTTATATAAGGTTATTTCATGACGATAGCATGATGTAATTTATGATTGAGCATTATGCCATGATAGGAAGTTACGGTTAGCAACTTACTAAGTCTTTGTGACTTACTTTTATTTGTTGGTTGTTTTCCCTAGATCCGAGCCGTGCCGATCCAAGTAAATCAAGAAGGGGATTACGTTGGCAAGGTTGCTACTTAGATGTTTATTTTGTTTTTGGTGAGGTCGTTGGGAAGATGAAGTTATGTAAACTTCATGATTGGAACAAACCTTGAATGTGATTATTAATATTGTAATCATGTTGTTAGCTTATTCTTTTGGTAGCCGACAAGTAGAAGTCGTGCTTGATGTATATTTATGGTTATATCTCCATATGTTTTCTGGTTGATAGTACTTATAATTGTTAGTACTTATGTTGTTGGTAGCCGACTGGTTTTAGTCGCGCTTGGTTGATTGGTGAACATGTTTAGCATGATACATTGCTAGTTAAATATTATGTTTGTTCTCCGGCATGTGTTTTAGCCGTTGAGTTGTTAGACTAGAGTCTTAGACTTAGTGTAATGTTGGGTTACGGCCGTAGCCGCCGATGACTTGGTTTTATTATGCTATATATTTGAATTGCATAACGGAGTTTGTCCTACGTGCCCAATGTTGCGGCACGCGAATCGAATTTTTGGACCGATAGATTTAACTATCTCTTTGGTTGTTTTTAGTTTGAGCTTGTTAGCTCGGGCGCCACTGTTTTATTTCATTTAGCTTCCGCATGTGTTTGAGTTGTCGGTGTATCGCCGTTATGGCCCTACCCATTATTTGCTACTTGTGTGTTGTTATTTGTTCCCCTAGCGGCACGACCTTGGGATTTCATCTTGGGATCCGGGTCGGGTCGTCACATTTTGAACGTCGAGTGTTCCTTGTAGGTATATTATGTCAGGAGCTTGGCGTGGGGCTAGTTCCGAGACCTCGTTCGCCTCGCGAGTCGCTCGCATTTCACGTTCAGAGAGGGAAAAACGTTAATGATCCTCGTGTGACTCCTCAACAAATGTTTAGAGGGGAGAATGATTCCACTATACTTGGGAGATTCTTGAAGTTGGAACCTGAGGGCTTCGATGGAGGGCCCGATGCTTCTAAAGCCGAACATTGGTTAGAAATCATGGAAAAGATCTTTGAAGTTATGGGTTTATGCGTCGATAGAGATGGTGACCCTAGCGGTGTTTACATTGAGTGGTGCGGTGACCATTGGTGGTGGCATGTATACGAGATAATTGGAGACACTTTGGAGTGCCCCAAGTGTGGGAAAATTTCATGATGGAGTTTAGGGCACAGTTTATTCCGGCAATAGTTTGGGAAAGAAGATAAATGGAATTCATTACGCTAGAACAAGGAGATATGATAATGACCGGCAAATTCAGTCGCGAGTTGGCTCAAATTCTTTGTTCTTGTGGTTACTTAGTACCGATGAGGATGGCTAAGAAGACCCACCGGTTTGTAAAGGCCTAAAGATGAAGTATCGTAGGCGCTTATTCCCTTACGACTCACGAGATGCGAGATCTTTGTGGATCGTGCTTTATGCGATGGAGTTAGACTTCGAGGAGTATGCTCAAAAGAAAACCTCGAGGGCTATTAAGAGCGATGATAATATTGGGAGGCAAGTAGCACCTCAGAAAGTTAATCAAGGAATCACACGTCTTGGTAGGTACGAGTGATGTTCCTACCTCTAGTCTGGAGGCGCCAGGCGAGCGTGAGTTGATATGTAATTTTTGTATGAGGACGGACATGCCGAGAAGGATGTTGGGGCAAGGCGAGAAAGTGCTTTGCTTGTGGCGGTGATCATGTTCGTAAGGATTGCCCGAAGATGAGAGTTAATCAGTTTGGGAGTACTAGTCGACAATCGGTGGCTCCAAGAGAGATGGTGATAATTCGGCCTAGAGTTTGAGGTGGGTAATGCGCGTGGCGGTTTGGCCATTGCGGAGTTTGAAACCTATCTCGAATAGGAAGGTACGTTCTCGTATATATATCTATCCGTTACTACTATTATTGTTATTATGAGTACATGTCTTATCGGTAGCTCATGTGCATTCATACATACATTACATGGTGTATTGCATATTGTTGGTTTATTGTTGATTGGGGATAAAGCCCAATATGGTGTTGGTATGTGATATTGTTTGATTTGTGAGTTGCCGGTAGGTAATCACACATGGTTTGTGGATTCTTGTGTAGTCTATGTATATATAGGACTATACTATATATATAGAGCATTGAGGATGAATTTATGTTACGACGATAGTAACCAATGGTTTTATGGGGTTACAGTTTTGTAGGCCTATATTAAGAGTCGGGGTATGAATATTTGTATATATATGTATATATATAGGAAGCATGAATTGTATGATGATACTTATCGATTTGATATGATACTGGTATATCCTATGGGGATATCTTTAAGGTGATGAATAATATACATCTATAATATTGATTATGATTATTATGCGAGTAGGATACACTCGATAAGTGCGAAAGTTAAGTATTGCGATCTATGGGTTGATTTTAGTGCGTGAACAAGTATGATGTTTCACCGCAATTTTGTTGAAGTTTTGGTGTTTTGGGGACGTTAGAATATAAGTCGGTTGTAACCTTGGTCTAGAATTTAAGAAAGGTTGGGATTGTGGAGTATAGGCGTTACGACTACTAGTAGTCGCTGAGTGCGTGGTGACTTCTAGCGAAGTTTTCATGGTTGTGTGCTAGGTGCACGAGTATTGTGATAAATATGATTGTTGTTTGTCAAGGTAATAGACCTTGTTACTTGACTTTATTTCATTCAGTTATGTGCATTAGTTGTAGGGGACACCTACTTGGTGCATCTACATTATAGTATATTAAATTATCATTTCATCATTTTTATCTCCTGCTCATTCATTTCATTAGCATAGGAGACTATTGAAGGATGCTTAAAACTTTTTAATCATGAACCTTCGCATCCTTAGCGGAAGCTTTTGAATATCCAATTTAGTCGGTACCCTAAGTTGGTGATCAAAAAGAGGTTCGTTGTTGGACTAGGATTGGTATGAGTTATGGTAGAAATTGACTATACCCATTACCAAATGGAATGGACATAAATGGAAAGAATTTTCAAAACATTTCATTGTTGTGCTCTTATGTGTTCTTACCCGCGATAGGGAGATCGCGAGTATTACTTGCGTGGCTTGAAATGTCAACTTGATTGCCTCTGATTTGGTTGAGAATTGCTCTATAGGCAATTATTACTTCTTGTGACTTAAGATCGGTTATGCGCGAATTTTATGATGTACCCCGGGACAAATAGTTTCGGTAGTTAAATGTTTATAATATGCTTGAACTTGTTTCCATGTTAAACTTTGGGGTTTGTGTACGAGATTTGGTTAGTTTTGTTCGTATGTGTTTTCACGACTCGAATATGAGTCATATTATTTCCAATCTAAAGAGAGTTTAGTGTTGTTGTGCCTATTGAGAGGTCTTGAGACCTGAATTTGGATCATGGTAGTTTGATCATCATATACTTGGTTTGGTTACTGTGATGGTAGACTCGGAGAGGCGGAGTCTAGGTTTATGTGTTTGAGCATCAGTGTTCACTGGATTGTGAGACACCATAGCGGTGTCTGATATTCCATGTTGAGGTGATGACCTAGCATTGGTTTGAGATACGGTTTAGAATTCGGGACGAATTCTTTTAAGAGAGGATGTAAGATCCCGATTTCCGATTTAACTTGAATTGCGTGCAATGCTCGCATTTCTTCTTTGGTTGTTGATTGCTCGTTGGGTTTTGAGAGAGTCTAAATGTGTATGAGAGATCACATTAAGACTAAAACACTTTAAGAAATGTCATATAGTTGTTGACTTGCTAAAGTCAAGAGTCGTGACCCGGCGATAGTCGAAATGCGACGCGATTGAGAGTTTATTCGGGTTTTGTGTTCACGACCTCGATTTGGTCCTAGATCTTTACATGATGATTAAATAACATGTTTAGATGCATTAGACATCTATTTGGATGCATTTCTCAAGTCTCGTGAAGTTTTGACGCTTCGAGGATAGCAATTCTCCTTATCGCGTAGTTTGAGATTAAGCGGTGATCGTCTCGCCTTAGGGAGTCCTTTTCTCCTATCTGTTCATCATCGAGAGGCATTCAGGCCTATTTTTTAGCCCTTTTAGGTGTTTACAATCATGGGTTGTTGCCGTCGGTTTGTGGTTTCATCGATGTTTCATTAGCGAGATGTCGCGCCTTTGCGTCGGTTTTGCTCGGGTTGTCTCGGGTGTTGTTTATGGGGATTTAGACCCACTTTGAGGGTGGTTTGAGACTTTTGTGATTAGTTAAGAGTATGAGAACATTAAGGGTTGAATTATAGGCCGTTTGAGCTTTGCGGCTGCGGTTGCGTCTTGAGGAAGGACCTGGCAAAGGAAGGAGAAAATTGGAAATGGTCAGGAAATGGTGGCTCGCATGGAAGAGGAACCATCGACCGCATCCTATATGCTGTTAGGGAATTTTGATGGTTTTGCCAAGTTGTCCAAACTATCCCCACCCATCTAAACTAATCTGAAACCCTCTAACTAACCTAAGACATGTCTAACCATCTATTGGTGTTTTAGATGTGGATTAGTGTGTGGCTAATTAGAGAAAACATTCTCATTAATCTAACCTACACCCACTTTCTTTCTATCATATATAAGCCACAAAACACCACTTAAACCTCCCATTTTACGCCTCACTCCCACAAACGTGGGAGACACCTTAGAGAGCTTAAGAGAGAGATTTCTAGGGTTCTTGAGGGTTCAATCTTGGAGGCCATAGCTTGGGACCTTCTTCCCCCAATCTACACCATAGTTTTTGAAGAGGAGTCAAGGAGAACAACACCCCCACCAGAATTTCGAGTTGTGGCTTGAGGGCTGAACAAGGTGAAGTTTCTACCCACTATTTCTTCTTCTTTTGGCTCCATTGACCCTAGGGAAACAATCATTCTTTTGCTATGTGAGGTCAATGGATGAAATTT
>CM028383.1:19672061-19718208 GCA_013146195.2 Codonopsis lanceolata
TGGATACTTTGGAAAGCCTCGATCCGAGGACTCCGATTAGACTTTTGAAAGAATGGAGACCAAATGGATCAGTGAGCACACTGCAAGGATGGGCCGTAGGCATCAATATGGGCAAAAAGAGATATCCCTCGGGTTTAAGCCCCTAGTCTTGAATTGTTGCTTACGATTCTGGAGTCGGCCTTTTCTCCGATTTCCTCGCTTTCCACATTTTTCTCGCTTTCTGGCTTTTCCTACCTTCCTTTCTCTCGCTCCCATCTTTTTTTTTTAATGTTTTTTTCTTATTTATTTATTTTTTTTCATCATTTTTTATTTTTTTTGCATTCCCTTTTTTTTCTTTTGAGTGGCGGACAACATCTCGAGTAGGATTTTACCTCTTTTTTTAATCAAGAATGGCCGATGCACTTATCATTGGTGATAGCAATTGAAAATAATGGTGAGGGGAGATTTCTGTCTTTACATGTTTTGGGAAGCAAAGACAACACATAGAAAAAACCTCTTTTTTTTTTTAAATGATTTTGAAGAGTAAATCAAAGCATTTGACCGAACAGGAGGCTGCCTACGTTCCTCATTTCGAGCCTCGGTCATCGTAGTTCAACTCGACGGAGAAATTTTCATTTTGCTAATCTATTTTTTTTTTGAATTTGAAAGAATAGAGACTTTTTGTTTAGAGAACAAATTCCTCTTCTTTTTTATCTTTGAAATGAGATGTATCGATTATGTACCTACAGGCCATCTTCTTAGGAGAGTAAATGATATTAGTTAAAAAAATTCATTTGTCAGCCCACAAAATTGTTAGTGGTACCGAAAGAAACAACAAAGATCCCAAAATCTATGAAAAGTGCTTGATTTTGAAAAAGGTTGTTTCTGAAGATTTTATTTGACAAAAGGAGATTTAAAGGAAAAAGCTACGGAGGTGTACAAGAAGGGTATGCTAGGGTCTCTTTCACTTTTATCAAAAACAATTATGGGTGCGGCTTCTCAATGATTTTATCATCGATAAGGTCTTGGATATCATTCATGAGTGAGAAGCATTTGTCGGTGATATGACCGGATTGGTGGTATTCACAATACTTGTTCATGCTCCATTTGGTAGGTAATGGATTTGGAGGTTCATAGTTTTCAAGGGGCTTAAGGACTCCTTGTCTTTGTTAACCCTTGTAGTATGTGACATTGGGGCATTCAATTCATCGAAGTGCCTTTTGTTTCCTTTGTGAGGCCATGAGACTCTTGTTGGCATTCTTGCTTCCTTCAACGAGAATTGCGATTTGTTTGCCTCATATGTCCTTGGCACATCATTGTATTGTTCATTCGGGGTTTTTCTATAGTATTAACTTCTTACGTAGATTCTTCTCTCGATTCGGAATGGCGAGCGAACTTGGAGGTGTACCAATTTCTAGGATCCTTTGCGTATATCTTCATCAATACGGACTCCTATCTCCACTATTTCTTTGAAATTGCTATAGGGGAGATATCATGTGCTCGGGTAAATGGGTGGAGGTTTTTGATGAACATTATGCATGATTCGTTCGCTGGATCCTGCCTCGTCCAAAGTCCGGGCAACTTTATCCTTCCATCATCCGGGTGCAAATTCCGTGAATGTCTCATTTTCCTTTTGGGTGCATGCCTCAAGTTCCCTTTTATTTTCAAGATGGTGGTATTATCTTTGTACCTTTCTAGGAACCCTTCACCGATTTGGTCCCAAGTGTCCATGGTGCTATCATTTGCTAGCATTAACCATTGCTTAGCAGCCCCTATCAAAGTGAGGTGAAATTGAGGCCATGGCTTGAAACTAGCCCCTCTTGATTGCATGCCAAGAGAGTAAGATTTTAGGTGGGAGATAGGGCATCCGGTTCGCATTTCGAATTTTTCTATGTCGGGCATTTTGAAATTTGGGGGTAGCATGGTCAAGGTTTAGTTAGCGTTAATGCCTTCATATAAAATTTTCTTTGTCCGAGCTTGAGCATCATACTTTTCGTGTTCTCCATTTCTCGCTTCCATTTTGGTGGGAGGGGAGTTGGATTTTGGTATATGCCGGGTAGGACTAGGAAATTTGGGCCGGGTTTCTTTCGGTAAGGATTTTGAGGAGGTGTTTGGTAAGGGTTCCGTAAGGATTTTGGTTTTGGGTAGGATGAGGATTTTGGGTTGAATAGGAATTTTGGGCTGGATATGGATTTTGGGTTGGATATGGATTTTGGATTGAATGTGGATTTTGGGTTGATAGGAATTTTGGGTTGATATAGATTCGGGTTGAAATTTGGATATGGATTTTGGGTTGATAGGAATTTTTTTGGGTTGATATGGATTTCGGATTGAATGTGGATTTTGAGTGGATATGGATTTTGGATTGAATATGGAGGAAAGGATGGGTAAGGTTAGCTGATAGGCATTTGGGTAGTCCCACACAGGGATTTGCGATTTTGTAGTACCCAAAATATTTGGCGGGTTAGTGTTTGGCCGAGAAATTGGGTTTGGAGGCACATGAGGGTTGATGCTTCCTTGGACTGCAGGGAAGAGATTACCTCACCACCGGATTTCATCGTATCGATTTGCCATTTGCTCACGGATACGATCGTTTGTGCGTTCAAATTTGACTTAACCATTGCTGCGAGCTGAAGTGGAGCGTCCCCTGAAGCCCCTTTACTCCATAGCGGATCGTTTCACTTTCGCCGCCATACCGCTCGGATTCTGCACTTTCCGAATCTGCCGCTTTTATCGATCTGCTACATGTTCGATACTCTATGTTTCGACACTTGTTTCCTCGTGACAACCTGAATGCTAGTACGCTCGCCGCTTTTCCAAATTCGGGTCAGGTTTCGAGGAAAATGGGTTTGAGGTATCGAAAGGCCGGCCAAGGCTTTCGGCTTAGATGAGTATGTGCCTTAATTAGTATATTTTATTATTTATTATTTTCCTACAAATTGACCGGATAAGCACTGCTTAATTTTGACGACAGCCTCACGACTTTCCCGGAACAATGGATTCTTTCTCCGCAGTATAGGACCAACGTATTCCACCCGCCTTTGACTCCCCGAGATCGGACTGATTCCAGGCGAAGGGCTTATACTCTTTCGGGATCTACCATTCGAAATGATCTATGTCGAGCATTTGAAAATAATAAATCAGCCCTAGTGTATTATTTTTTTGACTTGCACATTTTTTTTACTTGTACATATTTTTTTTTTGACTTGCGCACACATTTTTTTTTGACTTGCACACACATTTTTTTTTACTGGAGTGACCGACCACAATTTAAAATGCAAAAACGGTCGGTCTTTGAAGTGTCTGAAAATCTATATGCGATCTAACGTTGGCTTATGCGGGGGGTAGGTGGCTATGGTGTAGGGTAGCGATTCGAATATATTTACATGCATGTGCTGTGTGCGGTATCTAAAAAGCAAAAAGAGTTTTTTTTTTCAGATATAAAAATAGAAAAGAAAACAGATATGACCTGTGTTGCTGTTATGTATGGATTTTCTCGGCTTTTTAGCTTAAGCGCGAGCAAGCAAACATACCATCAAGAAATAGAAAGAAAAGCAGAGAATCTATCTATTTTTATTAAAAATGGGTCCTAATCCCCAAAATAAAATGACAAAATGAATAAAATAATATAAGACCGAAAATGGAAAGATTTTAAAATAAAACCCCGCCCGTTTGTTGTGCTAGGGAAATAAAAAGAGAAATTACATATATATATATATATATATATATATATATATATATATATATATATATATATATATATATATATATATATATATATATTTTTTTTTTGACTTTTTTTTTGAAAAAATACGAATATTTTCAAGTATATCCGTAACGGCTGTTTGAAATGAAACCTTGCAAGATGGAGGATCATATCCACAAATATAGACATGGATGTTAAAGGAACGCATAATATTAGGCATTTTAAATTAATATAACAAGCATACTTTAGCCGAGAAAAAAATGTTTTGGTTAATGAGTCTAGCCCTCCATTTTTATTCATTAAAATAAAACGATCTCCCAAAGCCGAGTCGCCACCTTGTGGGTTCCCGAATGTGCCCCGCCCCCTTGGATAGGGTGCACGTGCATGTGCGGATGCGGTGACATCCACTGCTCCGTTCGGCCTCCCTTATTTAGGGAGGACGAAATCAAAGTGCGGAGGAGTGTCATTGGAATAGCGTTGGAATGCGCCTCGGTTGCCTTTAGTGGATTTTTGATCCAATATGTGAGCTATGAGTTTCCCGCATCAAGTTATCCCTTTTTTAGGGGATATCAGGATATGGGAAGGCATCACCCTTCTATTCCCATTTTCCCTTTTTTAGGGGAAAACGTGAAAGTGCAAGGAAGGAATGTTGCAGCGCCCCCACTATGGATTTTATGAAAATAGCCTTATGGCCTATTTCGGATCACTATGAGTGCTTTGGATTTTCTACGTCAAGTTATCCCTTGTTTAGGAGATACCAGGACATAGGAATACATCACCTTTCCATTCCCATTCTCCCTTTTTTAGGGGAGAACGTGAAAGTGCAAAGAAAGATGTTGCGAGGCCCCACTGGATCCAAAATGTTTTTAGAGTCGCCATCTTTATTTTAAGGCAAAAATAAAGCAAAACCAGAAAAAGAAAACCAGAGATGAAGAAAACGGGTTCGGAGGCTAAGTTACGAGTTAGGAAGGTGCCAGGCACCCAACTCGCCCTTTCGGTCTCAAAACGGTTTTTGGCTAAAGTATGCTTTTTGTTATATTTATTAAACAGATAAATAAAGCATTAACTGCCTACAAATACATTCATTACATCTATATTATTTACGGACTTGCAACAGACTCTTTTACAAACATTTACAAATATACTTGGAAATATTCGGCCATAGTAACGGCTACATTTAGTATTATTTTCTAACAAAATCCGGGCAGCATAACTACTTATATATTGATATTGAACCGGATTGGAAATAATACTATTACAAATAAGATTTTAATGAATAAATGAAGTAAATAATTACAAACCTATCTAAAAGCATTTTGCCATAATAACGACTATATTTAGTACTATTAC
Organism: Codonopsis lanceolata; assembly: GCA_013146195.2. Classification (NCBI taxonomy): domain Eukaryota; kingdom Viridiplantae; phylum Streptophyta; class Magnoliopsida; order Asterales; family Campanulaceae; genus Codonopsis; species Codonopsis lanceolata. The sequence goes on from CM028383.1 coordinate 19,677,097, forward strand.
CTAATTAAATCCGGGCAGCACAACTGCTTATGTGGCTACATTGGGCCGGACTGGAAATAATACTATTACATGGAAATGAAAGACTTTAAAAGTAAAACTTACAGACAACGAAAGGGTGTGCTCGCTCTGTCCTTCGGGGAGAGAGAGTCTTTTTTTTGTTGTTTGAAATTGTGTGTTGTGTGAATTTGGGCAGCGTGACTGTTCTGAAAGTTACTTTTCGGCCTCGGGATCGGGGCATGGTAACTGTTTGTTTTTGGTTGTTTGTTTGACTGGAAGTAGGCTGAAATCGGGCAGAGTAACGGCTTACTACTAGCTGATTTGGCCTTTTAAATCGGGTAGAGCAACTGCTCTTTCCACGATTTTTGGACCGGGGAAAAGGGTGGATACCTAGCTGGGGGGCTAAGGTACACTTCTATCGGTTGGATTTGTGTTTGGAGGAAGTTTGGCAGGGTTTCGAGGCTTTGGAGGTGATCTCTCACTATCTCACACCGCTCTCTAATTCTCCAGCGTAACGTTAACGCGGAGAAGCTTTACGAAGGAATGTGTGTTCAAAATGATCGATTGAAGCCTCTATTTATAGGCTGAATCAGGGACATCGTTGGCATTAGAATTTTTCTCAAACGCATCAACCGGTTGCACCGCGCGCTGAATGAGTTGCATTTTACGACAAACTTTGGATGAACAGTGCACTGGGGAGGCATTTTGGGCGCCATGCTATAGGAATTTGGGCGCCATGCCCAAATTTGTAGGGAGCCACGCCCATTTCCTTTTCTGTGCTGCAAACGGTTGTACCTTACGTTGGAAAATTTGCATTTTACGGCAAAAATGTGATGAATAGTGGCTGGGAATGGAATTTGGGCTCCACCCTCGTTATATTTGGGCGCCATGCCCAAATATAATGGGAGCCATGCCCATTTTCCAAACTTGGTCCCTTTTTTAGCACTTAGGTCCCTGCAATTTGTCCTTTTGCGCATCCTGCTTTGTCCTTTTGCATTTTTGACCATGTAACTTAACATTTGTTAATGTTTTAACAGGTCTTGATATTTTATGTCCAGTCACATACCAGGGGCACGAAATTGGGGTGTCTACAGTTGCGCTATACCCCTCATATGACCGCGCCAAGTGCGTCCACTGTCCTTTGAAATTTTTGCCTGGTATCTTGGTTTAATTGTCCGACACTCCGCTGTTCTTATGTCTGATTGCGAGAAAGGAAGGAAAGCTATGAAAGGTGGTTACGAGCACGGGCTCAATAGCCACAGGGCACCGAAAGAATAAGGGATGCAGCCATTTTCCTGTTCCGATATCACCTGAAAAGCCCACTCCGATCCAAAGGTGTATTCTCATAAACTCCATTTCTTAAAGTACAGCGTGCCATTATCTCTTAGATGTCTGGTATAGCTTTATTCTCTGTGTGAATTTAGTTTTGCATGTGTAATATATTGCATCATGTACATTATACTGCATTATATCATAATAATTGTACAGGTTTCCTTTATATATAAAAAAAATAGTATATATAAAAAAAGAAAAGATCCTAATATTCGCAGGAATCCGAAGTTAATGTGCTCGGGACGACTGACTCCTGTTAAGGCCACCACCCATGGCCCTAGGACCCGTTGTGCCACCAGCTCTGTATCCCCGACCTTTGCCCCGATTGCGGCTCGACCCGACATCGTCATCGTCATCGTCATCATCATCATCTCGACGTCTGGGCCGCCCCAGATCGCTTCAAGAGAACTCATCGGCAAGTTTCGATAAAGCTGGCGACATCGAAAAGCCCCGCAACAGCTTCTTATAAGTGGACACATTCACCTAAAAAAAAGTGAAAAAAAAGAAATGTGTTAGTCGAAAAAAAAAAGTGTATACATGTAAAAAATATATATATATAGAAAAAAGTATAGAAGAGAGACAATAAAGGTAACTGTGTCTACCGAACGAGCCTGCTCCGGGACACGACGCTCCTCGAGAATCTCGACATCAGGAAGAACCTGCTCTATCGTGCTACCACCCCACTGATACTGAAAGGTAGAGAATATATCATCAGGCTCTATAAACATCAGGTTCTCGTCAAGAGATAAAGTAGACGGCCCTGGACGACTCGAGAATGCCGCTCGGGCGCGGCAGAGCGTGAGAAAAGGGGGGATGCAGCACTAATCTCAAGAAATCCTCATACGCCATCACTGGATAATCTGTCGCTGGCATGAGGTATTTCGCCAAGTACTGATACCTATTGGGCAGTCGATCAGGCTTAGAGGTGGCAAATGGGCGGGTATGGGCGGGCATAAATGGGCGGCGGGCTCAAATGGGCGGGCAAGTAAGTGCCCATTTAATAGTATGGGTATATATGGGCGGGCACTAAATGGGCATGGGCGCCCATTTACTCATTAACATGCACTTATCAAATAAATATACAAATTACAAAAAAATAAATTTTTTTTACAAAAAATTATCAAAAGTTACAACTAACCATATATATATATATATATATATATATATATATGTGTGTGTGTGTGTGTGTGTGTGTGTGTGTGTGTGTGTGATTACAACCACAATAATTGGAAAAAGCCGACATATTGCTTGTGCTAAAGTATATTTTTGTAATTAAGACTAACTCTAATGATATTAATATATCTTCTTATTAATTAAACTTTTCAAACGTGGACGTTTAGGTGGAACAGATAGAGTAGTTAGTATTAGAGTTCTATGTTCTCTTCTCTTGAACACATATGACACTAATAAAAGGAAAATGATAGGGATCTAATAAAATGTGACAAATGAACTAAGAACGGAAGTAATAGTTTGTGAAGAAAATAACTTTTCTTCGAAATTGCATTTTAATTTTTACTAATAGTTTTATGTATTAGTATGTAAAAATGTATTTTTGTTGTTGTAATGCTCAATTCAATCTTCTATTTTGTGGTTAAATTTTTAATTTCGCTGAAACCCAATAGACAAATACACGAGTGAAAACATGACCAAAAACTAAACAAGCTAACTAAGCTATATGTACAAATCTATATGAGAAGGTTCGAGCAAATAAGAATGTCGTATGTTGCACACTATTCACAAAACTGCTATGAATTCATTTATAGCGAATGAAGAAAACGGATATTTGCTGAGAATTATAAAAATTGAACAATCTGAGAGTGTATTATATATATATATATATGTGTGTGTGTGTGTGTGTGTGTGTGTGTGTGTGTGTGTGTGTGGTTGGAAGAGTGGGTGTACAATATAAATATATTAATTATGTTAAATGTTATTATTAATCTTAAGTATTTTATAATTATGTATGTAATTGATAAAACAAAATTAGAAGAGAAAGTAAATGAGTTTTAGTATGGGTGCCCAAGTGGGTGCACATTTAGCCCATCATAATTAATGTGCCCAAGTGGGCATGCCCATTTGTGCCCATTTAAAATTTTAGGTGTGCACATACCAATTATTTATTGGGCGGGTGTACTATATATATATATATATATATATATATATATATATATATATATATATATATATGTGTGTGTGTGTGTGTGTGTGTGTGTGTGTGTGTGGATAGAAAAGTGAGTGTACAATATAAATATATTAATTATGTTAAATGTCATTATTAATCTTAAGTATTTTATAATTATGTATGTAATTGATAAAACAAAATTAGAAGAGAAAGTTAATAAGTTTTAGTATGGGTGCCCAAGTGGGGCCATTTGCCATCATAATTAATGTGCCCAAGTGGGCATGCCCATTTGTGCCCACTTAACATTTTGGGTGTGCTCATACCCATTATTTACTAGGCGGTCTGGGCGGGCAAATGGGCGCGGGCAAAAATTGCCACCTCTAATCAGGCTCTATCACCCAGAAAGGAGGCCGATAAGGTACTACTGGAGCTGCTAAAACAGACTGATGCTAACGGCTCACCCGCTCGCCCATATATAAAGAATCCACCATAATGGAAACAATCGATGTCAGAAGCGGCCGAGAGCACCAAAATAACGACATAATGGCCCTCCGGACCCTCCCAAGGAAGGAAGTGCTTTACTGGTACCGGGACTCGAGCTAACAATGCGCTCAAGCACTCTTTCCCTATCCTTGCAACCACCGATCCCGTCTCGATCGGATAAACCTGTTATCATCAACGCATCTTGGGACAAGTATGGAGGCTGGTGAACCTCGCCGAATGAGGGCAGGAGCGAAAAATGAAAAAATGAGAGCCCGGAGGCCCGGACACTAAAAAAAAAAAAAAAAAATATATATATATATATATATATATATATGTGTGTGTGTGTGTGTGTTATCAATAAATAAATAAATAAATAAATAAATAAATAAATAAATAAATAAATAAATAAATAAATAAATAATATATATATATATATATATATATATATATATATATATATATATATATAAGGTATACATAAAAAAAAGAGAGAAAGAAAAGCAGGAAAAAGCATGTACCTCCCACGCCGGGGCAAACCCATTCAGAGTCGGCGAGACATTCCGGCTGGCCCTATCCATGGAAGCATACAGTTCTACCAAGCCTGCCTGTCCCCAGTCATACAAAGGGATCCGATCAAAATCTGCCAGACAAGCCAGGATGAAAACCCTCAGGGAGGTAGAGGAGTTGACAAAGAGCGATGTGCCAAGAAAGAAAAATAGAAACACTCTTGCCACTCGAGTCACAACAGCTACATCATCGGCCGGCACCCTCAGGCATTCCGAGAAGCTGTTCGAGCGCTGCGATAAGAATCTCATCCGTCGATTTAAATTTCGGCTCAAAACCCAGGAGGTCCACTACCTCCTCCCTACGCCGACGGAGAGTGAAATCAGGAGCCAGGGTCTCCCCTATGCTGGTAGGAATGCCCGTGATCGCAGCAAAATCACACGGGGTCATGGTCGCCTCCCCCCAACTAAAATGGAAGGTATGGGTGGTGTCCCACCAGAAGTCCCTGAGCACATCGAAGATGGGCAAGTAGCTGGTGAAATGGGTGAAAGAATGCATAATGACACTAAAACCGGAGCCCTCCACCAATAGTTGCGCCGCCTCGGGCAACATGGCGTAAATCTCAGCGACATTAGCACATGATGCCCGCACCCTCTGGAATTTCCTGCGAATCTAAAAAAAAAAAGAAGAAGAAGAGAAAAGGTGAGTCTTATCCTTTTTTTTTCTCTTCTCTGTACAGTCTTTTAATAAATAAGTGTGAATAGATAATAATCATGTTGCATACATTGTACTTCATAAATTTTAAAATTGCAGCATGCTAAAAAAAAAAAAAATTGGTCGGAGATGTATCTCGACCCTTGAACAATTGGTAAATTCTACGTGTTTTCTATATCACACTTATATGAGCATGAGATCTTATTACCCGTGCTAGGTCACTGTATTTACTGATATTGGACGATGAATACTTGATATAGCTACGTAGTAATGAGAGTTGATTGACTAATTTGTTATTATTGCCTTTAAAACTACTCCATAACAATATGTCTTGAAATGTTGCATACATACATAGCATACATGAGATCGGTAGAACCTTATTGAGTCTTAAACTCACCCCTTCCCGTTTGCATGCCCTCGTAGAATGCAGCTAGACCGAGAAGTTCGACATATGAAGAGAAGACTGGAGCGCTCAACTTGGATAGAAAAACATTTATGCTTTATTTTGGGTTCTATAAAAATTGTATTAAAAATACGTTTGTATCAAATATTTGTATTTTGAGAAATATTATTTCATTGTTTCTTCCCTTGCGAGTTATAAAATGTTTTATTTGGAAAAAATATTATAATTTCGCATTTGAAAAATATTATTTATTTACCTCTTTTGCTACAAGTCACGTGCTTGTTATTGGAGTTATTATTATTTTTTTGGGATTGAATTTACAGAAAACCCGATGACCCGAGTGCAGGTCATCACACAAGCACATACTAAATAATGGTGCTAGTCGAACAATCGAGCTAACAAGCTATAAACTAGAATGTAAAGCCGTAATAAGAATACGAGTCAACAAGAATCAAAGATACGAAGTGTCAATCGAGTGAAGCCCCAATCCATGTAACTTGAAACTAAATCCAGTGAACCAAGAGAGACGATTGTCTCACGAGGATAAAACAAAAATCACGTGCCGCAACATTTCAGACACAGATCAAAACCCTCTACAACTCCAAGCCGACGTTTCAACAAGAACTAAACTTGATACAATGGAAATACTGAATGTCCCAAAGCTACTGCTTGCCCGGAAGACAACTGGATAAATACTATAACAACGTACAATGGCTCGACATACCACGTCGACCAAAAAAAGGAATACAATAAATAATAAAACCCAAATATTCTACCCGACAGTAAAGTCTATATAACTTTACAACAATCGTCATAGGAATAGAACAATAAGATAAATGAAGGGGACTTCGTGAGGTACAACTCTAAGGAGTCGGCTGCTACTAATACGAACCACACGATCTCATTCAGACTCGGTCAACTATGCACCGCTACGGTCACGATCTACTCGACTCAACTACGGGTTGACGAAAAACTCCTGTTAACATACACAACAATGAAGAGGCCGATCAACATCACTATCAAATTAAAGTTCAAGGCCCAAGTGCACAAATTCGTAAGACTCAATGAAACCGGAAGGGTAGGGTGTAATTCTATTCTTGAGGGGTAGCGAGTGAATTGTTTGGTTAGAAGTCGTTATGTCGGCTTATGTTAGGTGAGATTAGTTTTTCTACCTAATCTCTACCTAAGTTGTATATATACTAGAGTAAAGATCTATTTGTAATACACAGATAATCAATACAATTACGAATTCCTTCTTGATCAGTTAATACTCTTCAAGAATCTCTTATATATATTCAATGATCCAGTTTCTCATGGTATCAAAGCAAGGTTGATCCCATTCTTCCTCTCTTCCCGCACTCAATGCCAATCTGGTAATCCCTTTCTCCTTCTGTGCAATTACTCTATAATCTAAATCCTCTTTTCAACTTTTCACAATGACCAACCCCACTTCTGGAGATATCACTAAAATCACAAAAGATGAGGGTTCCAAGACAGATGTCTATGATCTACCCGAGTCCACCCTTCAACTAAATTCAGGTCACCCTCTCTATCTCCATCCCAATGATCATCCCGGGATGATTCTTGTTACTGAAACCCTAATCAACTCCAATTTTAATCAATGGAGAATCTGCATCACAACTGCACTTTCAGCCAAGAATAAACTTGATATGGTTAGAGGCTTAAACAAGAAACCTATTCCTCCCTCTAAGTACATCAGTGCCTGGGAAAGATGCAATAGTATGGTAGTTTCTTGGCTGTTAAATTCTGTAAACTCAGAAATTAGACAAAGCATTGTCTACTTCACAACTGCACATGAGATATGGGAAGACATCATCACAAGATTCACACAAAGTGATGCTCCAAAGATCTTTCAAATACAGAAAAGCATCATTCTATGCACACAAGGGGACCTAAGTATCAATGCCTATTATACCAAGTTTAAGGGTCTCTGGGATGAATTTACAAACCTACTTCAAAAGCCCAAATGCACATGTAATCAGACTGTGGTGTCACAATGTTCAAGAGGAACATGACAATATCTCCAAGTTAACCCAATTTCTCATGGGCCTATCGAAGGTATACGATGTGAGGGGACAAATTCAGAATGCATCCCTCCCTACTGTAGTCAAGGCTGTCTCCATGCTTATTCTGGAAGAGGGCCAAAGGCTACAAAGGCCCCATGAACTTTGAAAACATTTCTCCGCCTCATGGGAAAAGTTGCTACAAACAGGTTTAACAAACCAAGAAATGCAGGAAGTTCCCAAGCTCCTCCAGTCAAGGGAAAACTGTTTTGTGAGTACTGCCATGGTGACTCTCATCAAAGAGACAAATGCTTTTTCTTACATGGCTTCCCTGAATGGCACCCACTGTTTGGAACAAAACCCGAAGTGATGCCAAGAAACAAAGGAAAGGCCAAGAACAACTCTTCCATTAACAATGTTGTCACTCAACCTCAAAGAAAGCCCCGAAACAAGAAGAAAGATGATCCCAAAGACCACCTCGATCGCTTTACTCCCGGCCAACTCCAACAACCATGCTACTTCGAACAACAACAAAAGTGCCAACTCGCAGCCACTCAAATGGACACACCCGAAGATCATATGTCAGGTAACTTTATTCACAGTCCAAAATTTTCCTGCTTTGCTCACACAAAACCATCACACCTTGATCGATTATTGACACCGGTGCCGCCCATCACATCACCACCTCCCTTGAATGCCTCACCAATCCTATTACTGAACACCATGATTCACCTACCTAATGGAAAATCCTCCTATACACTTCAGATTCCCGACAAATGACATTGTTTTAAAAGATGTCTACCTAGCTCCTCGAATTTCAATGCAATCTCATATCCGAAGTAAACTCATTAGTGACAACAATATTTGCCTAACTTTCTCTCGCTTCATCATGCTACATTCAGACCCTATTCAAAAGACATTCAAGAAGATTGGTAGATCCGATGGTGGTCTGCATAACTATCCTCAATGTAATCGTAATCCGGCAACCGCATATTCCTGAAAGTGCAAGAAATTTTTAATCCAAATCAGACAAACTTAGCAATACCTTTTCTATTACAAAGCCTATTAATAAACTACATTTGTGGCACACCAGACTAGGACATGCTCCTGTACAGTCTATAAAGCACATTAGTTCTCTTAACATGCAACTAGACTCTACTCCTAATGTCCATTGTGAAATCTGCCATCTGTCTAGACAAACCAGATAACCTTTCCCTCTGAGTACTCCCATAGTTCTAATCCCTTTGATCTCATACACTGTGATGTATGGGGTCCCTATAGAAAAGCCACCTATGATGGTGCACATCATTCCTACCATTGTTGATGATCACTCTAGAGTTACATGGACCTTCCTTCTAAAAGCCAAATCACAGTCCATCAAACTCTTCAGTTTTTCCTTAACATGGTCAAAAATCAATTTAAAACTAATGTCAAACACCTTAGAACTGACAATGGTACCGAATTCCTCAATGATGGTGTTGGCGCCTATTGGCATCACAAGGACTCTTACATGAATGCACCTGTGTTGACACCCCTCAGCAAAATGGAAGAGCTGAGAGGAAGCACAGACACCTTCTTGAACTTGCCAGAGCCCTAAGGTTCCAAGCCAACCTTCCCAAAAGATTTTGGGGTGACTGCCTACTCACTGCTACCTATTTGATAAACAGACTTCCTAGTTCTGTCCTAAAGTTCAAGACTCCCTTTGAAGTCCTATTTGGATCTCCTCCCTCCTACAATCATCTAAGAACCCTTGGATGTCTATGCTATGCCTCAACCCTCTCTCATAATAGGGACAAACTATCCCCTAGAGCCCAAAAATGCATCTTCATTGGGTACCCTAGTAACAGAAAAGCCTACAAAGTGTATAACATTAACACTCATCGTCTTTACAGAGATGTTGTATTCTATGAAACAATATTCCTTTCCAAGAGAATTCTGCTCAACCTTGTCAGGAGAATCTATTTCCCACCTACACCTCCAACCCCATCCTTGAAGAAGAAAATCCAACCTCCACTGAATTCAATAACTCTACCAATGTCTCTGACACTGACACGTATACAGAAGATAACCAAACTGAATCCCATCTTCCCATTATCAATGACACTAATAATACTCTCCCATCTATACATTCTAGGCCCCAAAGGCACAAAACCATCCCTATCAAATTCAAAGACTACACCAACCTTCCTCACAACCTCACTCAACCCTCAACTAACTGCACAACACCCTATCCCATCACCAGATATTGTAACCATGCTAATGTCTCTACATCATACATAAATTTCTCCTGCAATATCTCTACTCTCCATGAGCCAAAAACCTATCAACAGGCTATCACAGATCCCCTATGGTGCCAAGCTATAACTGAAGAGCTACAGGCCCTAGAAAACAATAACACTTGGACCCTTCAAACTCTTCCAGCCAACAAGAAAACTGTAGGCTGTAAATGGACCTTTAGAATTAAGCACAATGCAGATGGTACCATCAACAAATACAAGGCCAGACTTGTGGCCAAAGGCTACACTCAAATTAAAGGGACTGACTACTTTGAAACATTCTCACCAAGAGCAAAATGACCTCTCAAAGTTTCGCTCCGCCGCAAATGCCAAACAATGGCCTATATCACAGCTTGATGTATCCAATGCATTTCTTCATGGAGATCTTCATGAAGAAGTGTACATGGATCTTCCTCCTGGATACTACCCTAATCAAACTCAAGAATCATCTTCTGTTGTTTGCAAACTATCCAAGTCCCTATATAGCCTAAAGCAGGCACCAAGACAGTGGTTTGAAAAACTATCCACCACTCTCATTAACTATGGGTTCAAACAAATACAAAATGATCATACTCTCTTTCTCGCCTTAATACTAACTCTCGCTCATAGTTCTTCTTGTCTATGTAGATGATCTTCTCATTACAGGCTCCAGTTCAAATCTGATCACTCAAGTCAAGGATCATCTAAAATCTGTGTTTCCTGTGAAAGATCTTGGCCCCCTAAGGTACTTCCTTGGCCTTGAAGTGGCAAGAAACAAGTCTGGCATATGCCTACATCAGAAAAAATATGCAATGGAGATAATCACTGACAGTGGTCTAACAAATGCCAAACCTGCTCTTACTCCAATTGAGAAAGATCACAAGTTAGCCACTACCTCTTCTACCTCCCCGGCGCACTCTCATCTTACGTAAGACCGATTGGCGATTAATCTATCTCTCTCACTCGATATCACTTACAGTGTTCAAGTTCTAAGCCAATTCATGGCAAATCCCATAGATCATCAGTGGCAAGCTGCTCTGAGGCTGATCAAATACATCAAGGGTACTCCTGGTCAAGGTCTACTCTTTCCCTCTAACTCATCCACAGATCTAAAAGCTTAATGTGATTCAGACTGGGCTGCCTGCCCAATCACCAGAAAATCCTTGTCAGGCTACTGCTTCTACCTAGGTAGCTCACTTGTATCCTGGAAATGCAAGAAACAACCAACAACAGATCCTCACCGAAGTCGAATACGTAGTATGGTCGACACATGTTGTGAAATTAAATGGCTAATTTCCCTCCTCAAAGACTTCCATATCTCCTCTAAACTGCATGTTCCTCTATACTGTGATAATCAATCTGCCATTCACATCTCTGTCAATCCTGTATTCCATGAAAGAACTAAACACATTGACATAGACTGTCATTTGGTCAGAGAAATGCTTCAAAAAGGCTTAATATCAACCAAATACATTGCCTCCCTTGAGCAACCTGCAGATTTGTTTACAAAGGCTTTGCCCTCTTTTTTTTTTTTTTTTTTTCACATCTTCTGCACAAGTTTCCAGTCCTCAACATATTCGTTCAGCCTTCCAACTTGAGGGGGGATGTTAACATACACAACAATGAAGAGGCTGATCAACATTACTATCAAATTAAAGTTCAAGGGGCCCAAGTGCACAATCCAGAAGACTCAATGAAACTGGAAGGGTAGCGGGTGTAATTCCTCTATTCTTGAGGGGTAGCGAGTGAATTGTTTGGTTAGAAGCTGTTATGTCAGTTTTTATGTTAGGTGAGATTAGTTTTCTGTTTCTACCTAATCTCTACCTAAGCTGTATATATACTAGAGTAAAGATTTATTTGTAATACACAGATAATCAATACTATGACGAATTCCTTCTTGATTAGCCAATACTCTTCAAGAATCTCCTATATTCAATGATCCAGTTTCTCAACTCCACACTAAGAAACAATGTACGGAGTGGGTCATAATGACCCAGTACGCTACTACAAATATCGATATACATGATATGCATTGTTATAAATAATCAAGACATCACGTTACTACAATGAAAACCCATGGAGATGTGTTGTATCATTTGGATACTACACAAGATAATCGTTCCTTCCAAACGTTATGCGTTAGGGTGAATTTCCATGATCATAAACAAAACAAATGAATTAGAATGTCTCATAAAATCATCAAGCATAATTATATATATTTATATATACACCTTTAGTCTCTCATATAATCATCATGTATAAGTATGTATACGTACAGATATATACACCAAGTATTTCAATAATGCACAATCAAGGTAAATATGGTCACTTAGATCTCATGTTCCAATTAACATTTTGTTGTCACATAAGTGCTCGTAGTAAATCACATAGGAGTAGGATATGCTATAGAACCGGTGTTGCAACGTAGATCCTAAAATACAATGATTATCTGGATGTGTTGTCAGATGCACGTCATTAATACATCGACCTACTGAGGGAATGCTCGGGGGATATTATTATTTCAAGAGCCCTAATGGTTACGACAAAGTACTCTTCCCTACTGTGATCAATAGTGAAGGGTGTGTGCATGATTATGGTACGACGATCCATCACTATCATGAATCTCACAATTCGTGACGACGATGCATCGTTTGCCATGGAGACAGTCAAGTATGCTAGCTGGACTAATGGAATGTCAAGTAGATGTTTACTTGTCATAATAATCAAGTAGGGATCGAGCTTGACAAGAGCGAACTCGTCCATGTCAAGTAGATGTTTACTCACTTATTAAATCAAGTAGGGAGTGAGCTCGACAAATGCGGACTCGTCCAAGTCAAGTAGATGTTTACACCAGGTTCTGATTGAGGAAAAAAGGAAAGAAAAAAAAGAGTAGATGTTTACACACTTATGATTAATCATATAGATTAAAATAGGAGCTCAATTGATTCTCCAAGGCATGAATATCAATCCAAGTACGAATCTCGAAAGCTAGTATTCTAGTCAAACGAACCCTAAACATCATAGGGATTGAATGTAAAGTCGGTATTGTTCAATGGCTCTTTAAATGCAACTTTGTTTAGTCATTGTTTAACTTTTAATCTTGTAGATATTGAATGCTATATGCATTTCAATACTCTTTTCTATGTTTTTGATTCTATTAGAACCAAATTACCACGCCATTCATGACTTTGGCCTAACAAGAGAACAATTCCACAATTTGTGAAATACTAGTTTGGTCACCTTATTGAAGTTTCCAATTGTAACAAGTCTTAAACAATAGTTATTCCAAATTAAGTTTAGAACACTTTTAATGCTAACCACAAGTCCAAAACATCAAGTATATGTGGTTGTCTCAAAATATACAGATTTTTATCTTGTATAATTTCAAGTTAGTAACTTGGTAGATGTCTTCGTAGACATAGCTACAACAACAATCATGAAGGGAGCATGCTTGATTATTTAGCATACAAAAACAGGGGATTGGAAGCTTTACATACTCTCCAATGTTACATTGATGGCCTAAGATCATTGAAAGACTTAGATTATAGTCATTAAAACTCTTTTTAGAATGATCATTCATTCTATATTCTCAAATTCATTTTTAGTTCATGTTTTATTCATAAACCAATTTTAACGAGTTCAAATATTGTGATCAACATATATTTTAAGAACTACACGTTTTAAGGTAATATTTACTATTTTAAATCATTCGATTCAAATCTATAAGGATTAGTTTATGATCTGATATAACTTATTATATGCAACCATCTTGTAAATTCAACCAATGATTCATCACAACTCTAAATTTCATGAATCTTACATATTCTGAAACTATAATTTAACCTTTTAAAACACTCAATTTAGACTTGTATTCATCAAGTCATAGTAGTCACTTCAAGTTCATGTCAAAAATTTGATTTCTTGTTATGAGTCGAGTTAACTTGTAAATTCAACCATTAATCGCTCACAACTCCAAATGAAGTGATTATTGCTTAGTCTAAAACTAGACTCTTGAAGCTATATTTTTGCCTTTTAAATCACCCAATTCAGACTTATATTCATCAAAATACAGCCCCTCCAAATTCATGTTAACAATCTGATTTCTAAAACAAAGTACTGAGATAGCCGTAATTCGTGACATATTTGAGGCACTTAAACACCTTGGAATTTTACCAAAGTTTACAAGGAGCATCCTAACATATGTAGGTAAAACATAACCAACAAGAAGCCCAATCCCTTTAGTAGATTTGTCCCAGCAAATTCCCGAAATTTGATCAAAACAGGGGCTGAATTTGTACACTTTGTTTTCAACAAGTTCATGAACAACAATACTCCCAAATCAAAGCTTGAACACATTTAATACTAGGAGTGTACAACCAAACCATAACCTTTGGTTTTGGTCCAAGACGATTCGGTTTTGGTTTTCAAAATTCAAAAACTGACCAATTCTATTCGGTTCATGGTTTATGTTTCCAAACCAACCAAACTAAACCAAACCGAACCATGTTTTATTTGATTATTTATTATATATAATATATATGTATTTTCGACATATATAATAATAAATAATGTCGTTCTTACCAAATGTCATGGATTCAAATGATATCTTGACTTGTATTTCATAGTTTGATATTTGTAAGAGAAATTTGACTTTTTGTTTTTTAATATTTGATGTTAATTTATCGATTAAAAATTTATTTGTCTAATTTTAATGTTTTCTCATTTGTTTTTTTGTCAAATCATAAAACCGAACCGAACCAAACCACTCATTTTGGTTTGGTTCGGTTGCAAGTGTAGGTCGATTTGGTTCGATTTGAGATTTTTTGAAACCAGTGGGGTGGTTCGGTTCACTGTTTTGGCCTAAACCGAACCACGTACACCCCTATTTAATACTAAACACAAGACCAAAACATCACATATGAATCAGAATCTCCATATTTAAAACAAGCTTTAAAACCTATTATAATCTTGGTAGAAGTCTTTCCTAGCATGGAAACATGAAAAATAACATGAATCATTGCTATTCAAAAAGTTTGGGAGAGTAATGTAACAAAAATCCGAATCTCAAACCTATATGAAACTGGAAATGGACCTCACATGATCTCCTCATCGAGGGGAACGCGTAACCGATCTCGGATTATCGAATGGTTGGCCGGAGCTCCGGTAATCGTCGGAATACTCCATGGGAACTCTCTCTCTCTCTCTCTCTCTCTCTCTAGGAGGCCAGAAGGCTGAAGGGGTTGGGGTTCAATAAGGGCAAGAAGAGGAAAACACTACAAAAATTAAAAAAACAACAAGCTTCCGCCTGCTACAAGTGTCGTGAATAGTGAGTTATACTTGAAAAGTTGTACTTTTGTCAAGAGTTAAGCATGACTCGACATTGAGATTTGATTAAATTAATATATAGGGTTATCCTAAGATAGGAGACACACCATGGTTGTCGCCTCGATTGTGATAGTAGGTCGAGTGTCGACCTTGTCATTCGATTTATGGAATATTGAATTCGAAGATGAATTCTTTTAAGGAGGAGAGGATGTAAGACCCGAATCCTTATGTGCTTAACTTCTTAGTTTTGCGTACCTTTGTTGTACTTAATTTAAGTTTAACTTTGGGTATGTGTTCGAGACTCTTCATTAGGCTTTTAACATACTTTTTAAATATGTATGTACACTCGTTCGATCGTTGTTTCGATTGTTAGTTTGTCCCGCGTATTTTCGTCCGTCGTACAATAGTTGTGTTATGGACCGATTTTGGTACGCTGCTGAATCATATTGATCAAGAATCACCAAAGATGATTTTTGTTTGGATTAAGTCTTTTAAGGCTTTTACTTATGACATTTACAGAGTGTTAGGAGAAGAGTTTGCGTCGTTTCAACGAACGAAGTTCAAATGGGAAGCGTCGAAAAAACACTATTCACAACACGGGTACTGTAGCAGGCAAACAACTTGTAGTTTTTTGATTTTTGAAGTGTTTTCCTTTTCTTGCCCTTATTGAACCCGATCCCTTCAGCCTTCTGACCTCCTAATGAGGGTAATTTGCCCCCTTAACATTTCATATCAAATCTGGAGACCCTCTTCCTCCCTCATTTCTTCTTCTTGCAACCGTGAGATAGAGAAAGAGAGCTCCCAAAGAGTATTTCGGTGATTCCCAGAGCTCTGACGATCCAAGACCGGATACTTGTTCCCCTCGACGAGGAGATCATTTCCCCTCTGTCCATTTCTAGTTTCGTATAGGTTTGAGATTCATATTTTTGGTACGTTACTCTCCCTACCTTCTTGAATAGCAATGATTCATGCTATTTTTCATGTTTCCATGCTAGGAAAGACTTCTACCAAGATTATAATAGGTTTTGAAGCTTGTTTTAAATCTGGAGATTTTGAGTTCATTCATGAACTCATATGTGATGTTTTGATCTTGTGTTTAGTATTAAATGTGTTCAAACTTTGATTTGGGAGTATCGTTGTTCATGAACTTATTGGAAAACAAAGTGCATAAATTCAACCTCAGTTTTGATCAAATTTCGGGAATTTGCTGGGACAAATCTACTAAAGGGATTGGGCTTTTTGTTGGTTATGTTTTACCTACATATGTTAGGATACTCCCTGTAAACTTTGGTAAAATTCCAAGGTGATTAAGTACCTCAAATAGGTCACCAATTACGGCTGTCTCAATAGTTTGTTTTAGAAATCATAACGTTAACATGAACTTGGAGAGGCTGTATTTTGATGAATATAAATACGAATGGAGTAATTTAAAAGGCTAAACTATAGCTTCAAGAGTCTAATTTCAGACTAAGCAATAATCACCTCATTTGTTGCTATGAGCGATTAATGGTTGAATTTACCTTGCAGAATGTGTCATAATAGGAAATCAAATTTTTGACATGAACTTGAAGTGACCATGACTTCATGAATACAAGTTTGAATTGAGTGTTTTAAAAGGCTAAATTATAGTTTTAATAATTTAGTTTCAGAATATGTAAGATTCATGAAATTTAGAGCTGTGATGAATCATTGGTTGAATTTACAAGACGGATGCACAAATAAGTCATATGGAAATTAACTCATCATTGGAATAATCATAAACGGATGACTCACTCCGTATATTGTTTCTTAGTGTGCAATTGTTCGTTAGCCGCATTGAGACCAAGTAGATCGTGACTGTAGCAGTGCACAATTGACCTGTTGAATCATGTGGTTCGTGCTAGTAGCAGCCGACTACTCATAGTTGTACCTCACGGAGTCCCCTTCATTTATCTTATCGTTCTATTCATATGAGGACAATTGTTGTTAAGTTATTTATTGTATTCGTTTCTTTGGTCGACGTGTTATGTCGAGCCTTTATACGTTGTTATAGTATTTATCCGGTTGTCTCCCTGATAAATAGTATCTTCGGAGCATTCAGTATTTCCGTTGTTTTATCAGGTTGGGTTCTTGTGGAAACGCCGACCTAAAGTTGTCGAGGGTTTTATTCTGTGTTTGAAATATTGCGGCACATGAGTTTTGTTTTATCCTCATGAGACAATCGTCTCTCTTGATTCACTTGATTTAGTTTCGAGCTACATGGCTCGGGGCTTTCTCTATTAA
The DNA here is from genome assembly GCA_013146195.2 of Codonopsis lanceolata. Classification (NCBI taxonomy): domain Eukaryota; kingdom Viridiplantae; phylum Streptophyta; class Magnoliopsida; order Asterales; family Campanulaceae; genus Codonopsis; species Codonopsis lanceolata. Next base: position 19,694,518 of record CM028383.1, read on the forward strand.
CGCTTCCGCATCTTCGATTCTTGTTGACCCGTATTCTTATTACGGCTTTACATTCTAGTTCAGAGCTTGTTAGCTCGACTGTTCTACTAGCACCATTATTTATAAAGTGCTTGTCCTCTACTCATGTTAGTTCCAGTAGCACGACCTCAGGAGTTCCGTGCCAAAATTCGAGGATGGGTTGTCACAGTTGGTATCATCGTATCATAATCATGCACACACCCTCCACTATTGATCACAGTGAGGAAGAGTACCTCGTCGTATCCATTAGGGCGCTTAGAATAATACTATCCCCAAGAATTCCCTCGGTAGGTCGATGTATCATATACGTGCATCCGACAACACATCGAGATAACCCTTGTATTTCAGGATCTATGCTGCAGCATCGGTTCCATGACATATCCTTCTCATATGTGGTTTACTTTCGACACTTATGTGAAAAATAATATGCATTGTGAACATGTGAACTATGTGCTTGTACGATCTTGCCTTGATAATCAAATATGATATCTTGCTATGTATACCTTGTAATATAACCTATTATGCATCTTGGTAGCTTACAAAGTCTTTAGGACTTACACCCTCCTTTTACTGCTTTAGATCCGAATCGTCTAGGTCCTTCCCATGGAAGCTTTGGCTAGTTCGTGCGAGGTCTAGGTTACATTCAAGGAGATTGTTATCTATAGTCCTCTCTCTTTATCTTGGCAAGGACGTTGAGTTAAGCAAGTAACTTAAGACTTGACTTGGGAACTTGTATTGTGATTGTAACTTTAGTTACTTAATCTTGGAACATTTATCTTCAACCTTGAGCTTGTAAAATAATATAAGACTTGTATTATATCTGGTTTGGTTCATTACCTTAAGAGCATCCCTTTAGCTCTTATTTATTACCACGTAGTTGTTCGATTCCAGCATGTAATGTCGTCGATGACTTGATTACTTGTTTTAAAATGCTATATCAGGTTTTAAAGTTTTAAAAATTTCAGCTTTTTGGTGTCGAGTCTTACCATATGTCCATTGTTGCGTCATGTTAGTTTCCTTATTATTGTCCTTGCATGCTTGTATTCCCCCTTCCTTGGACGCAACCAGCCCGCTATCCCTCCTTGAGGTCAAGGTCGGGTCGTCACAGAATGTCCAAAACGATGGCCATCCATTTTGCACTCTTATAACTATCCATAAGTGAAGAAAATAATTTTTTCATGAGAAATTACTATTAGTGACTCATCAGGAACAAACACGTAAAAGGATGAGCTTCGAGAGAACAATTAAATAGAATTATTTGGAGTATGACAATGATAAGAAAAGAAGATTGTTCTCTTACAATGGAACTATAATTTCCTTTTTTTTTTCCTATTATACCATGCCTCAATCATATTTTCTTAATGAATGCTCAATGCCATTTTTAATTATAGAACTGTCGTTTGAAACACACCCCAATCCCGAAACCCTAGAAATCTAAACACAAATAAGTAACCACAACATATTATTTGGAGCCAAGAGCAACAAAAATATTAATTACTCACATGAGATAGTGCCGGACTTACTGGCAGAGCACTCCATTCCTAGAACTCCATTAAAGCACTAAAGCCTCCACCTTATTTCCAAACCGACACTACCGTCTATAGCTTCTTGCTCCTGCCAGCCTCCAACAAAGAGCTTGGAAGCATTTCTTCACCGGAATTCACAAACTCCTGCAAAGTAAGATAAAAATGAACAGTATTCTTACACCAGGTTGTCTAATTTATCATAACTTCATTACTTTAATGATACAAAAAAGGACTGGACACGCAAGTCAGAAGCAAGGGAGCTCTGTCCCCCGGGGCATAGCCGAGTGGAGGCATGCAGCGTGGGTTCGATACTTGGTGGAAGCACTTTGCTTTCTTCTGAGGTTGGACCTTGTATGTGTTATTAGTTGCAATGTTCTCAAACCCTGTATCATTTCGGGCACATCCGCGATTTTCACGATAGTAGCAATGAGGACGGAACTACTGCAAGTTAAAAAAAAAAAAGCAAGGGAGCTCTTACATATTATGCCTATTTAGCTTCCACAAGTGGGCCGCAATCTTGCTTGTACTCAGTTTATCCTTATTAATGACTGCCACAACTTCTTCATTGAAATCTGCAGGTAGCACTAAATATATGTACGCAATATGGTAGAATTGTCATTAAAGAACATATATATCTTTAAGCCAGTAAAATGCTAAAGAAAAGAGAAAATGGATATAATTATATTGTATGAGCTTCCTACTGCACAACCTTATCAGGAAGTATATCAAACGTGTGTTAGAAAAACTGAACTCGGTAAACATATTTCAAATGGAAAGAAATGCACTTTGGACTACACAAATTTTCAAATGCGGAAGCAATTTCACGTGTTCTTGAGCAAAATTGAACTTCAGACTACACAAATATGGTAGGTTTTTCATTTGAGTGTACATTTTAATGAAACTAAACACAGGATGTTGGAGATATATAGCTTATTCATAATGAATTATGATTGCAACTGGCTATTTATATAATGTGCACAAACGTATGCCACTTAAATTAAGATTAGTTCATCCAATCTACCCATTTTAAATTTCACAAATATTGTTTTAGGAATCGAACAATCAGGGCCGGCCCAACACTTATGAAGGCTTAAAGCAAACTCTAAAGTGAGGCTTTTTAAAATCAAATAATATATTTTTAATTATTACATTTTTTATTTAAAGAACATTTTTTGTGCTTTTTAGGATGCAAAATCATTTTAAAATTATTGTAATCAATTTCATTTAATAATTCTTTTTCAATCGAATAAAGCTAGTCCACTTAATCTTTGTTGAGATATTGTTGGTCTTAGATAAAAAAAATTTTAATTTTAGTTTTTAAAAACTTCTTTTTGGCGATGCAACAATTACGAGAAACATTATTCTATAAGCGATATACGCATTTGGAAAAGAATCAAGTCTTATTATATAATTAAGTATGTCAATTTGTGTATCATTTTTCATTTGTATAATTTCTTTTACAAATAGTTTTGTAAATAGACCTAATTCATCAATATCAGAGTTATCATTATGTTTTAAAGAATGTTCAAGGTTAAAACAATTGACTTTTAAATTTTTATTATCCAATGATCTTAATTTCTCATTAAGTAACCTAATGTCTTTTAAATTTTTATTATCCAATGACATTAATTTATCATTAAGTAACCTAATGAGAAAAACTATAAGTCACTTAATATATATATTTTTTAAAAGGTAGTAATTTTTTTGGAGGACTAAAGATTTTTGAGGCCTAAAACAAGGACTTCCTTGCTTCACCCTTGGGGCCGGCCCAGCGAACAATTACAAAGAGAACAAATTAAGAAATTGAAAGCACACTAAATTTTAATTGGTTAACCGGGATATAATATTTTCCATTGTTTACTGTTACTTTTCTTTCTCTTTAAACTTTGGTTTAAAGTTTAATGTTTCGAAATTCAATCCGGTCATCATCTAGTTGCAATTTGTGAAACAGCCGTGAAATTTAGATAGCACTTAAATCTTAATTCAAATAATTTAGACATTTTGTGCAAGTGACTGCACTATTACCGGAGTTTGTAGCGCAGAATATATCTTCTATACTATTAATTGAATAAAAAAGATATACATAGATACAGATCAAACTGATGAGGGAGGACCAACTAGTTTTGCAACATGAAGAAACAATGCCTTGAAGGGAATCCTTGGCAAGCTTGGCTTCGTGATGGATACGAAGTGATGCTATCAACGGTCTGTAACGTCGCCTCCCAAATTTCCAACCCACAGATTGTTCGAGGCAACGGCCGTTCGGATTCATTACCTACAGTGTAACGTCCTACACTTTCTGTGAGTCCCACTCCAAATCCTTGCAACAAAGCTAAGTGAAATATTCAAATGGGTTATTACAACTCTTTGATTGAACCATCTATAATATCTGTGCATTGCATAGATACATAAAATTTGCAGATCAAACATGAAAACCGAGCTAACCAATGCAAGAATCCAGCAAAACCCAAAAACTATCAAAACAAATAAAATACCCCGCTAACATAAAAGGCAAAAAAATATCCGTAGTCTTGGAATGAATTCAAAATGAACTGAATCAAATCTGGCTAACACCTAAATCCCCAAACCAGCTCATCTCCATGTGCAAATCAAGAAAAAATGCAAAACATTTTACACAAATTAAACAAACAATGACATCCCACAACAACAAATATGCATTAGACTTAAGAAAAAAATAGGTGCATACTCATCGGTCAACTTTGGAGATTAACAAATCGGATAGGCAATGCACCCATATCAGAGCAACCAATAAAAACAACAAATCAAAATGAATCCACCATTGTCTCTCCCGAATGCCTAAATATGGCCTTCTTACATTGAAACCAAACAGAATGTGTCGGCGGTGTGTTAGGGTTTGAGTGAGGGAAGGGTGGGCCATCAATGGAGAGAGAAGTTAAGGTTTGAGAGAGGGAAGGAGGAGAGAGATGGGTGATTGGGGAGAAAGTCATAGCGGAGATTTTGATCTCATGGGTGTCGTTGTAGGGTGGGGGGTGCAAGGAGGGAGATGGGCTGCGATTGGTGGAGTGGGAGAGAAGGAGGCGATGAGAACTCACGTTGATGGCAGCATACATGAGGGCAGTAACAAAATGGATGCAGTGGAGGCGCATAGTTAAAAAGGGGATAATAAACACTTTAACACATGAGGTAAATCTCAACTGTTAAAAGTTAAAATGAATCAATCTCGCTGGTAATTACGTTTTACGCATTTCTCTTTTTACTTGCTCCTACGAATTTTTTTGAAAGAACAATAAGAAGAAAAACAATAAAAACAAAATACAAATAAATAGTTTAGGTCTATGCTGAAACTGTTATTTTTTCACCATGTTACCTTAAACTTGTGTCGTTGAACTGGTGATGAGTTCTAGCAATCACTGAGAAATCAGGGTTTGCTTTCCCTCTGCAAAGTATTTTTTCACAAATCTATTACTTATAATTAGCCATTAAAGAAAGAGCAAAGTTAGACTTTCAAAAATAAGTGTCAACTCGATTATAAACTGATGTGTCACGCATGTATTTGTCAAACGTCACCATGTTACATTGGCCAAAGAACATATCGAATATAGACTATATGCATATATGTTGTTACTTGAATCTGAGCATTATCGTTATAGAAGTAGCCGAGAAAAAAAAGGTTAATGTTAAAGGGCTTACAGTTCTTTGAAGTATTCTTCCATGATTTCCGCTAGAAAATTTGGCTGGGTTTCACCTTCAAGATCCTCTAGCTGAATGAACTGGGAATTGAGAATTCCCTGATAAGAAAACTCAGTCAACTTGTTTGTCTATATAAGCGCAAGAGAAATATGAACCGTCAATTGTCAATCAAAAATGAGCATGTTGTCCCAAAATGGTTCCAAAATGGGTTTCATCCTTGTGTTACAAACCTTACCTTTACTAACAGCCGTTAAAATCCATAATTGTATTTCCAATTTGGAGCAATACTTATGTAATCACATGCATCTTAGTATCAGAACGACACTACTAGAAAATAGTTTAGACTATTTTCATGAATCAACAATAGAAAACTGAGATTATCAATCAAAAAAACACGTATACACAAAGGGTAGAGTGCTGCGGCAACAATGTAGTGAGTTTACAGGCTACCCATCCAGAAAGATTACTGAGTTGGAATATGTATTTTTACAATTTCAAATATCAATTAAGATGATTGTTTTTACACCCCAATAAAACACTTTGAACACGCCAAAGTTAGATGTTATAAGCTATACTGAGGCAGTTGGACATTTCTGATATATTGATAGAGAGAGAGAGAGCAAATTAATGTATAACAAGTACTGTAAGAATTAATTTTATCCAAGTAATATAATTTTTTGAGCAAAAAAAATGTAAAATGAAATTAACGTGCTACGCAATCCAAATAAACCTATTCAAACATGAAAAAACACGAAGGCAAGCAGCCTGCAGCCCATTGCTGTTGAAACCCCCAGAAATTTTGGTTTCCCTATGAAATCTAAGAGTCTTCATTTAATGAGCGGAACAAAAATGAAATAAAAAAGCCTATCTGATCACCTTTTGCTTATGTATTAACTATTAAGCAACATTTTATTTTATATCATCCTCAATCATATTTTCTTATTGAGTGCTCAAATTCATTTTTAATCGTATAAATGTCATCTAAAACACAACCCCTCCCTGAACACTAAAAATCCAAACATAGAAGTAACCCCAACATATTATTTGGCCGAAGAGCAACAAACAAATTAGTCAGATGAGATATTGTCAGACTTGGCAAGCAGAGCACTACAATCACTGGATTCCATTTTATAAGCATTGAAGCCTCCATCTTATCTTAAAGATTGGCACTACCCTCTATAGCTCTATTCTTCCCAACAATTCACCAGATCCCGCAAAGTAAGAGAATTTTCATTGTTGATTCAAAAAGGAACAATATTCATACAATTGCCTATCTAATTTATCATAACTTCAGTACTTTAATATAAATGATATGATTGGGAACATACACATAAGTGGTCTGAGACATCTTTCTTTGTAAGTCGAGGGATGTTCATAAACCTGAGTACATTATTTCCATCAGCATCTGAATTGCAAAGAGAAAGAGTTATAATTAAGGAATTGTAAAGAAAGAAGGGCTAGATATTAAATGGATGCAAACAACCGAGCTCTTACATTTAAGGCCTATTTGGCTTCCAAAAACCGGCCACTCGTTCTTGCTTGTACTCGGTTTATCCTTACCTAATGACTCTGCCACAGCTTCTTCATTGTAATCCGCAGATAGCACTAAATATATGTAGGCAATATGGTAGTATTGTCATTAGGGAAAATCTATAAGGCCAGTATAATGCTAAAGAAAAGAGAAAGTGGTAATATATCTATTGAATGAGCTTCCTACTACACAGCTTAATTTTTGTATCAGGAAGTAATTAATTTCAAATGTGTGTGTGAGCAAAACTGAACTCGGCAAACATAGCGGAAAATGGAAATTGATCTCTTGTATAAGCTTCCTACCATGCAAAATACATATCAGGTGGCAATTTCATGAGTGCGCGTGTGAGAAAAATTGAACAGGCAAATATAGAATAGCAATTGACTTGGTTTTTCATAATGAAACTGAACATAGGATGTGGGACATATATAGCTTAATCATTAAGGATAATGGCTGCAAATGTCTAAAAAAATAACTTCTAGGAATTCACCCATATAATTTGACAAAGAGAAAGAAATATATGTATACAGAGGTTATAAAATTAAGACTTCATGGACCAATTCGCACAACATATCATGTTCATATTGCAATTCTGATTTCATTATAAGATTAAAACTAGAATAGTTTTTAATCTTTGCATATCAATTTAAAGGATAGAAAAACTATATAAGCAAGTTGAATCCTAACCTTTTGACCGAAATGCCATGAACATCAACCATATTCCGCCGCACACTATACAGTAATAGCCAAATGTTAACAAATCTAACATACAGAAAAGAAAAAAAAAATACAAAAATATTAAAAGAAAGAAATTTAAAAATATCTGACCCCTCCATGCCATTTACATCAAGATCAGTTAATTCAATGCTGTAAAAACAAGGATTTAAAATAAAGGGAAATAGCCTTTTTCCAAATTATGAATTCTTAAATACTGTTTTTAGTAAAAAATTGTAACTGAGAATTCAATCAGACATTTATAAATCAAATCTAAGTCAAACCAGGAAACTGAAAAAGAAAATACCCTTTGCCAAATTAAGTGTTAAAAGTTCAAGGTTAAGTTTTTTCATCCCTACTAAAAATCCAATACAAATGAAATCTAAATCAGATCTTAAGAGATTGACTTATATCATTATAAAGATAAAGTTAACAATTAAATAAAATAATTAAAATGAAATAATAAAACAAAGGTAGACCATAGACATTTACATCAAGATCTTCCTCTTCTGCATTATCCTCATCCATGGTTGCCGGTGGCAGAGCCTTAGACATTTACATCAAGGTGGATGGATTAAGAGAGGGCGTTTAGGGTTTTGGAATTTTTACTAATTGCTAAACATATAGAAGGGTTTATATAGTGTAGGGGGCGATCACTTCGAGGATTACTGATATTCTCCGGAATTATTGACATATTTGCAGATTACTGACATCCAAGACCATTTCCAACCGTTTGAAATTAAAACTGTATTAAATCTTTAAATTAGTGTAATTTTTTCACCAAATTTCTTACACTATTTCCAACAACTTTACTTTAAAGTTCGTTTGAAGTTAAAACTGCACTAAATCTTTAAATTGGTGTAATTTCTGCACCAAATTTCTTACACTATCTCAAACAACTCTATTTTAAAGTTTACTTTAAAATAAATATTCCAAGTATATTCTTCATTATTTCATTTAATTTGTATTCCAAGTATATGTCTTATTTTATTTAATTTACATTAATGTATTTTAGCAAAACAAATATATTATTGATTTAATATTAAATTAAATTAAATATTATGCATTAAAAATAATAATTAAATGCATGAATTTAATTGAGACTAAAATACAAACATGTTAAAATTAATATGTATGTTGTGTGATTTAATTTAATGTAATGTAATTTTCATTTATTTATTAATGTCTAATATATATAAACTTTATCATAAATAATTTTAATATTATATATAACTAATAACTAACAATATAAATAAAATAATTGAATTAATTTTTTGTATTATTTAAACCAAAACATCTCAAAATGGTATTTAAACTAAACAACTAAACTAACAATAATAATGAAAACATAAAACACAAAATAATTACTTAAACAAAAAAAAAAAAGGATAGGTAAGATGAAGTATGAATAGTATGCTCTGGATTTGAAGTTCTGAATCAGAAACATAAAATCTGAAGATGAAATGAAGCAGCTGTTGGAGATAGGAATAGTAGAAAAATTCTTCAAATTTGGAGTTTTGAAGCTTCCCTTGGAGATGGTTTAAGAGCATGTATAATGGCTTTGAAATATCAAACCAAAAATTAAACTTAACTCAATTTAATTTTTGTAATTAACTTAATCAATTAAATTTTTGTCCGGCCTGTTTTTTTCAGCCCGCAATTTCGTATACAAATTAATCAATTTACTGTTTTACCAAGATTCTACGGCTATTTAATAAAAAAATATTTTGCAACACCAATTTCCAAATAATGTCTCTCTATTTTTTTTTGAAGAATTTTCATTATAGTTTTTTAAAAAACTACAATTTTCTCTCCTAAAATTTTATAAATAGGTTGGAAATATTCTTAATTATGTGCGGACATTCATTTCAATGTAATATTGATATATATGAAATATAAAGAATGTCTCTCTATCACGTTTAATCTCACAATCTCAACCGTTTTTATCACTTTTTTTAATCCCTATTTTAATTATTGAGATATTACGGTTTACAAAACGATTTACGGTTATTATTTTACATTTGCGAAAATTAGTTACTCATTTACAGAGATATTACGGTTTTACAGTTAATATTTTACGGTTTACAGTTTTACAGTTTTATGGTTGCGAAAATTTGTATTTGTATTTTTTCTTTTTAATTGTTATCGTAATTAACTTAATCAATTTAATTTTTTTTCCTACCCGTTATTTCGTATACAAATTTTTTTAAAAAAATAAAAAATCGTAAGTTTTGTAATCTGAAATATTTGTTTTTTTTCTTTTTAACTGTTATCCGGCCCGTTTTTTCCGGCCCGCAATTTCATATACAAATTATTAATTAATCCCTCCGTTCCGGGCAAAGAGACCCTGTTTGAAATTCAATTTTTTTTTAAAAATAATATTTTTAGTAGTTCATTTCCACAGTATCTGCTTCATTTATTGATAAATTCTCAAACTGGCACCGTGCCATCGGTACGAGTAAGAGTACTAGTTGCTTAACATATAGAAGGGTTTATATAGTGTAGGGGGAGGTCACTTCGAGGATTACTGATATTCTCGAGGATTATTGACATATTTGCAGATTACAGACATCGTAAGAGCATGTATAATGGCTTTGAAATATCAAACCAAAAATTAAACTTAACTCATTAAAAATTAATAAAATAATCTATTAAATACTCATTCGATTCAAACTCAAAAATCTTTTGACTAGTAGCACAAAATCAAATATATTAACATACCTTTACCATCTTTATATTTATTAATAATGACTAAAAACTTAAAAAAATTATAGATTTTTTTTTTCCTGATTTTCAAATGAAACAAATTAAATCTCTATTTAAAAGTAAAAATATGCACCTTAATTCTGAAAAAAAAAATTGACTAAAAATTGGTTAAGAAAGGTAATGGGAGAAAATAAAATATCAACCTCTCAAATCATTCCACATGGAATGACAACTTTGGATTTGGAGTCTTTTGGTTTAATGAAATGTTTTTATTTTTTTTCAAAATCACTTGTTGATTTAGATTAGATTTTTTAAGATTCACCGTTGGGAGAGATGATTTGTGTAAGATTTGGGAAAAATAAAAACCCAGTGGGGCTTGCTATGAGGTGTTAACTTTTAGGCATGTTGTACAATACTTATCAACACAATTACATTATCCATAACTCCATAAGGTGTTGTACTTTAGTTAAACCGTATATCATGTAGATGCATTATATAAATGAACTAGTACTTTTGTCTGTGTCGATGGTTTGTGAATTTAAAAGAAAAAAACAAATATTTCAAATTACAAAACTAATGATTTTTTAAAAAATTTATTTTTATACGAAATTGCGGATCGGAAAAAAAATTAAATTGACTAAGTTAATTACGATAACAATTAAAAAGAAAAAAAATTAAAATAGAAATATTCAAAACTTAGACATAAATTAAATTGGGATTCAGTTTCAAAAAATAAATTAATTAAGTTAATTACGATAACAGTTAAAAAGAAAAAAATATTTCAAATTACAAAACTTACGATTTTTTTTTGCATAAAATTGATTCATTAATTAAAATATCGAAAAGAAAAGGGACGTGAGTTTGGTGGAGGAAGGATTAGCGGCCACCGACCGTGAATAATGGGTGAAGTTGGAGAGAGAGAGGGGGTAGTTGCTCAACCGCTTTTCACACATGTGAACTCGGAGGGTGATAATGACCGTAAGATCTCAGTAAAGGAATCAATCTCTGCCCCTAAATAATTTTAGTCAATTGCACATGTGCGACTATGATCTGTATTGTATTATAGACCAGTCTTTGTGCCCGTACCTATGGCACGGTGTAAGTAGGGGAGGATGTCAGCAGTGGAGAAAAAAATTAAAACATTTATTTGTAATTTTATTTAAAAAAAAAACAGATGTGGTACCTTGTTAGATTTTATTTATTTGTAATTTTTTTTAAGGAAACAGAGGCGATACCTTGTTATATTTTGAGGAGGACAACCAGCTTTGCCCTTATACAATTAATAATCTTTCGTTAAAATATAAACTTTTTTTTTAACACGCACACTAAGGGTATTAATTTTTTAACTTTTTTAAGCACAGTAACTGTTTTATTTAATGAAAAGTGTATTTTATATTTTATACATATTATTAAGAACGCAAAAAATCGGAACAATTCCAAATTAGTAATTATACATATTATTACTTATTCTTTTTTTTTAAAAAATAAAATAAAAACAGTTTATCTTTTAGAGTGGTTATAATGGTTATACATATTCTTAGTTAAACCAAAAATTTTCCAAAAAAGATAATACTCATTTTAAAACCCAAACCACCTAAAGAAAAACTCAATAAATTGTGTTTTAGACATTTTAAAAAAATGGTTAAACAAAAAAGGCAAAACCCTACTGATTTGGCCACCCAACTTTTCAAAATTTGCGGCCACCGAAAGTTTAAAACTTAATGAACCGCCATCGAACTAAATTTTTGGCAGCCTATTTTGATGTCCGTTAGCTCCATCGCAAATATGAGTGAAATCCCTATTTTGCCCCCTTTAAATAAAAATTATTCTCTTTATGTGATATTAGAAACCCAAAGGGGTCTAACTGAAAAAATGTTATTATATATCGCCGACCTCCTTCATCTTCTCCGGCGAATCTCCATCGCCGACGCCGATTCGGCCTCCCTTCACCCGCATTCGGCCAAACCTCCCCACTCTCAGATCACCGCCTGCATCCATTCCAGATCTGCCGGCGACTCCATTGTTGGGCCAAAGAACCTCTTTTCTTCATCTAGAAATCCCAAGCAAGCCCACCTCTGTTTGTTCAGAGATAAGTTCTAGTTCTTCCAATTCCTCCTGAATGTATCATTGCGAGAGGGGTGCAAACAATTGGAACAGACTTCGACTCCTCCTAGCTTTGCACTTGTTCGCAGAGAAAAGAATCCACTTCCTGATAGCATCCCTAGTCGAGCCCCGCAAAGAACTTGGAGACTCGGACCGCCCCTAGATACAGATTGCGAAGAGGATCCGTAACGCCTTACCGAATTGTCGACTTTTTCTTTCCTTTCGCAGAGTGAAGGATACACTACCGGCTCCTCATCCTCCACCGCCTCCCGCTCGACCGTAAAAACAACGCCCATGCCTCGCTAACCAATTCAGAAAGATAGACGTAATAGAAACGCAAGAAAACGCTTCCACCTCGCATAGGAAAGACGCACTCTACCTCGCGAAGGAACCTTAGCTTCCTTGGACTCACTGGTTCGAATTGTCCCGAGTCGAACCATTCTCCCTTGAAGATTCGCCTTTCACGCCTCCCCTTCGTCACTATACTCCGACTCGGATTTGGCCATGGGCACAAACCGACCAATCTTGGACAAAGCTCGAACTTATCCGACCACTATACCCGATCTCAAGAAAGAGTCTGTATCAATGTTGGAATTGAAGGGCCCAGAAATAGAACCCCCTGTAGCTTCCTTCTCTTGGGTACCTGTGGAGAGGTCATTAAACTCACGGCTTCCGGCAATACATAATAACATTTTTTTAGTTAGACCCCTTTGGGTTTCTAATATCACTTAAAGAGAATAATTGTTATTTAAAGGGGTAAAATAGAGATTTCACTCATATTTAACGATGAAGCTAACGGACATCCAAAATATGGACACGCTGCAACAAAAATTTAGTTCATGGCCTCATTGCAAGTTTTAAACTTCTTTCGGTGACCGCATTGCAATTTTTTGAAAAGTTGGGTGGCCAAATGTAGGGTTTTGCCAACAAAAAAAGATGAATCCACCCTTCTTAACAACATTAAAAATCGGAAGAATGTTTTATACACTCAATTTAAATTATTATTATCACTTCTATTGATTTAAATCGACTATTTTTCAATTTAAAATTTTAGTATTTTTCTTAACTTTGTAAATAATTATTTTTATTCTTAAATAATTATTCTTAAATAGGACAACAATACCAGTTGAAATTATACCGATTCAAAGAGAGGAGGTGGAGAGAACATGTGAGAAGGGGTGTGTAGGGGTTGCTCAACCGCCGTTCAACCACCGTTCAACCGCCCTTCGCACATGTGAAATCTAGACGAAATTGGGATAGTAGGATCTCGGTAAATGAATTGATCTCGACCCCTCATTAGCATTTATCAATTGCACATGCAATCCAGTTATTGTAATATATATATATATATATATATATATATATATATATATATATATATATATATATATATATTAATGTACGGTTGATGTTTTGTAAGGGGTAATGGTCTAGAAGATTAATCTCAGGGTGTGACTGTTTATAATATTACTTTTAAGGGTGACTTTTTAACAAGGTGAGAGAAAATAAAGAGTTAAAAGTGGATAACTACTCTCACTCATGTGAATATGAGAGTGAATCCCAACCATTAAATTTTTTAAGATAATTTAATCTTAACCTCTAAATAGCTTTAGTTAATTACACATATGTGAGAATGAGCTCTATTCTAATATAGATGATTTTTTTTTAATCTCTCTAGTTGAGATTTGCCGTTTCTTCGTGGTCATAACAATTCCTTCAAGTAGTGGGAAAAAGAAAAGTTGCACTCAAGTAGTAATCCAATATTGCCCGAATGAACCACCTTAATGTGATAAAGAGAGTAGGGTTGAGTCCACTGATTGTCTATATCATATCAAAAAATCTAAATTTAGTTCATGGACAATGTAAATACATGTCGGTGACTAAAGTAGGTCGTTTTTGCACGACGATATCCCTAAGCTGGATGTTATTATAGTATGGTCCATTAAGTGAGATAAGATGGGTTAGATTGTATAAATTTAGAGTCATGGGGTCAGGTTATACCAAATATAAAAGATATGAGTGTTATGGAGTACTCTTTGTTTTTTTTTTTCCTTTTATGCTCCAAACCTTAATGGATTTTTAAAAGACATACAATACACTCTAGATATTTTGAAAATCCTACGACATAATCCATACTTTTTATCGAATTTCAAACAACTAATAACCAATTACAATTTCAAGAAAATCATCCATAATTTCATCTCAAAATATAAAAAAAATTCTCTTTAAATTGTCTAGCATATTTACTATGGTGGTCTATATTTCATATCCAATATATTGGAACCTTTAGCGAAATAGACGAAAGAAAGAGGTCTAGTTACCATGATACTGACTTTCGAGGTACTGGATACGAAGCCAATAAAACATCTAGATGTTTTTGTTAAAGCTTATTTTTTTTAATAAAATTACTACATTGAAAATTATTAAGAGAAAAAAGATGTTCACTATTGTGAATGAGTTAGACGATTTGAAGTGAACCTTTTTTTTTATTTTGGGACAAACTATATGGAAGAATTTTTTTTTTTCGATTTTCAGAATTACAAATATGCATTTGTGTATTTTTGTTTTTGGATTTTCTTCAAAAAATTCATCATTATAGGATTTGGAGAATAAATATATAAGAAGATGTTAAGAAACACACATAAATTTTTATTTTTTACAATATGACCCCATAAATTTTGAATTTTACAACCAGACCCGTCCAGTCTCACTTTACGGACAAAACTATATCAACTTTGGTCAATGATGCACATTTACATTGTACATGAACTACATATTAAGATTTTTTTTTGATAGAACATAGATCATTGTGCACTTAAACCAAAAAAGTGTTTGCTTTTAAATGAATCAAAATTCTCTTGTAATGATTAGATTCAATAATAGTGTTAAATATTCCCTCGAGGCCAAAATGAGTGACGCATCATTAAATGATACGACATATCGATTGACCAATTAAATTGAAACTCATTCCAAACGGTTTTAATAACGTAACGAGTAATGCTACTACATATGCATAATTTATTAAGATAGTTTTTTTACATCATGCATTAAAGTATCGTACCTTGGTCAAATGCGTATCACTTCAATGCTAGAGACGGGTGCATGTAGACCATAGGGGGCTCCATGTACACTACCAGGAATAAAAAAAGGTGAGTAAGTTTGTGGTTTTCAACAATTGGACCCCTCCCTAATTTTTGTTTGGACCCCCTGCTAACTAGACAAGACAACTCTCTCAAGTCTCAATCACTCTCTCTTTCTCTTTCTCCGCTGTCCGGCTGTCCCCCTACCCCACCCGTGAATCTCCCTCATTCTTCTCCTTCCCATTTTCCAATTCTCATTTCTCTTAACTGCCAACAACTCAACAACTCCTATTTTTCAAATAACAAATCGACTCCTCTCCTCTCTCCAATCCTCCCCCCTTGCGACCTTGCTAGTTCAGAGTTTCGACCGCTCCGCCTCTACTAATCTGCTTCACTATTTGCCTACTTGGTACAATATTTTACTATTTTTTTTATTTTTCATAGATAATAGTTTCATTCCATTTTATTATATATTTTCAATTTCTCAATTAGTCAATTCACAAATCTCACACGCTTTATTTATCCGAAATTTGGGTTTTTGAATTTGGTGAGTTTTGGGTTAAAATGTAAAATTGTTGATTTGATTAATTGATTGATAATTTTGTATAGGAAAACAAGTTTAGTGTTTGTTATTTTGTTGTTAGAATTATCGATTTGATGAATTGTTTTTTATTGTTAGAATTATTTGTTAATTTGTTGGGTTTCTTGAGAATTTTTTTAAACTTATATTATATATGAAGTTAGGGGGTTTTGGGTTTAAATTTTTTTAATGATGATAATGTAATTACGCGTTTTCAACGTATGAAAATGTGTAAAGGACAATTAATTTTTTTTAATGTAATAGTTAAAATTTTGGGACCAATCAACATTATTCTTGGATCCGCCACTATTCAATGCATGATATAAATAGAACCACCTCATTGAAAAGTACAATTATCTTAGGGAATCAATTTTTTTCTTTTAGCAAAAAGATTATGAACGATGTTAATTACTTTCCTCATTCCAAAATGAGTGACATGTTTTTGAATGACATGAAACTACATGTATCCAACCCTACTCAGATATTCCCAAATTGCAACGTCCCCTAAAAGTTTTGATAGTAGGCAAGGAATGGTATCAAGGTTAAGTTATCGCTAATATAATTTTCATTTATAAAACAAAAAATAACTCAAAAGTCAAAGATTAAAATTGAAAAAGCCAAATGCTCCCTCTTAACAAATTCCTAGTCTAGTTTGCCTTTGATTTCATGTCTTGAGGGCAGCGTTGTCCACAATGAATGGAACTAAATCTCTTAAAGATACTTTCATGTTAACCACATACATTTTTTGATCAACACTTTCGGATTGGGTGCGGTAGTGAATAGGGTTACTTCTATTTACGCCGCTATTACCAAGGTTCATCTTTAATTTAGCACTGAATAGAGTTGTCAATCGATCGGGCCAGGACAAGCCCGCACCAAGCCCATCGAGCCAAACGTTCAAATTAGAAATTTCTCCAAAACTAAAGCCCAAGCCTAGACAAAACACCGGGCCAACAAGTCTAGCCCATGGGCCTACCCAAAAGCCAATTTTAACATATTTTCCTGGCCAAGCATTAAATATATGGGCTGGACCAATATTATATCGAGCCTATGAAACCTAAAGCCCAGTCGACATAATATTGGGTGGGATGGGCCGCCCATTGGGTCGGACTTGTTTTTGACAGCTCTACCATGGAACTTTAGGAAACTTAGTCAAATAGGAAGGCCTCAGTAGTTCACAGCTTCATTTTCTTTGAGGTCTTCATGGTTTCCATTTTTTTCTTATGAAATTCACTACACTTTCTTGCAATATTCAAATTAAGCATTTTAATATAGATGTTCTTTTTTGTTTTTCTATTTGAGGTTGTGTTATGTATCACGTAGCATTCAATTTCTTCTTCTAAGAGGCTAAATACTGAGGCAACAACATCGGGTGCAGATATCAATCCGAATTTTAAGTTTTTTTCGTTTTCATAAATAATAGTTAATAGGGTTTGGGGAGGGGTAGAGAGAAGAGAACATCAAAATAATAGGAATGGGTGACCAAATGAGAGAGATCAGGTCATGATGATGGAGTAGGCTGGTGCCTCCTATGTCTCAACCATCGATATCATCATAAGTTAGGTTTTACAATCATAGGATATAAGTTTTCTACTCTCCAACTCCGAAGAAAGCTTTTCTATGTTTTAAAATATGGGTTTTAGAAAAACTTAGTTTTTGTATTTCCTTCATTTTCTTTGAAGTTAAGATAATTTTATCTTGGTTACTCAACATTATAAAGATTGCAAGAGATAGGAATGTTAACCTGGGTTGCTTCAAGAAAAGAAACATGAATGGAAATTAAATTCCTATAAAAACTGGGAATATAAAAAGTCTTTTTCAAACTTAAATGAAAACCACTACTTAAAATTAAATTACACGTTCTGACGGCTTCTAAACATGAAGGCGTCTGATTTCCTGAATAGACGTTTGTTGGTCCAAAAAAGGCTCAATCTAGGCTAGAAGGGGGGGGGGGGTTGAATAGCCTAGATTAGGTTTTATAAAAACTTTTCGTAAACACTTCTTAATGATTTCTAAAGATGATTTAACTAGAAGCGTTAAGGCAGCGGAAACAGAAGAGTTTCTGAACTATCAAGAGTTCTGTTAAGGTAGTACAAATTCTGAATAGATTCTAAAACAGTATGAGCAGCTAACAGAAGTTATGAAAACAAACAGATCAAAACGAACTTCGGCGTTTTGAAGTGGTTCGTCGTGAAAGTACTACGCCCACTACCAAAGTGGTTAGCTTTGGATTTTAAAAGTGCACTTGTTTATCCACTAGGTTTAATAGTAAGATCTCTAATGGATCGTGTACAAAATAAGTTTTTAACCAAGTGTATAATGGTGAGAGGAACAATCAAGGATTAATTGTTCTCACACGTGCTGAAGTAAAGAACAGTTTAAAAGAAACAAACTAAATGAAGCTGAAACAAATTTAAGACTGGCAGATCTGCAGCTTCAGGAAGTTTGGTGAAGTGTTAGTTCTTGTCCTTTGATCTCTTGAATGCTTGTGTGTTGAAGATGAAGCTTGAGAGTTTAATGCGCAAGAGTTGTTTTTCCAGATCTTCAAAACTTGAATAAATACCGAGAGATCTTTTGGACCGCTGACCGAGGCGCGTAGATAATCAGGTTCAACGCTCTATTGCATTGAATGCAATTCCGCTTTGGGAGATGTAAGAGCCAGCCATCGAGATGCAAGCGTGTGTGCAGAGAAGACATTCCCAAATAGAGTAAGGTTTCAGACTGCAGACGCTGCAGCTTAGAAAGTCTTCTTAGCCAAAAAGGGTAATGTCTTCGACTTGTGTTTAGGAGACACCGATGCTTGTCAAGATGTAGAGTTGACTTCTTTAAAGTGAAATCTGATGAAGATATTATGACTGGATATTTTCAAAAATATCTAGATAGGTCTATACGTGTCATAATTTCATGATTTGGCTAATCTTGATTTTTTGCACTTTGAGCTGACTTCAAAGTCCTGCGTTCTTCCAAGGTCGCCAAGAAGCTTGCTTGACCGCGCCTAAACTAACACTAAACAGCTTCTAAACAACTTTGATTCTAAGACGCTTGCCACACTAATCGGCACGTTGCACCTTTTAGCCACTATACAATAGAATCGAAGATGACTCAACCAAATCTAGAACTATAGGAATCAACAATCTCCTCCTATTTGGTTGATGTCATCATCTCAGCTACTAGCAGACTTTGAATCATGCAATGAGATAATAACATGTCTTAAAGATTTTTATTAAGAAGAGCATACATGCCTCTCAGAGCAGAAGTCTTAGTAGAGAGATAGCTAGACTAAGTACTTACAAGATAAAAGCATTAATATCAAGTACTAAGTAGAGCAGAGTTTAAATCTTGAGATAAGCGCACATGCATAATATAAAGATTTAAACACGAAGTTTAAATAGAGCAAATCATAGCAAGATAAAGCAATTTAAACTTTAAAAGAAACATGAGTCATCTGTGATTAAACAAGATGTTTAACAGCAGAAGTTTTTGCAAAACAGCAGTGTTTGAAATGAAAGACATAGAACGTAATACCAACATATTCGTAATAGATGAGGCCGGGTGCGCCGACGTTCTACGTAGTCTCCAACCCGCATCCCGATTTGCCATTGAGGCGTTTCTCGGTCCGTTCTCGTTCTTCAATGAGAGCTTGATTCAAAAAATGCGTAACTCTCTCCTCCCTGATGGCACCAACCCTACGCTGTTCAGCAGCAACAGCTCTGGCATTTGCTTGCTCAACAAGGCGAACATCAGTGAAATCAGCAACTTCACGTCTATGGATGATGGCTCGTGCCATTGCGGTCTTGAGCTCGTCAAAGAGTGTACGAATGCCGATTCGCCGAGAGTGCAAAGATGCCTATCAGAGCTGCCTGTTGATCTTGAACTAGAAACCGGTGAGTAGTGAAGGCCTGAGCAGTGTCGTTCACCAGTTGATCAACAATCTTGCCAATGTCGAAGACGGTGGCATGAGTAGCATTGAGACCATAGCTAAGCACCTCGATTTGTTGTGCCATAGAAGAGACTGTGCTGTTGAGTTGAGCTAGCTGGGCATTGTTGGTTCGGAGAAGATCAAGAAGGGCAGGATCAGCAGTGTTGGATGGAAGGGAAGAAGGGTTGAGGTTGACTGAGATATGAAGTATCATCAGTATGGGGAGCAGAAGTAGGAGAAGAGGAAGATGAAGCAGGTTGATGAGCAGCAGAGGTTGAAGGTGGAGGAGAAGAGGGTTTGGAATCAATTTCAATGTCGCTGGCATGAGCTACTGACATAGGAAGAAGTAGAAGAGGAAGAAGAGGCTTCTAAAAGGTAAGAGGGAAAAGGGTAGTCAGGTAGAAGAATGAAGTTAGGAGGGGAGTTAGAAGGGTAGAGAAGATCAGAAATGGAAGAAAGATGAAAGAGAAAGGAATGGGTAGCAGAGGAGATAGAAGGAAAGAGAATTTGGTATAAGTCAACAGAGATGGAGATGGGGATTATATATTGGGAGATAGGAGGAAAGATTTCGGGAAGGAAGGCTGTTTGGTAGAGTAGAGTAGATATGTGAGGGTCAAGAAGAGAGAAATGTTCGGGCATAGAGAAGGAGGGAGAAGAGTTTGTGTGAGCAGGTATGATGGCTAGGGAGGATTCAGGAGGAATGGAGGAGATATGTTCCGGAGAAGAAGGTGGGGAAGGGATAGTGTCTATGGTAGGAGAAGGTGGAGAAGAAGGTGTAGGAACCATAGACTTCTTGCGAAGCCTGCGTTTCTTCTTCTTTGGGACAGGGGAAGTAGGCTCCTCCTCAACAACAACAGGGGTGGAAGAGGAAGTAGGAGAAGAAGGAGGGTAGCAGCAGGCTCCTCCCCAACAGCAGCAGGGGCTGTTGAAGAAGTGAGAGAAGGGGAGGAAGAAGAGATAGGGGATGAAAGGGGAATGAATGGAATGAAGGGTTCAGAGGGTTCGGTGTGTTTGGACTTACGCTTTCGAGAGCGGAGAGGAGCAGTGGTCCGTTCAAGCCTCAACAGTACAGAGCAGGAGTTGAAGAAGCAGCAGCCTTCTTTTTCTTGTGACCTTGGGAGTCGGGCAGGGTTAGCAGCAGCAGCAGCAGAGCTGGAAGAAGAGATTTTCTTCTTTTTGGCAATAGGCTCCTCCTCAACAAAAGAAGTCTTCTTCTTCTTCTTGGATGTTGTCGAAGGAGCAAGGTCGACAATTTCTTCGCCAGCCAGCCTTCCTCGAGAGCTTCTAGCTAGCCGCTAGCCATAAACGCATCTATTGTTGTTTCTGGATTGATCTTGATGATTTTGAGTGGAGGAGGGTTCATGGCATGGACAATGAGCAGAGGGGGTAGACCTTGCTGTGCTCTCTTCTCATTCTTCAGTTTGTGGTGATTGAGAATGAAGGTGCCGTGAATCAGATGACTTCAGGAACTTTCTTTATTTCAAGTTCACCGATGCTTCGAAGGACCGGTTTGAGCGAAGAAGACAGTTAATCAGACGAACGAATGGCCGCTTCTACTTGAGAGAGACTTTAACAAAGATCAACAAAGATCACGCCAGCAGCTCAAAAAGGATCTCGAGCCTGCTAAGTCGAATATCGAGGATGACTACAGTGTATTCCAAATGATTCTGAGTCATTATGTCATGAGTGCCATTCTTAAAGATCAGACTTTTGTCGAATAGATGGCTGATGAAGTAGACATCATCTTCGAATAGGGTCCTTTTCATCTTTGCTGGAGCCTACCTTGGAGTGTTTTCTCCACGCATATAAGACCAGTGCAAAGGGCCTTTTCAAAGATCGGGCAGTGAAGTGGGTCCACAAATTCTACGCCGATAGTCTTCGCTATCCTGGATGCAGAGATGGTGATAGAGATTGTCCGGACAACAGCTGAGATGGTAGTTATGGATTCATTGACAATGGCCTTCTGGAAGAATTCTTCAAATTTAAGGTTGCTGTCAGTCGGCATCTTCTAACATGAAAAGGCGTGATGCCGCCGATTCGATCATCCACAATTTTTACCCCAGAGGCATATGCACGAATAGACGGTTCGTCAATGCACATCCCCGGATGATACATAGTGGGGGGCAGTTTTGGAATATCAAGAGCTGAACTCTGAGCCTGTTCAGGAATAGCAGATGTGGAAGAAGTTCCAGCCTAAAGAATTTCAAGAAATGAATTAGGGCAAAATTTCAAGAACTCGAAATATGAGCAAAGTGTACTATGGAGCCCTAGAAATTTTCATAGATATCATGTGAAACATCTTATACAAGAGGAATCTTACCTAGAAAGATGAAATCTACGATAATGAGCAGTAATATGTAACTAATACTAGTAACAAGCAAGAAATTTTGAAGTTTAAAGAGATGTTGAGCAAAAAGCTTTATGAACAAATAACAATGGCATGATTTACAGCAAAAATATGTAAATAGGAGCTTACACCTTAGTGACTGAGTTAGGGTTACATTCGTCTTACCATTGAAGTAGATTTGCAGAAGAAGATGCAAATGAAGAATGAGTCTTCAGATTTTGCTCACCAATAGTGCGAAAGGATGCAAGAATTTTTAGAGAGAGAAAGGAGAAGAGTAAGAGACAGTTTTGTGAAATGAGTTTTTTTTGGCAAGTTGAGGGTTTATAAATGAAAGGACGGCAAATATGCAGACAATTGTGAAAGGACTTTAAGTCGACACCTTTTCCTTGAAAAAACTTAATGAGTGACGGCTTTAGGAGAGAGAAAAAGTGCCTTTTTGAAGAATATCTCAACCAATTTTAAAATCAGTCCCTTACAATTTTCAAAATTAACCTTCTAAAACTAGGAGTTTAGAAAACTTACCTTTGTCTTCCAGTGACTATAGGAATTCTAGACTTTTCTCTTAAAAGAAATAAGTCTCGCTTAAATATAATATCAAGTCTCGCTAAGAAAAGTTGTTAAGTCTCAAGCTAAGATAAAAATTAAATTTTGATTAAAAATTAAATTTAAGCAGCTGGGTCAAGCATACCAAGTTTCCCTCGAGATAAGCAAACATGTCCGCTTCTAGAGCTTGTGAAGATATCTTCCAGTTGATGTTCAGTTGAAATGTACTTCATGCTAATGTTTCTCTTTTCTACATTGTCCCTTAGAAAATGATATCGAACATCGATATGCTTTGCCTTGGAATGCATCAGATTGTATGTGATCGAGATTGCCGAGGTGTTATCACAACATGATCAAGGGCTCGCTACTTTGATGTCATAATCCACCAACTGGCCGTTGATCCAAAGCAATTGACAAGAAGAACTACCGCCAGCCTATGTACTCGCTTCAGGGGCGGAGTTGAAACCCATGCTGTTTCTTTTGTTAGCCCAAGAGACAAGTCTGCCTCTTTAGAATTGACAAGTTCCACCGGTGCTTTTTCTGTCGACTTGGCAACCAAAGATAGCCTGCAGATCCGAGCCTACTTCAAGTTGAAAGAAGATTCCTTGGATACCGATACCTAAGTGGTGGTATCTCGATACATACTTAATGATTCTTTTCTGGCCTGCAGAAGATGTGACTCACGAGGGTCCGCTTGAAATCTAGCACATACCCCAACAAAGATACATATATGTCGTCCGGCCGGTGAGATATAGCAGAGACCCAATTATTCCCCTATAGTGGGTGATATCAACTTTCTTTCCTTGTAAGTCTTTTGTAAGTTTACATTTAGCGTACCATTGGTGTGTCGAAGGTGTTTGTCTGCTTCTAATCCAAACTTTTTGACAAGATCTTTAGCATACTTGGATTGGCCGATGAATATTCCTTTGTTGGATTGTTGAATTTGAAGACC
>CM028383.1:19718308-19767273 GCA_013146195.2 Codonopsis lanceolata
GTTAAGCATGACTCGACATTGAGATTTGATTAAATTAATATATAGGGTTATCCTAAGATAGGAGACACACCATGGTTGTCGCCTCGATTGTGATAGTAGGTCGAGTGTCGACCTTGTTATTCGATTTATGGAATATTGAATTCGAAGATGAATTCTTTTAAGGAGGAGAGGATGTAAGACCCGAATCCTTATGTGCTTAACTTCTTAGTTTTGCGTACCTTTGTTGTACTTAATTTAAGTTTAACTTTGGGTATGTGTTCGAGACTCTTCATTAGGCTTTTAACATACTTTTTAAATATGTATGTACACTCGTTCGATCGTTGTTTCGATTGTTAGTTTGTCCGTATTTTTCGTTAAAGTCGTGCAGGTTATGGACCGATTTGACTGGTGCTTTGAATCATATTGATCAAGAATCACCAAAGATGATTTTTGTTTGGATTAAGTCTTTAAAGGCTTTTACTTATGACATTCTGAGTGTTAGAGAAAGAGTTTGCGTCGTTTCAACGAGCGAAGTTCAAATGGGAAAGATCGAAAAAACACTATTCACAACACGTGCTTGTAGCGAGGCAAACAACTTGTAGTTTTTCTAATTTTTGAAGTGTTTTCCTTTTCTTGCCCTTATTGAACCCGATCCCTTCAACCTTTTGACCTCCTGATGAGGGGAATTTGCCCCCCTTAACATTTCATATCAAATCTGGAGACCCTCTTCCTCCCTCATTTCTTCTTCTTGCAACCGTGAGATAGAGAAAGAGAGCTCCCAAAGAGTATTTCGGCGATTCCCGGAGCTCCGACGATCCAAGACCGGCTACTTGTTCCCCTCGACGACGAGATCATTTCCCCTCTGTCCATTTCTAGTTTCGTATAGGTTTGAGATTCATAGTTTTGGGACGTTACTCTCCTACCTTCTTGAATAGCAATGATTCATGCTATTTTTCATGTTTCCATGCTAGGAAAGACTTCTACCAAGATTATAATAGGTTTTGAAGCTTGTTTTAAATCTGGAGATTTTGAGTCATTCATGAACTCATATGTGATGTTTTGGTCTTGTGTTTAGTATTAAATGTGTTCAAACTTTGATTTGGGAGTATCGTTGTTCATGAACTTATTGGAAAACAAAGTGCATAAATTCAACCTCAGTTTTGATCAAATTTCGGGAATTTGTCTGGGACAAATCTACTAAAGGGATTGGGCTTTTTGTTGGTTATGTTTTACCTACATATGTTAGGATACTCCCTGTAAACTTTGGTAAAATTCCAAGGTGATTAAGTGCCTCAAATAGGTCACCAATTACGGCTGTCTCAGTAGTTTGTTTTAGAAATCATAACGTTAACATGAACTTGGAGGGGCTGTATTTTGATGAATATAAATACGAATGGAGTAATTTAAAAGGCTAAACTATAGCTTCAAGAGTCTAATTTCAGACTAAGCAATAATCACCTCATTTGTTGCTATGAGCGATTAATGGTTGAATTTACCTTGCAGAATGTGTCATAATAGGAAATCAAATTTTTGACATGAACTTGAAGTGACCATGACTTCATGAATACAAGTCTGAATTGAGTGTTTTAAAAGGCTAAATTATAGTTTTAAGAATTTAGTTTCACAATATGTAAGATCCATGAAATTTAGAGTTGTGATGAATCATTGGTTGAATTTACAAGATGGATGCACGTAATAAATCATATGGAAATTAATTCGTCATTGGAATAATCATAAACTGATGACTCACTCCGTATATTGTTTCTTAGTGTGAAATTGTTCGTTAGCCGCATTGAGGCCAAGTAGATTGTGGCTGTAGCAGTTCACAATTGACTAGTTGAATTGGGTTCGTGCTAGTAGCAGTCGACTACTCATAGTTGTACCTCACGGAGTCCCCTTCATTTATCTTATCGTTCTATTCATATGAGGACAATTGTTGTAAAGTTATTTATTGTATTCCTTTCTTTGGTCGATGTGTTATGTCGAGCCTTTGTACGTTGTTATAGTATTTATCCAGTTGTCTCCCGGATAAACATTATCTTCGAAGCATTCAATATTTCCGTTGTTTTATCAGGTTGGGTTCTTGTGGAAACGCCGACCTAAAGTTGTCGAGGGTTTTATTATGTGTTTGAAATATTGCGGCACATGAGTTTTGTTTTATCCTCATGAGACAAACGTCTCTCTT
Organism: Codonopsis lanceolata; assembly: GCA_013146195.2. Taxonomy (NCBI): domain Eukaryota; kingdom Viridiplantae; phylum Streptophyta; class Magnoliopsida; order Asterales; family Campanulaceae; genus Codonopsis; species Codonopsis lanceolata. The sequence continues at coordinate 19,720,473 of CM028383.1, forward strand.
GATTCACTTGATTTAGTTTCGAGCTACATGGCTCGGGGCTTCACTCTATTAACGCTTCTGCATCTTCGATTCTTGTTGACCCGTATTCTTATGACGGCTTTACATTCTAGTTAAGAGCTTGTTAGCTCGACTGTTTGACTAGCACCATCATTTATAAAGTGATTGTCCTCTACTCATGTTAGTTCCAATAGCACGACCTCAGGACTTCCGAGCCAAAATCCGAGGATGGGTCGTCACAGTTGGTATCATCGTATCATAATCATACACACACCCTCCACTAGTGATCACAGTGAGGAAGAGTACCTCGTCGTATCCATTAGGGTGCTTAGAATAATACCATCCCCGAGCATTCCCTCAGTAGGTCGATGTATCATACACGTGCATCCGACGACACATCGAGATAACCCTTGTATTTCAGGATCTACGCTGCAGCATCGGTTCCATGACATATCCTTCTCATATGTGGTTTACTTTGGACACTTATGTGAAAAATAATATGCATTGCGAACATGTGAACTATGTGCTTGTATGATCTTGCCTTGATAATCAAATATGATATCTTGCTATGTATACCTTGTAATATAACATATCATGCATCTTGGTAGCTTACAAAATCTTTAGGACTTACACCCTCCTTTTACTGCTTTAGATCCGAATCGTATAGGTCCTTCCCATGGAAGCTTTGGCTAGTTCGTGCGAGGTCTAGGTTACATTCAAGGAGATTGTTATCTATAGTCCTCTTTCTTTATCTTGGCAAGGACATTGAGTTAAGCAAGTAACTTAGACTTGACTTGGGAACTTGTATTGTGATTGAAACTTTAGTTACTTAATCTTGGAACATTTATCTTCAACCTTGAGCTTGTAAAATAATATAAGACTTGTATTATATCCGGTTTGGTTCATTACCTTAAGACCATCCCTTTAGCTCTTATTTATTACCGTGTAGTTGTTCAATTCCAGCATGTAATGTCGTTGATGACTTGGTTACTTGTTTTAAAATGCTATATCAAGTTTTAAAGTTTTAAAAATTTCGGCCTTTTGGTGTCGAGTCTTACCATGTGTCCATTGTTGCGTCATGTTAGTTTCCTTATTATTGTCCTTGCATACTTGTATTGCCCCTTCCTTGGACACACCCAACCCGCTATCCCTCCTCGGGGTCAAGGTCGGGTCGTCACAGAATGTCCAAAACATTGGCCATCCATTTTGCACTCTTATAACTATCCATAAGTGAAGAAAAGAATTATTTTCATGAGAAATTACTATTAGTGACTCATCGGGAACAAACACGCAAAAGGATGAGCTTCGAGAGAACAATTAAATAGAATTATTTGGAGTATGACAATGATAAGAAAAGAAGATTGTTCTCTTACGATGGAACTATATTTCCTTTTTTTTCCTATTATAATTATACCATGCCTCAGTCATATTTTCTTAATGAATGCTCAATGCCATTTTTAATCATAGAATTGTCGTTTGAAACACACCCCAATCCGGAAACCCTAGAAATCCAAACACAGAGAAGTAACCACAACATATTATTTGGAGCCAAGAGCAACAACAAAATTAATTACACATGAGATAGTGCCGGACTTACTAGCAGAGCACTGCATTCCTAGAACTCCATTAAAGCACTGAAGCGTCCACCTTATTTCCAAACCGGCACTACTGTCTATAGCTTCTTGCTCCCGCTAGCCTCCAACAAAGAGCTTGGAAACATTTCTTCCCCGGAATTCACAAGCTCCTGCAAAGTAAGAGAAAAATGAAGAGTATTCATACACTAGCTTGTCTAATTTATCATAACTTCATTACTTTAATGATACAAAAAGGACTGGACACGCAAGTGGTCAGAAGCAAGGGAGCTCTTACATATTATGCCTATTTAGCTTCCACAAGTGGTCCGCAATCTTGCTTGTAGTCAGTTTATCCTTATCTAATGACTCTGCCACAACTTCTTCATTGTAATCCGCAGGTAGCACTAAATATATGTAGGCAATATGGTAGAATTGTCATTAAAGAACATATATATCTTTAAGCCAGTAAAATGCTAAAGAAAAGAGAAAATGGATATAATTATATTGTATGAGCTTCCTACTGAACAACCTTATCAGGAAGTATATCAAACGTGCGTGTTAGAAAAACTGAACTCGGCAAACATATTTCAAATGGAAAGAAATGCACTTTGGACTACACAAATTTTCAAATGAGGAAGCAATTTCACTTGTTCTTGGGTAAAATTGAACTTCGGACTACACAAATATGGTAGGTTTTTCATATGAGTGTGCATATTAATGAAACTAAACACAGGATGTTGGAGATATATAGCTTATTCATAATGAATTATGACTGCAACGGGCTATTTAAATAATGTGCACAAACGTATGTATACAAAAGTTATAAAATACAGGCTTCATGGACCTATACGCACACAACTGATTGTGTTAATGTGAATCGCAATTCTTATTTCAGTTGAAGATTAATCTTTGCGTATCAATTTAAGAGTTACAGCCTAACCTTTTGACCAAAATGCCATGAATAGCAACCATACTTCGACACAATCAGAGTTACTCAATACATTAACAGCCAAATGTTAAAAAAAAATATTATACAGAATAGTAAAAAAAGAAAATTAAAAGAAAGCAAATTACAAATATCTGAACTACCCATGCAGCTACATCAAGATCTTTTCATTCAGTTCTGTAAACCAAGGAAATTAGAAAGGAAAATACCCTTTGCCAAGTTGGGTTTTAGTACATTTATATGCCACTTAAATTAAGATTTGTTCATCCAATCTACCCATTTTAAATTCGCAAATATTGTTTTAGGAATCGAACAATTACAAAGAGAACAAATCAAGAACAATAAAAGTACACTAAATTTTAATTGGTTAACCGAGATATAATATTTTCCATTGTTTACTGTCACTTTTCTTTTTCTTTAAACTTTGGTTTAAAGTTTAATGTTTCGAAATTCAATCCAGTCATCATCTAGTTGCAATTTGTGAAACACCCTTGAAATTTAGATAGCACTTAAATCTTAATTCAAATAATTTAGACATTTTGTGTTGACTGGACTATTACCGGAGTTTGTAGCACAGAATATATCTTCCACACTATTAATTGAATAAAAAAGATATATATAGATACAGATCAAACTGATGAGGGAGGACCAACCAGTTTTGTAACATGAAGAAACAATGCCTTGAAGGGAATCCTTGGCAAGCTTGGCTTCTTCGGGGTGCTTAAAGTAGACAAATGCGTAGCTTCGTGATGGATACGAAGTGATGCTATCAACGGTCTGTAACGTCGCCTCCCAAATTTCCAACCCACAGATTGTTCGAGGCAACGGCCGTTTGGATTCATTACGTACAGTGTAATGTCCTACACTTTCTGTGAGTCCCACTCCAAATCCTTGCAACAAAGCTAAGTGAAATATTCAAATGGGTTATTACGACTCTTTGATTGAACCATCTATAATATCTGTGCATTGCATAGATACATAAAATTTGCAGATCAAACATGAAAACCAAGCTAACCAATGCAAGAATCCAGCAAAACCCAAAACTATCAAAACAAATAAAATCCCCCGCTAACATAGAAGGCAAAAAACTATCCGTAGTCTTGGAATGAATTCAAAATGAACTGAATCAAATCTGGCTAACACCTAAATCCCCAAACCAGCTCATCTCCATGTGCAAATCAAGAAAGAATGCAAAACATTTTACACAAATTAAACAAACAATTACATCCCACAACAACAAATATGCATTAGACTTAAGAAAAAAATAGTTGCATACTCATCGGTCAACTTTGGAGATTAACAAATCGGATAGGCAATGCACCCATATCAGAGCAACCAATAAAAACAACAAATCAAAATGAATCCACAATTGTCTCTCCCGAATGCCTAAATATGGCCTTCTTACATTGAAACCAAACAGAATGTGTCGGCAGTGTGTTAGGGTTTGAGTGATGGAAGGGTAGGCCATCAATGGAGGAGAGAGAAGTTAAGGTTTGAGAGAGGGAAGGAGGAAAGAGATGGGTGATTGGGGAGAAAGTCATAGCGGAGATTTTGATCTCATGGGTGTCGTTGTAGGGTGGGGGGTGCAAGGAGGGAGATGGGCTGCGATTGGTGGAGTGGGAGAGAAGGAGGCAATGAGAACTCAAGTTGATGGCAACATACATGAGGGCAGCAACAAAATGGATGCAGTGGAGGTGCATAGTTAAAAAGGGGATAATAACCACTTTTAACACATGAGGTAAATCTCAACTGTTAAAAGTTAAAATGAATCAATCTCGCTGGTAATTAGGTTTTACGCATTTCTCTTTTTACTTGCTCCTACGAATTTTTTTGAAAGAACAATAAGAAGAAAAACAATAAAAACAAAATACATAGTAAATAGTTTAGGTCTATGCTGAAACTGTTATTTTTTCACCATGTTACCTTAAACTTGTGTCGTTGAACTGGTGATGAGTTCTAGCAATCACTGAGAAATCAGGGTTTGCTTTCCCTCTGCAAAGTATTTTTTCACAAATCTATTACTTATAATTAGCCATTAAAGAAAGAGCGAAGTTAGACTTTCAAAAATAAGTGCCAACTCGATTATAAACTGATTATTAATTATATTAAAGAAAGAGCAAAGTTAGGCTTTCAAAAATAAGTGTCAACTCGATTATAAACTGATGTGTCACGCATGTATTTGTCAAACGTCACCATGTTACATTGGCCAAAGAACATATCGATTATAGACTATATGCATATATGTTGTTACTTGAATCTGAGCATTATCGTTATAGAAGTAGCCGAGAAAAAAAAGGTTAATGTTAAAGGGCTTACAGTTCTTCGAAGTATTCTTCCATGATTTCCGCTAGAAAATTTGGCTGGGTTTCACCTTCAAGATCCTCTAGCTGAATGAACTGGGAATTGAGAATCCCCTGATAAGAAAACTCAGTCAACTTGTTTGTCTATATAAGCGCAAGAGAAAAATATGAACCGTCAATTGTCAATCAAAAATGAGCATGTTGTCCCAAAATGGTTCCAAAATGGGTTTCATCCTTGTGTTACAAAACTTACCTTTACTAACAGCCGTTAAAATCCATAATTGTATTTCCAATTTGGAGCAATACTTATGTAATCACATGCATCTTAGTATCAGAACGACACTACTAGAAAATAGTTTAGACTATTTTCATGAATCAACAATAGAAAACTGAGATTATCAATCAAAAAAACACGTATACACAAAGGGTAGAGTGCTGCGGCAACAATGTAGTGAGTTTACAGGCTACCCATCCAGAAAGATTACTGAGTTGGAATATGTATTTTTACAATTTCAAATATCAATTAAGATGATTGTTTTTACACCCCAATAAAACACTTTGAACACGCCAAAGTTAGATGTTATAAGCTATACTGAGGCAGTTGGACATTTCTGATATATATATATATATATATATATATATTGAGAGAGAAAGAGAGAGAGAGCAAGAATTAATTTTATCCAAGTAATATAATTTTTTGAGCTAAAAAAAATGTAAAATGAAATTAACGTGCTACACAATCCAAATAAACCTATTCAAACATGAAAAACACGAAGGCAAGCAGCCTGCAGGCCATTGCTGTTAAAACCCCCAGAAATTTTGGTTTCCCTATGAAATCTAAGAGTCTTCATATAACGAGCGGAACGAAAATGAAATAAAAAAGCCTATCTGATCACCTTTTGCTTATGTATTACCTATTAAGCAACTTTTTATTTTATATCATCCTCAATCATATTTTCTTATTAAGTGCTAAAATTCATTTTTAATTGTATAAATGTCATCTAAAACACAACCCCTCCCTGAACACTAAAAATCCAAACATAGAAGCAACCCCAACATATTATTTGGCCGAAGAGCAACAAACAAATTAGTCAGATGGGATAGTGTCAGACTTGGCAAGCAGAGCACTAAAATCACTGGATTCCATTTTATAAGCATTGAAGCCTCCATCTTATCTTAAAGATTGGCACTACCCTCTATAGCTCTATTCTTCCCAACAATTCACCAGATCCCACAAAGTAAGAGAATTTTCATTGTTGATTCAAAAAGGAACAATATTCATACAATTGCCTATCTAATTTACCATAACTTCAGTACTTTAATATAAATGATATGATTGGGAACATACACATAAGTGGTCTGAGACATCTTTCTTTGTAAGTCGAGGGATGTTCATAAACCTGAGTACATTATTTCCATCAGCATCTGAATTGCAAAGAGAAAGAGTTATAATTAAGGAATTGTAAAGAAAGAAGGGCTAGATATTAAATGGATGCAAACAACCGAGCTCTTACATTTAAGGCCTATTTGGCTTCCAAAAACCGGCCACTCGTTCTTGCTTGTACTCGGTTTATCCTTACCTAATGACTCTGCCACAGCTTCTTCATTGTAATCCGCAGATAGCACTAAATATATGTAGGCAATATGGTAGTAATGTCATTAGGGAAAATCTATAAGGCCAGCATAATGCTAAAGAAAAGAGAAAGTGGTAATATATCTATTGAATGAGCTTCCTACTAGACAGCTTAATTTTTGTATCAGGAAGCAATTAATTTCAAATGTGTGTGTGAGCAAAACTGAACTCGGCAAACATCGCGGAAAATGGAAATTGATCTCTTGTATGAGCTTCCTACCATGCAAAATACATATCAGGTGGCAATTTCATGAGTGCGCGTGTGAGAAAAATTGAACTAGGCAAATATAGAATAGCAATTGGCTTGGCTTTTCATAATGAAACTGAACATAGGATGTGGGACATATATAGCTTAATCATTAAGGATAATGGCTGCAAATGTCTAAAAAAATAACTTCTAGGAATTCACCCATACAATTTGACAAAGAGAAAGAAACATATGTATACAGAGGTTATAAAATTAAGACTTCATGGACCTATTCGCACAACATAACATGTTCATATTGCAATTCTGATTTCATTATAAGATTAAAACTAGAATAGTTTTTAATCTTTGCATATCAATTTAAAGGATAGAAAAACTATAAGCAAGTCGAATCCTAACCTTTTGACCGAAATGCCATGACCATCGACCATATTCCGCCGCACCCAGAGTTCCACTATACAGTAACAACCAAATGTTAACAAATCTAATATACAGAAAAAAAAATATTAAAAGAAAGAAATTTAAAAATATCTGACCCCTCCATGCCATTTACATCAAGATCTGTTAATTCAATGCTGTAAAAACAAGGATTTAAAATAAAAAGGGAAATAGCATTTTCCAAATTATGAATTCTCAAATACCGTTTTAGTAAAAATTTGTAACTGAGAATTCAATCAGACATTTATAAATCAAATCTAAGTAAAACCAGGAAACTGAAAACGAAAATACCCTTTGCCAAATTAAGTGTTACAAGTTCCAGGTTAAGTTTTTTCATCCCTACTAAAAATCCAATACAAATCAAATCTAAATCAGATCTTAAGAGATTGACTTATATCATTATGTAAATAAATAAAGATACAGTTAACAATTAAATAAAATAATTAAATGAAATAATAAAACAAAGGTAGACCATAGACATTTACATCAAGATCTTCCTCTTCTGCATTATCCTCATCCATGGTTGCCAGTGGCAGAGCCGTAGACATTTACATCAAGGTGGATGGAGTTAAGAGAGGGCGTTTAGGGTTTTGGAATTTTTACTAATTGCTTAACATATAGAAGGGTTTATATAGTGTAGGGGGCGATCACTTCGAGGATTACTGATATTCTCGAGGAATATTGACATATTTGCAGATTACAGACATCGCAAGAGCATGATTAATGGCTTTGAAATATCGAACCAAAAATTATATCATTATTTAATCATTTATTCATTTGATTAAATATCTTTGAATGATAAAAAATCAAATATATTAACATAATAATCTAAATCTTGTAATAATATTCTTAAAATAATAATAAAAAATTAAACTTAACTCATTAAAAATTAATAAAATAATTTATTAAATACTCATTTGATTCAAGCTCAAAAATCTCTTGAATGGTAGCACAAAATCAAATATATTAACATACCTTCACCATCTTTATCTTTATTAATAATGACTAAAAACTAAAAAAATCATAGATTTTTTTTCATGATTTTCAAATGAAACAAATTAAATCTCTATTTATAAGTAAAAAAATGTACTTTAATTTTGAAAAAAAATTTTACTAAAAATTGATTAAGAAAGGTAATAGGAGAAAATAAAATATCAACCACTTAAATCATGTTACATGGAAAGACAACCTTGGATTTGGAGTCTTTTGGGTTCATGAAATGATTTTTTTTCTTTCTAAAATCACTTGTTGATTTGGGTTAGATTTTTTAAGATTCACTGTTGGAAGAGTTGATTTGTGTAAGATTTGGGAAAAAACCCCGATATGAGGTGTTAACTTTTAGGCATGGTGTACAATACTTATCAACACAAATCCTTTACATTACTTATAACTCCATAAGGTGTTGTACCTTAGTTAAACCATATATCATGTAGATGCATTATATAAATGAATGATTTTTTTTATCTCTCTAGTTGGGATTTGCCGTTTCTTCGTGGTCATAACAATTCCTTCAAGTAGTGGGAAGAAGAAAAGTTGCACTCAATTCCTTCAAGTAGTAATCCAATATTGCCCGAATGAACCACCTTAATGTGATAAAGAGAGTAGGGTTGAGTTCACCTATTGTCTATATCAATATCAAAAAATCTGAATTTAGTTTATGGACAATGTAAACACATGTTGGTGACTAAAGTTGGCCGTTTTTGCACGTCGATATCCCTGAGTTGGATGTTATTAAAGTTTGGTCCATTAAATGAGATAAGAGGGGTTAGATTGTATAAATTTAGAGTCATATGGTCAGGTTATACCAAATATAAAAGATATGAGTGTTATGGCATACTTTTTTTTTTTTTTCCCTTTATGCTCCAAACCTTAATGGATTTTTAAACGTCATACAATACATTCTAGATATTCTGAAAATCCAATGACATAATCCATACTTTTATATCAAATTTCAAACAACTAATAACCAATTACAATTTCAAGAAAATCATCCATAATTTCATCTCAAAATAAAAAAAATTATCTTTAAATTATCTAACATATTTACTATGGTGGTCTATATTTCATATCAATATATTGGAACCTTTAGCGAAATAGACGAAAGAATGAGGTCTAGTTACCATGATACTGACTTTCGAGGTACTGGATATGAAGCCAATAAAACATCTAGATGTTTTTGTTAGAGCTTTTTTTAAAAAATAAAATTACTACATTGAAAAGTATTAAGAGAAAAAAGATGTTCACTATTGTGAATGAGTTAGACGATTTGAAGTGGACCTTTTTTTTATTTTGGGACAAACTATATGGAAGAATTTTTTTTCGATTTTCAGAATTACAAATATGCATGTGTATTTTTGTTTTTGGATTTTCTTAAAAAAAATCATCATTATAGGATTTGGAGAATAAATGTATAAGAAAGATGTTAAAAAACACACATAAACTTTTATTTTTTACAATCTTATCCCATAAATTTTGAATTTTACAACCAGACCTCTCTAGTCTCATTTTACGGACAAAACTATATCAACATCCAACTCAGGGTCCATCGACTTGCAAATAAGTCAACTTTGGTCATTGACGTGCATTTATATTGTACATGAACTATATATTAAGATTTTTTGATAGAACATACACTTAATCCAAGAAACGTGTTTGCTTTTTAATGAATCAAAATTCTCTTATAATGATTAGTTTCAATAAGAGCATCTCCAATGAAATAAATTCTTATACAACTTCTTAGCTGGGTCTCACTGCCACCTATATATTTTTATTTTCTTACCGACTTAAGAATATATCTTCTCATTGTATAAACTTCTTACACATCTTCTTACACAAAAAATATTAAATTTAACATCATCCCACGTAAAATAAACCCCCCCCCCGGCACACACACCACTTGTGGTGGCTGACAGCCGTTCACTTTCTTCCACTTTTTCAGCCAAAAGGTGATTCTTATTTTGGAAGTTTTTTGATCTCTCTCTCCTACTTGGCAAATAAGAAGGTGTACAATGGGAAAATTTTGTCAACTTCTTAATAGGAAGTTGGTTAAAATTTGACAATGGTGATGCTCTAATAGTGTTAAATATTCCCTCGAGGCCAAAATGAGTGACACATCATTAAATGATATGACATATCGATTGATCAATTAAATTGAAACTTGTTCCAAACGATTTTGATAAGGTAACGAGTAATGCTACTACGTATGCATAATTTATTAGGATAGTTTTTTTACATCATGCATAAAAATATCGTACATTGGTCGAATGCGTATCACTTCAATGCCAAAGGCGGATGCATGTAGACCATAGGGGGCTCCATGTACACCGCCGGGAATAAAAAAAAGGGAGTAAGTTCGTGGTTTTCAACAATTGGACCCCTCCCAAATTTTTGTTTGGACCCCCTACCCCTACTTGCCTACAGCCTACTCCCTACTAACTAGACAAGACAACTCTTTCAAGTCTCAATCACACTCTCTCTCTTCTCTGTCCGACTGTCCCCCTACCCCACCCGTGACTCTCCCTTATTCTTCTCCTTCCCATTTTCCAATTCTCATTTCTCCCAACTCCCAACAACTCAGAAAACCCTTTTTTTTTCCAAATAACAAATCGGCTCCTCTCCTTTCTCCAGTCCTCCTCCCTTGCGGCCTTGTGAGTTCCGAGTTCCGACCGCCCCACCTCTTTTGATTAGCTTCATTATTTGCCTACTTGGTACAATACTTTACTATTTTTTCTATTTTTTCATAGATACTAGTTTCATTTCATTTTATTATATATTTTCAATTTCTCAATTAGTCAATTCACAAATCACACACACTTTATTTATCTGAAATTTGGGTTTTTGAATTTGGGGGGTTTTGGGTTAAAATGTAAAATTGTTAATTTGATTAATTGATTGATAATTTTGTATAGGAAAACAAGTTTAGTGTTTATTATTTTGTTGTTAGAATTGTTGATTTGATTAATTGTTTTGTATTGTTAGAATTATTTGTTAATTTGTTGGGTTTCTTGAGAATTTTTTTAAACTTATATATGAAGTTAGGGATGTGTTTAATTTTTTTTATTGATGATGATGTAATTACGTTTTTCAACGTATGAAAATGCGAAAAGAATAATTGTAATTTCTAATTTTGTTTATATAATAGTTAAAATTTTATATCCGCCACTGTTCAATGTGTGATATAAATAGAACCACCTTATCGAAAAGTACAATTATCTTAGGGAATCAATTTTTTCTTTTAGCAAAAAGATTATGAACGATGTTAATTACTTTCCTCATTCCAAAATGAGTGACATGTTTTTGAATGAGATGAAACTACATGTTATCCAACCATACTTAGATTTTCCCAAATTGCAACGTTCCCTAAAAGTTTTGATAGTAGGCAAGGAAGGGTATCAAGGTTAACTTATCGCTAATATAATTTTAATATATAAAACAAAAAATAAATCAAAAGTCAAAGATTAAAATTTAAAAAGCCAAATGCTCTCTCTTAACAAATCCATATTCTAGTTTGCCTTTGATTTCATGTCTTGAGGGCAGCGTTGTCCACAATGGATGAAACTTAATCTTTTAAAGATACTTTCATGTTAACCACATACATTTTTTGATCAACACTTTTCAATTGGGTGCAATAGTGAATAGGGTTACTTCTATTTACGCCGCTATTACCAAGGTTCATCTTTAATTTACCATTGAATAGAGTTGCTAATCGATCGGGCCAAGACAAACCCGCACCAAGTCCATCAGGCCAAACGCTCAAATCGGAAATTTCTCTGGGCTGCCAAAACTAAAGCCCAAGCCTAGACAAAACATCGGCGGACAAGTCTAGCCCATGGGCCTACCCACAAGCCAATTTTCACCTATTTTCCTGGCCAACGGCAAAGCCCACCGGGCCAAGCATTAAAGATGCGGGCTAGGCGGCCTGTGAAACCTAAAGCCCAGTCGACATAATATTGGGTTGGATGGGCCGGTCCATTGGGTCGGACTTGTTTTTGACAGCTCTACCATGGAACTTTAGGAAACTTAGTCAAATAGGAAGGCCTCAGTAGTTCACAACTTCATTTTCTTTGAGGTCTTCATGGTTTCGATTTTTTCTTATGAAATTCACTACACTTTCTTGCAATATTCAAATTAGGCATTTTAATATAGATGTTCTTTTTTGTTTTTCTATTTGAGGTTGTGTTATGTATCGCGTAGCATTCAATTTCTTCTTCTAAGAGGCTAAATACTAAGGCAACAACATCTGGTGCAGATATCAATCCGAATTTTAAGTTTTTTTTGTTTTCATAGAGAATAGTTTATAGGGTTTGGGGAGGGGTAGAGAGAAGAGAACATCAAAATAATAGGAATGGGTAACCAAATGAGAGAGATCAAATCATGATGATGGAGTAGGCTGGTGCCGCCTATGTCTCAGCCATCGAGATCATCATAAGTTAGGTTTTACAATCATAGGATATAAGTTTTCTACTCTCCAACTCCGAAGAAAGCTTTTCTATGTTTTAAAATATGGGTTTTAGAAAAACTTAGTTTTTGTATTTCCTTCATTTTCTTTGAAGTTAAGATAATTTTATCTTGGTTACTCAACAAGTAATAGTGTTGTTTGTCATGTTTTGGCTAAAGTAGGGAGATTTGCTTATAGAGGTCAACCATATAGTGTGGATTGTCAAACTGTGTTGTATGAGTGTTTTTTCCTATGATTGAGGGAACAATGAATAGGAAATTTCAATTCTATTCAACTTAGCTAGTAAGATTAAGGAAACATACTTAGGTTTAAGAAATAGTTTAGGAAGTTCGACCTTCTTGATATAAAGGTTTGCTTGCCTTGTTCACATGTGTTGTTACATGGTGAACAAGAATCAACCTTATTTATTGAAGTTATTGTCCAATGTGATTCATTCAACAAATTTTGTATGTTTAGTTATTAACAGGGGAAGGAGAATTACAAAGAATAACGAAGAAAATAAAGAAATAACTAATTAATTAAAAAGACAAAGATGCCTAATTTGGTGGAAATCTGGTTCTAGTGAGTATTTTAACTTTTGATCGTTTTTGTAGCGTGGAAAATTTGTTCTCAAAGAGACAAAGAAAATGGGATCTTTGATAAAGACCAAAGATAGAAGAAAACACTTATATTAAATGAATGTTAAGAGCATGATCCTCGAATGAAAGCATTGTATATCGAAAAAATTCAAAGAGGAAGCAAAAATATACAATGTACATCTATATTTACGTCTAAATATGCGTGTGACAATTATTTTATTTCACATCATCATTAATCTTACTTGCTAATGTCATTGTTTTTTAGTGTGCTATGCAACAACATTTACATGGTGCTACTAACATCAAGATGCGTAACACGAGCTAGGCATAGAATGCCGAGCTTAATGAAGTTGGTGAAGCTGAGAATAATATTCCATCAATATCCTTGAGCTTGAGTTTATGCATCCTGAAATTTCTTGCAGACAAGGGACCTTGCTTCCAACATAGACTGCTTTCTATGCCCTTCCTTGTTTACCAAGTAATTAGGATCTTGACAACATTTCTAGCTACTAGCTAGCAAACACAAAAAGCGGAGTTTAGGTCAAAATTCGTAGGAAAAACTCGTCAGTAAGAAACACATAAAGGAGGAGCTTCGTGAGAACAATCAAAAGGAATTATTTGGATAATGATGAGGAGAAGAATAGAAGAATATGATTCATACAACTGATGCTATGTAGTTGGTACGTAGGCTAAGCCAAGTTAAATAAGCATGAAAGTTAATGCATAATATTATTTGCCCCAAACGAGAAAGATATATAGAGAGAGATCATTGATAGATAGAGAGAAACGTTTAGGTACTTTGTAACCATTCTTTGAAGAGATCCTTCCTTTTCATTGTGCCGCTGAAAAGCTATCCACCGCTACTTATTTTCAAACATGAAAAAAGATTTTAAGTAGGTTGAACTTTCTATCTTTTTTATGATTATACTAGGTATTTGTGTCCGTGTCTGTGACATGTTATCAGTATGGGACCCAAATATCACATCTCATTTAAAATCATGGCTCATATAAATAGTCTAAGGTAGAAAGAAACCTGTCAGTGCCTTAATGTGGTGTAAAATCAGCTACATGATAGTTTCCCGACTTTTGAGGAATAACATCAGTGAGTGAGAAAATTTGTAGGTTCATTTTTTGGGATCCTCCTCTGTTCATTTCCCAGTTTACGTTCCTTGGATCCTAAACCACCTATTGTTCAAAAAAATATAAGAAAAAATATTTAAAATATGAAATATGAAGAAATAATTTAGGTCTATGCTGAAACCGTTAAATCTTTCACCATGTTACCTTAAACTATTACCTTTGAACTAGTGAAGAGTTCTATCAATCATTGAGAAATCAAGGTTTGCTTTCTCTCTGGAAGTATATTTTCAAAAATTTATTACTTATAATTCGTTATTAAAGAAAGAGCAAAGTTAGAGTTTCCAAAAGATGCGCCAACTTGATTATAAACATGTCACACATGTATGTTGCCCAACTCACGATTTCACGTTGGCTAAAGAAGATATCTATATAGTCGAGAGAAAAAGGTTAATGTTAAAGGGCTTACAGTTCTGCCTCCAAAATATAGATCAAGTCTAAAGCCCCATCGAAGTATTCCTCCATGATTTCTGCTTGAAAATTTGGTTGAGTTTCTCATCTTCAAGCTCCTCTAGCTGAATGAATCAGGAATTGAGAGTTCCCTGCAAAATAAACTCAGTCAACTTGTTTGTCTATATAAGCACAAGAGAAAAATATGAACTGCATGTCAATTATTATTATTACTCCAAAATGGGCATGTTGTCCCAAATGGTTCTAACTAAGTCGCTAAACTTACCTTTACTAACAGACGTTGAAATCTATACTTGTAATGCTAATTTGGAGTAGTCAAATCAGTGCATGAAAAATAAAAATTAGCTGTGCATTTCATGAATCAACAATAGAAAACTCTGATTATCGATAGAAAAAACACGTATGCAAGCTCCTCATCATTAAATTATTTTATAACAAGTTCTGTATGGATTAATTTTATCCAAGAAATATTCTTTTGTGAACAAAATAAAAACTCTAAAATGAAATTGACGTGATATAGGATCAGTATTGAGAATGTGCATTCGTATGCAATCCAAATGAACCCATTCAATATTAATGATACGATAGGGAACTTACATATAAATGGTCGGAGACGTTCATAACCTTGAGTACATTCATTGCATTAGCATCTGAATCACAAAGAGATAGAGAAGATATAAGGAATGCTAAAGAAAGAAAACAGGGTTAGATAACACTAAATATATGTAGGCAAAATATTAGTATTGTACATTCATAACCGTAAAATGGTAAAAAACGAGAAAATGTAATAAATCTAGTACAACGGGGTTAGATAACACTAAATATATGTAGGCAAAATATTAGTATTGTCATCAACTAAAACCTATAACGAATTTTATTAAAAAGATAAAAAGAATACAAACATGAGGGGGACAACCAGCCTTACCCTTTGAACGGGGGGACAGAGGAGCCTTACCTCGAACAGGAAATACAACAAACTAAAATAAATCATTTACACTTTCTGAAATTATGAAACCCTAAACGATCATGAATGAAAGCTTGCCGGGCTTCACTAGGAAGATCAACTGTGTTACAAAAACTCTGAAAACCTTGATGGACATGGGCAGCAGCAAGCCTATCAGCAACACAATTCTGCTCACGGAACACATGATGGATAGAATACGAACCAAGAAGAAGGTCACAATCACGAAGCTCATACTCAAACTTCCAAGGAATTTTATGCAGATGAGTTAACACTTTAACTGCAACCAGAGAATCAGATTCAACAATAACATTTGTAATATTAAGATTACGGCAGATACGGGCCCATCTTGCAATGCCTTGATCTCTGCCCCCGTGTTTGTTCCATTACCATAAAAGGCCGAAAAGGCCACAACCAATGCCCCCTGGGAATCACGTAAAATACCCCCACCAATATGCTGACCATGAGTTAACAAGCTTCCTATTATGCATCTTTTGTATCAAGAAGAAATTTAAAATGTATGTTAGCAAAACTGAACTCATCAAACATAGGATAGAAAATGGAAAATGAAAAATGAAAATAGATCTTTTGTATGAGCTTCCTACTATGCAACTTTCATATCAGGAAGTAATTTCATGAGTGCATGTGTAAGCGAAATTGAACTTGACAAATATAGTATGGAATTGGCTTGGTGTGTGATCATATGAGTGTGTGTATTAATGAAACTGAACATAGAATATAGAAACAATAAACAAGTTAAAGCCTAGCCTTTTGGCTGAAAGGTCATGAATAACGTCCATATTTCATCACACACAAAATTCCACTATACATTAACAACCAAATGTTAAAGAAATATAATGTATAGAAAAGAAAAATAAGAAAAAAAAATTAAAAGAAAGAAAATTACAAATTAATATATGAACTCTCTATGCCATTTATATCAAGATAAGTCCATTCAGTGCAGTAAAAAACAGGAAATTGAAATAGAAAATACCCTTTGCCAAATTGAGTTTTAGTAGAGTTACATGCCATTTAAATCAAGATCTGTTATCCAATCTATCAATTTTAGTAAAAAAATGTAACTAAAAATCCAATTAGACATTTACAAAGCAAATCTAAATCATATCCTAAAAGAATTGACTTATTGTTGACACCCCTATTTCGTATCCCTATTATGCAATGTCTTATAAAATAAAATTACAAATTAATTGGACTAACGAATGCTACTTTTTATATGTTTCAGGGGGCCAATACGCTGCAAAGGCCCAAAAGGAGTAAGAACAACAAGACAAGGGGTGAAAATGTAACAAAAAGTGAAGAGAAAGCAAGTCGAGGTGCGGCACACCACCAACGTGGCGCCACGCCCACTTTTGCATGTGCGATGCCCTCCCTTGTTTTTGGCCAGCCTACTTCGTCATTGCTCACATTGGATTTTGTGAAGGAAAACGAGGTGGCTTCCCTTAACCACCCTACACAACCCCTACATTGCCAAGGAGGTGGTGACTGCTTCCACCGGTTGCACTTGCAAGCAGGGGAGAGCCTCTCCCCTATAAGCAGGAGCGTTCCTCTCCTTCGACGACACACAATATATACTCCCTCTGTTAGGCTGCCCAAGTCTTGCAAAAACAACCCAACAGCCATAGCAAAACTACTCTCTCCGTAACTCTGCCCCATTACTCTCTCAATTCACATACACACTCACATACACACCCACATACTGCAACACACACACACACACACACACAACAGTAACATACACACACAACGTAAACCCAACAACACACACACACACACACAACATACACACACACACATACACATACATAGTTCGTACACACACATCAACAACAACACCACCAAAAAGACTTCTTTTTCTCGAAAGGACATGGAAAACACATGAGGATCGCCTAAGCCTAGGCATACCATGTTCAGATACTCACGCTCCAAGAGGTAGGGCTCGGATCTGATATTCTGTCCCCGTAGTTGTTTATTTCAAAGTCTATAATAAAATGTAGATATTATACATTGTGAATTTGTAAGTATTTTTATTGTTTGTGCATATTTTAAAGGCTTATTTCCTTTCTGTTTATATCTCTAATTCTCTGGTGTAAAATAGTTTCTCCCCGTTTAGTTAGTTTCTTTTCATTTATATATACTAGTAAGGTTCACGTGCGTTGCACGTGATGTTAATGGGTTTTTAAAGTGATTTACCAGTTTCTTAACTTTTTTGTTTACTTTTAATTATTGGATTCTTTTTGTGTTTTAATCTTTATAGTTTTGAGACTTATAAATTGTGTTGTTGTGTGTTTAGGTTTTTCGATATTTTGTTTTTCGGTAATTTATAATGTAAGCTTTTAGTCATTATATTGCAACTTATCCTACACATTTGTCTTTTTTATTGGTTATTTTTAAATCTTTTTTTTAATACCAAACATGAATTCATTCACTTTTATCGGTGTTGGAATTGAAAACAATTCAAGCTTACTTTCTTAGATAAGCACATTGTTGTTGGAGACTTAGCTTATGTCGTTTGTGAAATTTATGACTCTCTTTGAAAAATAATAAATTGTTTTATAGAAATCAAACTGACAATCCCAAAGTATATACTTACACTCTAAAATACAAAATTCACTCAGAGTATCTATAAAGTCTCATTTTACCACCTAACCTAACTTTTGTGTTATTTTCATATGTCATTGTATAAGTTTTTTCTAGTTTGCCCCCTAGACACTACTAAGGTTACCAATATGACGTTAAGGTGCACATGATATTTCACGTGAAGGACATTTTGGTCATTTTTAACAATGTTTTCTGTGCTTTTATTACCCAAAAAAACTTCATTTTCTTATTCTCCGACAACGCTTTCTCTGCTTCTTCTCCAACAATGACATCTTATTTAAATTTTAAGTGAGATAAAACTCAAGAGTGTCTAAATCTTTTATTCAAATTTTTATATAGAAAAATAAATAAAAATAGTGCATAATCATATCAGAGAGAGATAAACACACAAGAAGAGGATCATATTCAGGTGTCAAGACCGCCATGAATAAGAACCCACAAAAAATTAAAGTTGTCGCAGCTGCCGATGTTAAATGACCAAGCCACAAACACAATGCATAAGCATACACGATGAATTTCAAAACTCATATTTGAATTCATCACAGATGCATACGACAATGATGAGGCACGTCATGATTCAATCCGTCTTCATCGTCCCTAGCTTAAACTCCAACAAATTTCTCCTTGGCACCATTGATATGGTTTATGGTTTGAATTGAGCAAATTCTCGATCTTAAACATTATTCGCTACCATTTTTATCACTACGATTACCACACGTTACATCACAATCACCAAATTTGATATGGAATATGGAAATGCTACAAAATTACGTTGAGAGCCAAAGTGGATTTGGTGGATATCTTAGGGGACAATGTGTATTTTGGACTAATTTTGATGGGGCAAACATATGATTAGCCCCCAAAATTACACACTAAATCCCACTTTTATACCTTATTTTTCTATTTGTCCCACTTTACTCCCTCCCGTCTATGGGTGTTAAAAATAGTAACGTACGGAAAATGATATGTGCATGTCACATGAATATTATTTTGATCATTTTGCTAGGGGTGGAAAATAAGATTTAGTTATAACTTTATTATATAATTAACCATTTAGTATTTAAAAAATGTTTTTAAATAAAAATAATAATAAATAATTGTTTCAATAATTCAAAAATAATTATATGACCAAATTACAATTTCCCCCAAGGTATCCACCAAATCGTATAATGTACCCCAACCTAAGGTTTGTTCCATAATGATATCTGACGTTACATTTTTTTCCATTTTCCAACCTATCCGTGATGGACGCTAGAATATTCACGTTAAATAGCACATGGTCTTCCACGTGCGGGGTACAAATGACATTTTCATTATCTGCTTTAGGGATAAATGTATTAAAAGTAAAAAACTCTAATCTCACACACTCTCCTTCCCTCTTCTCCAGGTGCAAGTGCCCATCTCTCGCTCCACCAAAATAGCCGCCATCTCCAGCCTAAACCCTTCCCACTTCGGTCACACCTATCACAACTTTGGCGTCGTCCTTCTTCGATTATAGCCTAAACTTCGTCACGCCTATCACAACTTTCCGTCCTTCGATTATAGCCAAACTCCATCTCGATCTTCCTCATTCTATCTCATGCAAAACTCCCGCCTAAAGTAGAAATCAAAGGGTATATACTATACTTACTAAAAACCCTAGTAAAAACATGCGATTAACAAAAAACACATAACCCTTATCGACGAATTCATCGGAAAGAGAGACGAGCTTGAATGCAGAGAAATGGTAAGGAAAATGCTAACCTTAAAACTAATTATACTACATTCCTTACAACTATGCTTTGAAGAAGTGCAAAGTTGTTTTGAACAAAGACATTTTTGCGCTTGAAGGTTTAGTAGTAAGGAAAATTATAAAATTAGTTATAAGGCTAGCAATGTTGTTATTTTAATTTGTCTCATAATTAAATTTAGAATTTATTTAATTTATACACCCATCATTCATACACCCATCACCATTACCACCACTACCACCTCAAATAACACTATTAGCCTATAAATCAATTTTTTTTATTTTATCTTATTTCTTTGTTTAATTTCTTACTCATTTATTTAATGTCGTATTCCACATAAATCACCACTTTCATGCTTAAAATCGCCCCCACCACTACCATCATCCCACGCAAATGCCGCCACACTATCACCACCACCAAGAAACGTGTCCACCTTGCCTTGCTAAAATGGAAAAATAACATATCTTTAGCTTCGTTAAGTGGAACTACTTTCTTCAAACGACTTTCCTATCGATTCTAACTTAATTTCTTCTCTAACAAAACGCATGCATTTGTCAACTAAATTCTCTATTTTTCTTTATCTTCTTGACATTATATCACCTTTCTTTAACACGTTTCTCTTAGCTTATTCATACGCAATTACTAAGCACGCTATAGATTTACTTAATATCTCGATTCTCACCAACCAATGTATTATTATAGTTACAATTTTTCATATACCTCTAATAATGTCATTCCCAACATATGATGTCTCACTTTCCTATATGTTTTTTCTATTTTTGTCATCTCCCGTCTATGGGCATTAAAAATAGTGATGGAAAATCGTGTACATGAGGATTATTTTGGTCTTTTTGTTTGTGGCGCAAAGTGGGATTTGTTATAATTTCATCATTTAGTTTGCCATTTAATATTTAAAATATTTTTTAATTAAAAATTATTTAAATAATGTAAAATTAGTTATACTTTGTGTGATATTTAAATTCAAAGTTAAAAAATGCATTACTACAAAAAATGAAATTTAAAATTTATTTTTTTGCCCTCACTTTCTTTCGTCAACCCCATCATTTATAGACTCACCACCACCACCACCAACACCTCAAATTTTACCATTAGTCCAAAATTTAATTTTTTGATTTGATTTTATTTCCTTTTCTAATTTCTTACTCTTTCCTTCGAAGTAACCAATTTGGAAAACCCATCAATGATAGACACACCACCACCACAACCATAAATTTCACTTTTTACAAATTCAAATTCAATTTTTTTGAATTTTCAAACTTTCAAATTGAATTTGAAACCCATATGGATATTTGAAAATTTGATGATTAGGAAATCTCACAACGATGTATTTCATCTAATCCACTACTGTCATCCCTAAAATTACTATCACCACAATCTTTAACACCATCATCCATGCGGTCGTAAGCACCGCCATCACCATCACCAAGAAACGCATTCACCTCGCCTTATTAAAATAGAAACATAGAATCTCTTTAGCTTCTGATTAGTTAGACTTCTTTCTCGAACGTCTCTCATTTCTTACCTCCTATACACTTTCAGTGTCAAATTACTAAGGAGAGAATCTAATTTAGGATGGAGCTACTTGAAAGGATGTTGATTGGTGACAATTTCTTTCAATTGAAGGAGAGTTGTGGTAGAAGAAAAGAAAGTTGATAGCCAGGGGAGGGGAATAGAGAGATTCTCACACGTAACTACTCCGGGTTCTATGAAGAGGAGCAAGCAAGTTAAGACCAAAAGAGGTTAGAGGTTTGGAACCCTGTTATGGGAAGGAGTAAAATATTTTAAACCTAGTTATTTGTGCTTACTAACAGTGGTTTGTTTGTAATATTTATAAGTTAGAAGCAGTATGATAGTTTTTAAGGTTGCTTGTAGTAGTCTGAAAATTCAAAGAAGTAAACTGTAGATTTTGGCTTTCTTTTGTAACAAAACGCACGAATTCATCAATTGGTTCATCATTTTCTTCATCTTATTGACATTATGACACATTTTCTTAACCCACTTCTCTTAGCTTATTCATGGATAATAGCTAAAGATTTTTGCTTAATATCTTGATACTCACTAACAAATATATTATTATAGTAACATTTTTATCATTTACTTCTATAATGTCTTTACTGAGTAAAACCATATTTTTTAAGAATGCAATATCATATTATTTTTTAGTTTCAAATAAATTTTTAGTTTCTCGACCGAGTAAGGGTATTTTTGTTATTTTAGAAAATATTGGACGACATTTGTAACGATAATGGTAGGAGGGGGAAACTGATAAGGAAGTAAAAATACAAGACGAAATAAATAGAATTCAAAAATTGTAGGACCTAACTTTAAAACATGAACAAGTCAAGGGATTAAATTATTATTTGATTATTAATGGAATTAATTAGTCCCTGATAAACTTACTTGTTTGACCTTAATTAATGGTAGATGATTTATTATATTTGAGGCTATTTTTGTCCAAACATTATTTGTTGTCATGGTAAATTTACTTGTTTTGTCCTTAATTAAATGGTGAGTGGTTTATTTGGTGAAGGGTTATTTTTGTCCATCTATTAAATTGTAAGAAACAAGCTTGACTTTTATAGTAAGAGAGATACTGTAAATAGTTGTGTTGTTAGTATTGTTTTTATTCGTAAAATATCTTATAAAATGGTTATTATTATTATTTAGTTTTGCTTGTTTGTTGTCTTTGGCTTTATTTTTTTTTAGTTGAATATAATGTAAATCTTCTTTTATTTTCCGTTATATATGTGTGTACAGATGGTTTTCTAGACTAAATGTATATAAAATAAACATTTTTAGTAAAACCTATTTTTGAGACCAAAAGGGCGAGTTGGATGCCTAACTCCTTCCCAACTCATAACATAGCCCCCTAAACATGTCAGGAACAGGAGGAATCAAGGAGATTCGATATGAGAAGACAGTTTTATGGGTTGCTCAGATAAGAAATATATGAGAAATGGACTCCTTATGATGACCTATTGTTGCACAACCGACAACCCTTGCAATGGAATACAAGTCTTCCAGTATGAATGCAGTGCAGACAGTCAGCTCGTCATCTTCCTTGGACATCTTGGAGATCTATCTTCAACGGAATCTTAAGTTCTTAGCCTGTACCAAAGAATTGGATCTCTGTAGCACGGTAGAGACTGAGTTCTTTGAAGGAGATCAAAGAGCTCAAAATCAAGAAAGGAGTTCTTGATCAAGACATTGTTCTCTGTTTTGTAGCTTTTCAGATCGCTCTCTCTTCCTTCTCTCTTTTCTTCTTTGCAATCCACATAATTCAGTTTGCAAAGGTCTAAGTTTTTTTACAGTGATCTTCGTAAATTTTCTCTCACACTTGTAAGAAGGGAGAAGAAGTTTTTTTATAGACAGAAAGCTTAGATTAGTTGAGATTATCTTTGAATAATCTTTAGTCGTTGTAGTGGTCGTTAGATTTGTTAAATTGGGTTGGCCCTAACCCTATAGGGTTGCGACCCTATAAGGCCGCGGGTTAAGCGGGTCATTTAAACGGGCCACTCAAATCACAACCCTAACCCTAACCCTGTAGGGTACGGTTTAACATGGTCAGCCCTATTAACACATGATGCCTTATTTAAATCAAAAAATCGAAATTAAATAACAAACATATTGGCGGATAAGTGACAACGATTAACAATACGAATTAAAAACATGAAATCGAGTTTTATTTTGAGAAAGTATCTTCTTCAACATCATTATCCTCTTCATCTATAATAATAAAATAACATAAAATAAATGTTGGTAAGAAATTAATACAATCAAATATTTTAATCAAATAGTAAAATATAATATTAAGGTCAACCCGTTTAGCACGAAATTTAAACGAGTTGCATTTTTCCAACCCTAACCCTTTCCGATTCCCGATTAGCAGGGTCAATCATGCGGTTCTCGAGCCTTTTAACATATCTAATTATGTATCCAAAAATCTCATTTTGACCAATTATGGAAACTTATGTGTCTTAGAACTGTACTTACGACCATGTTTGGGTTTGACTTTCATCAAATACACATACATCATCATAAAGCTAATAGGGGATAGACATTGGTTTACCAAATGAAATGATAATATATATTACACATTTAAATTTAAATCAAACAAGTTAAGATGGTTGAATGGTGTAAGGGGTCATCTATAAGTTTTTATCCCCTTGAGAGGTTGCGGGTTCAAAACTCAATTTTAACATTTTTGTACGCTTATTTTAGCCAAAAGCTTCCAGCCTGCGGGCCAGCCCTAGAACCCGCGAACCCAACCCAGTTTGTCGGCGACCCTATAGGGTCAGCCCGTTTAGCACGTTTATTAAACGGGTTGGATTTCCCCAACCCTAACCCTTTCATGTTTCCAATTAATAGGGTCGACCCTACGGTTTCCAACCTTTTTAACATCTCCAGTGTCGTTGGATAAAAGTAAATCTTATGGACTGTTGGATAAAGATATTCTTGAAGATCTCTTCTTGAAAAAGTTGTCCAAAAGTCAGACTGAGTTGATGTGTCACTGTTACGCAGGTTTGATGGAAAGTACACTGATATTTGGTTTCCCAATAAAGTAGATTTATTTGAACTCATGGACCAAATGTAGAGGGGAATATCTGTTGAATAATATCCAACTAGATCTTGCAGGTTTGTGAGCTGTCAAGTCTTTTTCGTAAGTAGACTTTTGCAAAGCTTGAGCCTTTTTGTCATTTCTAAACATCTGCAATGATTACACTTGCTGCATGTGCAGCCTACGAAGCTTTGAAGGTCAGCTGGTTTTATATCTTTGAACAAGAGAATATCAACCCGTAGAAAGGTCTGTTGGTTGATATACTTGAAGAATAGATTATCAACCCGTAGAGAGGTTTGTTGGTGCTTGTGTACTGGAAAAACTAGTCTGCTGAGGTCATCACGTAAGAGTAGGACTAAGACAAGGACTCTCCTAGTCTAAGACCTATGCAATGTTCAAAAGCTGCCACACTAACCGGTACGCAGCCCTTTTAGTTACTTGTTGGAACATGCATTAATGGGAACAAGTAAATCATGTTATTCGGAATATGCAAATGTATAAGTCATACTTTAGCAGATATATACGCAACAATCTCCTCCTATTTACTTGGAACAATTACTAAGTTGACATATACATAAAGCACTGAGGCAATTTTTCAGCTCATAGTAATAACATGCCCACAATGAATGATCATTTTATCTCAAGGCATGCACTATACTGAATTTACAAGCGATTGCTTATGTATAGTCACCTATTTCTATTTACAGATGTGATAAATCAAAGTACGAGAATAAAGCAATAGTAGGAAAACATTTTTAGATGATTTATGAGATATAAACGATCTGTTCTGCTCAAAATCTAAAAAGTTTTTGGTTTCTTTTTACACAAAAGATTTATATATTTGAAAGCACATTTTAACAAGAAAGAGTAGCGAATCCTTAAAGTAAATAATAAAGGTTTAAGCATTTCATTTTAAGGATTGATGTGTGATACCAATTGTTGAAAAACATTGTTTTATGAAGACTTTTAGAAATGATAGAAGTTTTTCAGTATAAAAGTCTTAGCATCACATGTTTTCGAAAGTATTTGAACATTTGTTTTCTCTAAAAGAATATGTTTTGAAAGATCATTTCAAGTATGTTGTTCTTTGGGTTTTCTTTATTGAAGATGATAGAACTCTGCTGATGAGAGGATCAACAAGGCTGTTTTCAAGATATCATCCTTCAATAAGTGTTTTGAACATCCGTTTTCTCTAAAATGATATGTTTTGAAAGATCATTTCAAGTATGCTGTTCTTTAGATTTTTTTATTGAAGATGATAGAACTCGCTGATGAGAGGATCGACAATGTTGTTTTTTAAGATAACGTCCTTCAATAAGTGTGCTACAAAGGTAAAGATGTATCACTGAGATTCATCTTGAAGAGGCAAAGTTTTCACCTTTATAATGTTCTCTTTTTAAAGGAATTTCTCCTCCTTAAGTAAAGAACATTTTGTTGTCTTCCATTTTGGTTTAGGAGATTTCCTCTTTTGATGCTTTTATCTATTTTCTTTTCTTTCCATTTTCATCCTAATTATCTTCCTATTTCGACATACTAAAGTATATGTCAACCTAATTCCTCATTGATTCAACACATACTAAGGTATATGTCAACCTAATTCTCTTCCTTAATGGTTGCAAGCACTCAAATCAAAGTCCTCATTTTATACCAATTGATACCAATTGACGGTCCTCAACTTAAAGTGAGCAATTTATATTCAAAAGCAAGGAGAAAAAACAGAGAACAAATAAGGTATTGGAGGTTTAGAGATGAATTTTGGGAAAGAAGACAGATGGTATAAGCTATCATTAGGTATATGTTATGAGAGGATAACTTCCTACTTAAAATCTCCAAAACTTCCTGTACTTTTTTTTTTTTTAAAAGGAAACAGGGTGGCACCTTGCATGATTTTATTAAAAAATAAAAGGGGAAACAAACTTGAGGGGGACAACCAGCCTTGCCCTTATAAACGGGAGGACAGAGGAGCCTAACCTCGAAAGAGAGATACATAACTAAACAGTTAAAAAAATCTAATATAAGAAGTATTACAAGCATCAAGAAAAATAAGACCTCGGATGGGCCGAGGAATGTCATCAATGGAGTGGAAGGTAATACTCGCTTGTGAATCACATGCTAAGTTTGCAAGAGAATCTGCTACTTTGTTGACCTCTTGGAAACAATGAGAAAATTGATAATGACCCTCTGATTGAATGCGAAGAATATCACGAATAAGGTAGGAATGCTTCCAAGGAAAACTGTGACCCTTGGAGATGCTATAAAAAATAATCTTGGAGTCAATCTCGATATCAACATTAAGAAAACCATGAGCATGAATCCAAGTCAAACCATAGTGAAGAGCTCGAATCTCGGCTACTGTATTTGAGCAGTTTCCAAAAACACAAGAGAAAGCGAATAGAACATCTCCCGAAGAGCCACGAAGAACGCCGCCACCACCACTCAGACCAGGATTACCCCTACTGGCTCCATTAGAATTAAGCTTGACTCTACCTGATGGAGGATTTTTCCAGGCCAACGAAGAAATAAAAACCTTCTTGCGCCGACCAAAGGAAATTATGGCAGAATTCATAGGATCCGAAATGAAATAATTAGCAGCTTGCAATATATCTTTAAGATCCATAAATATATTGCGAGAGATGATTGAAGAAGGCAGGCGCATCTGCTCATAGATAGCCTTGTTATGAAACTTCCATAGATGCCAAAAAATTAGAGATGGGAGCAAGGAAAATATAGGGGATTTATTATGAAGCCACCAACTGAAACAACGTTGACGAATGGAGCAATGCTGAAACGGGACATCAAAAAAGGCATGAAAGTGGCGCCATACAGACCAAGCAGAATTGCTAGAAAAGAAAACATGCTCAAAAGATTCAATGTTGCCCGATAAACAACAATGGCATTTAGAAGCCAAAGAAAAACCTTTGCTCCATATGCCTTCATCAATAGGAAGCTTCTTGAGGAGGAGGTGCCACATAAATATACTTATGTGTTGTGGCAGAAACTTATGCCAAATGAACTTTGCCGATAGCTGACTTGAGGTAGAGGGAGAAATAATGTCCAAGGCAGAAGATAGAGAGAACACCCCAGAATTATTAGGGGTCCAACATGGCCTGTCATCCTCATCAACCAAGGAAATGTGTTGTTCCGTAATGGAGTTCAAAATGGAGGCTGGGAGAGAGGAAGACCCAGAGGAGAAGCTGTGGACAAGGTCACAAACCGAAGAGATAATGCAGTCAGCTGGACGCTCTAATCCGACAGGAAGCCAAGAATCAAACCGGGGAGAAATAGAACCTCGGCCAACAATCCAGTAAATATAAGGCTCCGCATATTCTCGAGCTTTAAGCATACGTTGCCAAACATGGGATCCCTTTTGGGTCGAATTGCAAGGGTGCTGCCAGGAACAATATCTGAATTTAAGAAAGTTTGTCCACAAGTTTGAAACTGAACGAAAACGCCACCAAAGCTTTAAACCATAAGCTTTAACCAAATGAGAAATGGAGTGTAAGCCGATTCCCCCTTCTGAAATTTGACGACAACATTTTTCCCAAGAGACCCAATGGGCTTTGTTTTTGCCTTCGATATGGCCCCAGAAAAAAATTAGAGAACGATTTCTCAATCAAAGTGATAACCGAGGAAGGAGGATCCAAAGAAGCTAAAAGATAACTGGAAATGGAATGTAGAACACTTCTGATTAGAGTAAGCCGACCAACCGAGTTAAGGAAGTTTCCCATCCAAGTCTCAATACGATTTTGCAATTTGATAATAAGAGGGTCAAAAAACTGTTTCTTCTTACGACCAAAATAGATCGGGCACCCAAGATAAGATAACGGGAGAGAGCCATGTTGGAAACCCAACAAGGAATGAATAGAAGTAATGCGACTTGCAGCTATAGAAGGAGCAACAAAAAAAGAACTCTTGGATATATTAATCTGCTGGCCTGAAACAACTTCATAGGTCTGGAAAAAAGACTTGTGACGGAGAAGAGAGTCTTTACTTCCATTACAAAAAATAATGACATCGTCGGCGAAAGCAAGGTGCGATATAATAGGACAACCACTAACCGTAGAGAAAATAGAAGAAGAAGCTTGGTGCTGAAGATGATTAAGACCCCGACTAAAGTATTCATCCATGATAATGAACAAATTCGGAGAGAGAGGGTCCCTTGCCTTAGACCTCGAGAAGAGGAAAAATAGCCGACGGAAGCACCATTGAACAAAACAGAGAACCAATTCTCAGAAATGAGCCTCCAAATAAGATCAATAAAGATTTCGTGAAAGCCAAATTTCCGAAGAATATTAATGAGAAAAACCCAGGAGACTCGATCAAAAGCCTTTGCCATGTCTAGCTTGATAACCACATTCGAGCCGTGAACTTTTTTCCCCAAGTGACACATCATTTCTTGCGCCAGAAGAATATTATCCTGAATCAGACAACCTTTTACCTTTTACAAAGGCACTTTGGTTCTCAGAAATTATATTAGGAAGAATAACCACTAGCCTGGATGAAAGGATTTTGGAGATAACCTTCTGGCAAAAATTGTAAAGACTAATAGGACGAAGATCTTTAAAAGATTTAGGCCTATCAATCTTCGGAATGGGAACAATCAGAGTACTAGACCAAGCCCGGGGGAAAGAGAATCTAGAGAAGTACTCCAAAATAGCGTGACAAAAGTCTTCCCCAATAATAGGCCAGCAGGTCGAATAGAATTTCCCGTTGAAGCCATCAGGCCCAACTGCACTATCACTGTTAAGATTATTCACAACAGATTTGATCTCCGAGATTGAGGGGGGAGCTATAAGGATAGCATTCATATCTCCCGAGACAATGGAAGGGATCATATCCAAAAGAGAAGAAGCTATACCCTCATCACGAAGTTGGGCAGAAAAATGATGGACAAGGCCTTGTTGAATGGCCTGATCAGAATCCAGAAGGTGACCATTATCATCCATAATGGAATGAATTGAAAGCCGATGACGAGCCTACTTAACCGAAGCATGAAACAGTTTAGAATTTCCCTGACCCTCTTTCAGCCAACGGATCCTTGATTTTTGCTGCCAGTATTCCTCCTCTCGCTTAAGATAAAGCTGAAGTTTAGCTTGGGCTGCCATCATGTTTTCCCGATTAGAAGGGGAATTGTTAAGTTCATAATAAAGTTCCATTTCGAGAGCTTCCTCTTCAGCCTGTCGGAGATTATCAAAAATATTCCCAAAAACAGTTTTATTCCAGACTTTCAGAGCATTCTTCACATTAAAAAGCTTGCGGGAAAATAGAGCCATATGTCTACCAGTCTCCGGAATATGCCAAGCTTGAGAGACAACATCCTGAAATCCAGAATGACCAATCCAAGCATTAATAAACCGAAAGGATGAAGAGCCGCAAGAGACTTGACGAGTAATAGTGGTGAGCAGCTGGCGAGTGGTCTGAATAGGTTCTATTAAGGTGTTGGATGGATGTTGCATGGAAATTATTGAGCCATAATGAGTTGCAAAGAACCCTATCTATACGCTCATGGATGATAGCGGTGCCTTCTCTCTTATTCCACCAAGTGTAATCACTCCCAGAGTAGCCCAAATCAGTTAGCCCCACAGCAGATAAACAAGAATGGAAATCCATAGCACCAATACGATTCCAGCCCGAGCCACCAGATTTTTCGGATGGATGTAAAATAATATTAAAGTCTCCACCAATTATCCAAGGGAGATTCTGAAAAGTGGAGCTAATCTGAATAATATCATCCCATAAATCTTGACAGTCCCGATCATCACATTTAGCGTAAACACAAGTCAATAGAGCAGGAGAAGGCCACGAAAAATGTTGTATCTGAAAAGTAGCTTGTTGAGCAGAATCAAGTAATAAAGAAATAGTAAAACTTGATTTAACAAAAACCCAAATTGGGCTAGAAGGATTGGAAGTTGAAAACCTGAATTTAAGACATCGAGAGATGAGATCAATCTTTTCCTTAGCAAGCTTAGGTTCAAAGACAACCACAATAGAAATTCCATGAAGACGAATGAGCTGTTTGAGGCGACGAACTGAAGATTCGTTACCAATACCCCTTATATTCCAAAATATGGCTTTAATATCCATAAAAAATTAAAAAGATACAGAAGCGGGGGGCTTAGAAGCCTTGGATTTGGTGAGTCTGCCCGACATAGGAATGTTAGGCTTAATTTGCTGAGAAGTGGTTTGAGAAGTAGACTGAAGGTTGAGAGCTTGCAATGTAGAAGAATCCTCATCATTCTCTAGTTCAATTGTTTCAAGAACAGCAAAACGGTTGGGGAAATAGTAGGAGCCTTCTGTTGAGGAGGATCTGGTGGAGGTTCTTGAGGAGGATCAGGAAGAGTCGAGACATTATCCCGATGGGAATCAGTTTGATCTTCACGAGGAGAGTCTTCGGGACCTTTTTGCATGGGGGAGGAGGACTAACCATTTGTCAAATTAGGGTCATTACCACCTGTGTCTTGTCGAGAAGAGGAATAAGGGTCAGGATTAGGGATAGTCTCATTAAGATCTGCATCATTGCCAGTGCCCGTAGCTAGGGAAGGGTTTGAAGTGTCTGCATCTTACTTGGAGGGAATAGGATTAGGGTTTGCATGGGGATTTTTCGAAGGCTCAATGGTTTTTTTAGGGGTCCATCTTTGAGGGATCGGCTTAGGCATAATAGGGTCTGAAGAAGGAACATAATTGTTCAGATCCGAACCCTTGTACTTACAGTTAAGCTCTTGGTGGCCTTAGTGGAAGCAATGATTGGAATAAAATGGCTTATTCTCAGCCTCTAAAGGCTGCCAGAAGCTTGGGAAGGCAGTACCACAATCGATCCAAGGCCACCAAGAGGCAGTACCATAGGCAAAATGCTAATAACCCAGAGTGTTATTAGGACAAGGTTTCAAAAGATCAATTTCCATGCAAATACGAGTGACACTAGGGCGAGTGAGATTGATTGTAGGCTGATCTAACATTAAAGGTCGTCCAAACAAGGAAGCTAAGGAGAAGAGAGCAGTTTTATTAAATAAATGGATAGGGAGGCCCGGAAGGGAAAACCAAACAGGAACTATTGAGCTTTCTATATTAGGTCTGAAGGCGGGCGTCCATTCGAAAACTCGCATTGGATGCTTACCTAAGAACCATTGATCTTTTATCCACAAACACTGAAAATCTTCGTCATGGCTAACCTGAATAAGAATGTGTTTGGGATCCAGAAGACCTATGGAGACAGAAGCTTTGAGACCAATAGTATTAAAATACTTACGGGTAACATCCATTGAGGGTCTGCCATGGGAAAATTTTCCAATAAGAGCAAGCCGAAAAGGATGAGCAAGGGAGTTTATAATCTCTGGATAAAGTTTAAGCGAAGGTTCCCCTTTGAAAGTCGCTGGAGGTATAACAAAAGATGGAGGGTTTAGAGAAGGAATAGATGAAGAACATAAAGCTGAAGCAAAGGATTTGGGCGTGGGATCTGGCGGCGCTGGGGGAGGCTCGCCCATGGCTGGCAAAAAATCCAAACCCTACGAAGGGCGCAGAGAGAGAGAGAGAGAGAGAAAAAATCGCACCTTCACTGTGTGAAAAACTTGCTCAACCTCCTGAGAGTTGTGATCCTCGAATGCTCAGTTCAAATGCATGACCATCCAAAAAACTTCCTGTACTGGAGTCTAAATCATAAACTTCTTCATTATTCAAAAGGCTTATGTTGCCAAATAACACTCGGGTTATTAGCATTTCACATGTGATAGGGAGGCATTCCTCATCCTAGATGGATTGACGAATCGTCTGGAAGGAGCAGAGAAAGTGGCTGATAATCCTAGAATTTTTTCTGGTGTTGTACCGAGACAATTTTCCTCTCTGAATTGCTTGGATGATGAGTGAGAAGACAACTTTAGACCAATTCAGATCTTCAAATTTGAGAACTGCAATAGCAAGGTTCCGAAGTCTTTGGATGAAAATTCTTGACCCAGGTCCATAAAACAAAAGGCATTGGCTCATAATTTCACATACGCAGTGCAAATCTAAAGGATATTCATGAATGTCCATTGAACAATAATCATCTTGAGAATTGATGCCAGTTATTTGAAGCCATGACTCATTGACAGAGGAATTATCGAGAGAGGAGGGGCCAATAATGGGAGTTGAAACACCCATGAGAGGCTTCCAACGCCAAACATGACATTTGTGCCTCTGACGTTTGTAGACACCCCAATTTCGTACCCCAGATACATGACATGACAAAAAATATCAAGAACTGTTAAAACATTAACAAATGTCAAGTTACAGGGTCAAAATTGCAAAAGGACAAAGCAGGATGCACAAAAGGACAAATTGCAGGGGGTCAAAATGTCAAAAAAAGAGAAAGTTTGAGGTTTAGGCACCACCTACCAGGGGTTTGGGGGTGGCGCCCAAACCTCCCATAGGTGGCACCCAAACCACCTCCCAGCCTACTGTTCATCCAACAATTTGCCGCATTGCACAATTCGTCGAACGCGGTGTACAACCCTCTGATGCACGGGAAGAAATCTCAAAATTCCAGCGATGTCCTAGCCTCCTCCTATAAATAGAGGCCTCCGGCTCCTTCATTCAGCGTTCAATTCATCCGTAAGATTTCTCTGCGTTCTCGTTACGCTGAAGAAATAAATACCGATAGATCACCCACAAAAGCCTCGAAACCCTGCCAAACCTCCGCCAAACACAAATCCAACCGGTAGAAGTGTACCTTAGCCCCCCAGCTAGGTATCCACCCCTTTTCCCCGGTCCAAAAATCGTGGATAGAGCGCTTGTTTCGCTCGATTTAAAAGGCCGAAATAGCCGAGTAAGCCGTTACTCGCCCAAATTCACCTTTTCCACCAAACAAACAACCTAAATAAACAGCTACCGCCCGATCCCGAGGACAAAAAGTAACTTTCGGAGCGATTCTGTTGCCCAAATTCACACAACACACAACTTCAACCTGCACTGCACTGGACAAGAAAAAAGACTCTCTCCCCGAGGGACAGAGCGAGCACACCCCTACGCCGTGTGTAAGCTTTTATTGTTAAAGTCTTTTATTTCTATGTAATAGTATTATTTTCAGTCCGGCCCAATGTAGATATATAAGCAGTTGTGCTGCCCGGATTTTATTAGGAAATAGTACTAAATGTAGCCGTTATTATGACAAAATATTTTTAGATAAGTTTATATTTATTTACTTTATTTATTCAATAAAGTCTTTATTTGTAAATGTATTATTTCCGGTCCGGTTCAATATCAAAATATAAGCAGTTATGCTGCCCGGATTTTGTTAGGAAATAATACTAAATAGAGCCGTTATAATGGCCAAATATTTTTAAATGTGTCTGTAATTATTGGAAAGAGACGGCTGCGAGTCCGTAAATAATGTGGACACGAATGTATTTGTTTAAATTTCCCTTGTCATTATAATACCTTATTTATTTTCTACGTAAATGTGACAATACGCATACTTCAGCCAAAAACGTTTCGAGACCGAAAGGACGAGTTGGGTGCCTAGCACCTTCCCAACTCGTAACTTAGCCTCCGAACCCGCTTTCTAAAATCTTTGGTTTTCTTTTCTGGTTTTCCTTTATTTTTGCCTTAAAATAAAGGTGGTGACTCTAAAACATTTTGGATCCAGTGGGGCCTCGCAACATATTTCTTTGCACTTTCACGTTCTCCCCTAAACAAGGGAGAATGTGAATGGAAAGGTGATGTATTCCTATGTCCTGGTATCCCCTAAACAACGGATAACTTGACGTAGAAAACCCAAAGCACTCATAGTGATCTGAAATAGGCCATAAGGCTATTTTCATAAAATCCATAGTGGGGGCGTCGCGATATTCTTTCTTGCACTTCTCTATTTTCCCTGAAAGATAAAGGGGAGAATGGGAATGGAAGAGTAATGCATTCCCATATCCTGTTATCCACGAAATAAGAGATAACTTGACATGGGAAACCATTAGTTCCCATATTGGATACAAAATCCACTCAGGGCAACCGAGGCACATTCCAACGTGCTACTATAGACAACACTCCTCTTGTGAGAACCCAAACCCCATTTCATGTTTTCCATCATTATAACATGTTTATAATATGTCTTTACATATTTGAGACTTCATTTTATTCATATCGTGTCGGCATTGAATTGGTTAAGATCATAATAGAGTAATGGTCTTCCATGCGTTGCATGCCTTGCTGTTGTTGTTTCGGGTGTTCATATTAACGTGTTAGCACCTTAATAAGTCTCATGAGAGTCTTAATACCTTGCATACAAGATTTACAATGTTCATCTTAGTTGTTTCATGCTTGGTTGGGAGTTTAGAAGCTTCGTTGCTTCGTTTGTGTTTTGTGGTTTTACATCATTGCTTGTATTGCCTTCATTTCGTCTCGAGAGAAGTTCGGTTGAGTTCTAGGCCTTGAATACAAGTAATAACCATGTTTAAACTAGCCTTGTACATGTTCATAGATTGGTTGCATTTGGAAATAAGATGACCAACTTATTACTTCACAGATTCAGTCCGGTTTTTGGGTGAACTTCGGAAAAATTCTGGTACCAATATACTAAAGAGAATTTTCTAAAAATTTATTATGTTTTACCTACATATGTTAGGATACTCCCTGTAAATTTTGGTAATTTTACAAGGTGTCTAAGTACCTCATTTAGGTCTTGACTTACGACTGTGCCAGAATTCTATTTTCAGGAAATCAGCTTCGGTACTTGATTTTGTTGTAACTTTATTTTGATGAATATAAGTCCAAATTGAGTAATTTAAAACTATAAAATATAGTTTAATGAGTCTACTTTCATAAAAATCAAAAATCACCTCATTTGGAGTTGTGAGCAATTTATGGTCGATTTTACAAGATCGACTGTCCAGTAACAACAATCTGGAAATTGGCCATGAATAGTGGAAGCGCTCGCATGGGTCCAAAATGATGCGACCGCATTGTGCCAGATTCAGGTTTGTGTCATTTTCTGGTTGATTTTGGTTGTTGACCCAAGTGCCCTTGCCCTTGGCCGACCTTGGTGAGTCTAAGCCACCTTTGTTGACTTGTCTAGGACCCTTATTGACCCTTGGATCATGGTTTATCAAAGGCTAGCATGCCTTGGCCAATTAGAAGTCTCTTAACCCATTCACTTGGATTGGGGAGTTTGAGGGGAGGTATATAAACACAAGTTCAGCCCTTCCAGCCATTTTAGCTCATCTAAAACCAGAGAACCAGAAGCTTGAGCTCCAAATTCGTCCATGGAGGAGACCCTAGGTTGAAGGACCATTTCCCGGAGATCCGGTGGTCCGATTGTCGAACCGAGACCGCCAAATCGAAGCTCTTGATCATCTCTACAAGAATCCTCTCTTTAATCAACCTTTCCTCCATTAATCATAGGACTAAGGTGAGTGACAATTCCCTGAGATTTTCATGTTAAACAAAATAGCATGACCCCTTCATTATAGTTGTTTTAATGTTGATTGTGAACATCTTTTGTGAAGACACAACCTTCAATTCAACATATAAAATGTGAGTATGATTTTATGAAATCTCTATGAAGTTATGATTTTGACATTTATTAAAGCATGAATGTTGTTTGTATTAAGCTTGGGAATAACTCTTGTGAAAGAATTCGGTTCAATTCAAGGTTTAACAAAATCACCGAAACTAGGGTTTGAAACTCGAGATTGTGTTTAAGGCTAGTTCGAGGACATGAACGGCTTAGTTATCAAGTTCTAAATGAACGGAGAACTTAGAAAAGGGCAATGTGATACATATAGCATCAATGCTCTTCTTGGTTGAATTTTAGTAAAACTCACCGAAGTTGAAATTAGGGAGTTATGAACAATACCGACTCCACAATCAATCCCTACGACGAATGTAGTTCGTTAGACTAATGAATTAGCTTTCGATACTTTGAGATGGATTGATGCTTATGCCTTGAGGTTTATGTGCTTTTAAGACTCGATTGAGTTCTTATGCGTTTATGTGATCGTGTGAAGTAAATGCATGATCGAGAGCATGTTAGAGAATGATATATCTATTTAACATGATGAATTTAGTGCGTTAGACTAATGAAGTAGCTTACGTGACTTTGGGATGGATTGAAGGGCATAATTGAAATGTGTGCTTATAAGACTCGATCGAGTTCTTATGTGGTTTGTGTGATCGTGTGAAGTAAATGCATGATTGAGAGCATGTTGTAGAATAGTGTACCTATTTGACATGTCGAATTCTTATTTGATTCCTTAAATGAGTAAACAACTACTTGTTGAATAAGTTCGCTCTTGTCGAACTTATTCCTTATTTGAGATTTCATGACCAGTAAACATCTACTTGGCATTGCATGAGTCCAGCTGGCATATTTGATTGAGTCGTTGGTGTGACAATGCATCGCCGTCACGAGTTATGGGGCTCGTGATAGTGATGGGTTGTTATACCGGTTTTTATCACACACGCCTCCACCTTTGTTGGCCCAGGGGAAGTAGCACCTTTGTAACCAAGAGAGCACATTGGAAGGTCTAAGTACCAAGGAGAGAGCTTGGTACCGAGCGAGAACTCTCGGTACTCGAGTAGAGAACTCGATACTTTGATACACTAATCACGGGTATCATTGGCACGAATGTTAACGCTGTATTGCAGAGCTACGTAGCGGCATCGGTTTCATATCATATCCTCCGTATATGTGGTTTACCTTTATAGCACTTATGTGAAACAATGTGCTACCATGGATATGTGTTTTAAGTGTTTATTAAATGAACGCTTTGATTGACTTGATATTAAAAATGATATCTTGATATGTATGCTGCATGATGCCATGACATGCATAATTGTTAACTCACAAAGTCTTTATGACTTACCCCTCCCTTTTATCGCTTTAGATCCGAGCCGTTCGTACCGCTCGTTGAGTGTTGCGGATTTGCGCTTGTCCGTGATCGCACGCGACGAGGTTGTGGTTTTTAGATGTCCTTATTTTGTTCTGTTTTGTAAGGACGTTGGGTATAGCAAGTCATTTAGACTTCGCTTGGGAATTTGGTTTTGTTGTATTTATGTCTATACTTGTATTCTATTTTGAGTGCCGGCGCATGTACGCCGAGCCTTGTATAGATGTAGTATGGTTCACGTGATTTATCTTCCGCTGGGCATTACTTTAGCTCTTATTTAAGTATGTTGTTCTCCCAAGCATGTTATAGCCGTAGCCGCCGAGGTATATTTGCATGAACGTGTAGTGTTGGGTTCCGGTAGTAAAGTCGCCGATGATTTGGTATAATTGTATTAATTGTTATATCAGGTGTAAAAAGTTTTAAATTATTCCGGCCTTTTGGTGCCGAGTCGCGCTTCATCTGAAATGTTGCGTCACGTCGTTTTCCAAAACTGAGTCTTTGCATGTATTGTTGTCTTATTTGGACGACTTGACTTGTGATTCCATCTCGGGTTCCTGGTCGGGTCGTCACACCTCTCGCACTTTGGATTTCGTCTTCCCTAAACAAGGGAGGGTGGAACGAGCAAGTGGTGTCCCGTGATCCGCACGCACGCGCACCAAGGGGCGGGCGCGGGCGCGGAGAACCTCACATGCGACTCTACTCGCTGGGACGTTTGTTTTATTTAAATAAAATGGAGGACTAGACTCGCAAAATAATTTTTTTTTTGTTTTATTTGTTTATTGCGGTATGCTTGTCATATTAATTTACGCATTAGAATAAAGTGTTCCCATTAGGCCAGTATGTAGCCATATTTGGATATGATCCTCCATCCGGCAGCCAGTTCATTTTGATACCCGTTACATGCATGTTTAAGAGTATAATATATATATATATATATATATATATGCATTCATTCTACATTTTTATTTTGGGGATTAGGACCCATTTTCTAAAAATAAATAGATTCCCCACTTTTCTTTCTA
Source organism: Codonopsis lanceolata (assembly GCA_013146195.2). Taxonomy (NCBI): domain Eukaryota; kingdom Viridiplantae; phylum Streptophyta; class Magnoliopsida; order Asterales; family Campanulaceae; genus Codonopsis; species Codonopsis lanceolata. The sequence goes on from CM028383.1 coordinate 19,758,912, forward strand.
TTTCTTGATGGTATGCTTGCTTGCTCGCGGCTTAAGCTAAAGCCGAGAAAATCCACACACAACAACAACACGAGGCTATATCTGCTTTTATTTTCTATTTCTATATCTCGAATAATAAAAAAACTTCCTTTACTCTTTAGATACCACACACGCGCACATGCATATAAATATATTCGAATCGCTACCCTACACCATAGCCAGATTTTACCTCATAAACCAACGTTAGGCTGCATATAGATTTTAGGACACTTCAAGATCGAATAGGTTTTTGCATTTTAAATTATGAGGTCGGCCCGAAAAAAAAATATGCGCAAGACAAAAAAAAAAAGATATCTTAAAGCCAAAAAAATGTGCGCAAGTTCAAAAAAATGTTAAAAATGTGCGCAAGTCAAAAAAAAAATACGCACAAGTAAAAAAAAAATAAGCAAAGTCGAAAAAAAAAATACACTAGGGCTGATTTATTATTTTCAAATGCTCGACCTAGACCATTTCGAATGGTGGATCAGGAAAGAGTATAGGCCCTTACTTTGGGATCGATCCGATCTCGAGAAGTCGAAGGCGGTGGAATACGTTGGTCATACTCGGAGAAAGAATCCATTATTCGGAAAGTCACGACCTTTGTCAAAATTAAGCGAGTGCTTATCCGGTCATTTGTAGGAATAATAAATAATAATAAAATATACTAATAAAAGGCCTGCTTGTACTCAAGCCAGAAAAGCCTTGACCCGACCTTCGATACGAGCCCATTTTCCCGAAACTGGCCGAATTTGGAAAGAGCGATCTTGGCCGATTGATACGGGAATCAAGTCACGAGATCGGTCGAGAGAGTATCGAAGCGGTCGGTCGGGACAAAAAGCATTTCAGACTGGCAGTCCGAGATCCACGTATGGCGATGGCGAGAAAGTGAGCGATCCGCTATGGAGTACAGATATAGGGGCTCGAGGGTATGCTCCGACTCGGCAATGCGGCGGTGGCTAGACAATTTGAAATTTGGGTGCAGGCCGAATAATGAGCCAAATGGCTAACACAGTACAAAGCTTGAAATCCGGTGGTGAGGTAATTTCTTCCCTGCAGTTCCCGAGGAAGCATCAACCTCACATACACTTCCAAACCCAAACCCTCAGCTAAACACTAACCCACCAAACACTGCCGTCACTCCAAATCCTAACCCTCCACCAACTCCCTACTACCCAAATGTCAATCCTTACTCATCATATCGTCCATATCCTATCCCAAACACCAACATTCCCGAGTCCAAATGACCTCCCTTTTCCCATAAACAACCCACTCCAAAATAGCCACATATGGATCCCCAAGCTATAACCCGTCGGGCCAAGTTACTACCTACTTACCTCGATGATCACGGCCATCGGGTAGAAACCATCCGAAATCCACCGGCTACACTACCTGCCCAAAATCCATATCACGCGATAACCCACCGGCTTCGACATCCACCGGCTCAAAACCTATATCCGGCATTTCAAAACCGTGCCACATCAACAATCCACCAACCCAAAATCCTATCTTGCCCAAAATCCTATCTTGCCCGAAGTCTCTATCCAGCCCAAAACCCATATCTGGCTCAAAATCCTTGCCTGACTCAGAATCTCTATCCAGCTCAAAACCCATATCGGCTCCAAATCCGGGTCGGCAAGGAGTCCATATCCGGCCCAAAATCCATACTCGGCTCAAAATCCGACCCGAGGATCCATACCTGACTCAAAATCCATACCAAACACCACGGCCGAAATTAACCCAGCTTTCCCAAATCCTATCACGCGAGCATATACCTAAAACCAACTCCCCCAGCCACCAAAATGGAGGCCGACATGGAAAACATGAAAACCATGATGCTCAAACTTCTCAACAAAGGGGAATTCTCTACGGCATTAAAACCATTAACTACCCCCAAATTTCAAAATGCGGAGCATAGAAAAATTCGGCGGAATTTGGATGCCTATCTCCCACCTAAAATCTTACTCTACTGGCATGCAATCAAGAGGGGTTAGTTTCGAAGCCATGGCCTCCAATTTTCACCTCACCTTAATAGGGGCTGCTAAACAATGGTTAATGCTAGCAGATGATAGCACCATGGGCACTTGGGACCAAATCGCTGAAGGGTTCCTAGAAAGGTACAAAGATAATACCATCACTGAAAATAAAGGGAACTTGAGGCATGCACCCAAAAAAAATGAAACATTCGCGAGAATTTGCGACGGATGGAAGGATAAAGTCGCCCGGACTTTGGGCAGACGGACGATCCGTTTGAATCATGCGAGAATGTTCATCAAAACCTCCGACCCATTTACCTAGGCGCATGCGGTATCTCTATAGCAATTTCAAAGAAATAATGGAGATAGGAGTCCGTATTGATGAGGAAATACGCACTGGATCCCTAGAAATTGATGCACATACACCCCCAATTTCACTCTGCAACTCTGAATCAGATGAAGAATCTTCGGAAGAAGTCAACGTGGTTGAAAGGATTTCACCTGGTAAATACAGTAATGTGTCATGGTCATACAAGACGAAGGAATCTGTCAACTCTGTTGAAGGAAGTAGTAATTCCATCAAGAACCTTATAGGACCCTACCAAGCAAAAGAAGGCATTACGATGGGCGAATGCCCCAATGTCCTGATTTTCCAAGGCTTAATGGCACGAGGAGTTTTGAAACCAATGGAAAATTATCGACCTCCGCCAAAGCTATCGAGACACGTGGGACCACTCTCGGTATTGCGAGTATCATCGTAGCGATGGCCATCAGCGATAAAGTGTTATAAGCTCGAGAAGTGCCATCAAGATCTTATTGATGGCCAAATCATTGAAAAGCCGCACCCATGATTGTCTCTAGTAAAAGGGAAAATACCCTAGAATACCCTTGTATACACCTCCAAAGACTCTTTGTACCTTTGAATGTCCTTTTGTATAAAATCTCCAGAAACAACTTTTCAACCCCGTCAATTTTCATAAATTTTGGGATCCTTGTTGTTTTGGTACCACTAACAAATTTTTGAAAAATTAACTATTGCCTTCTCACGAGAGATGTCCAGTAATTTTGTCAAATAAAAAATCAATTAAAAAAAATCCATGTGTAATATAGTTTTTCTTTTCAATATATATATATATATATATATATATAATCGTTTCTTTTATAAAAAAAAAACAAAAAAAATTGTTTCAAACAAAACTCTTTTCAACCAGCGTCGAGTTGAATTTTCATGAGAGTAATTTTGGGATCATCCTTGTTGTCTTTTTTTCCCAAAACGGTACCATTTTAATTTTCATGCAAAAAAAAAGAAGAAAAGAAAAAAAAATTTTGCGTGAAAAAATTAACAAAAAAAAAAAAAAGAATATTAAGCCATTACTGAAGGGCTCGAATCCGGGAGCAACAATTCAAGATTGTATCTCTTTTCGAGTGCACGTAATCCAATCGAGTCCTCGGATCGAGCTTTCAAAGGTATCCATCTCGATATTCAAGTCTGTAAATTCTTGCTTCTCCTTTATTAGCTTGTCAAGTTTTCTTCTTGATCTCAGGCACATATCGCCAAAGTATTTGTAAAAAAAAAAAAAGAAAAAAAAGAAAGAGAGAATGATGATGATGTCAACTCATGAAAAACATGATAAAACTACGGGTTGATAATGAGTCATTTCAAAATATGGACCCACAAACCATTAAAAAATTGTTCGATGAAGCAACCTTCTTGGTGAAAGGTCATCTTCGACCCATTGCGACCGAGCTATTAAATGGCACACTAGGGGCTTCAACCATACACCAAACCTCTTCCAAATACTGAACAAATCCACCATACACCAAAGTCTAACCATCCACGAGATCAATTTCCCAAAGCTGGGTTGCTTCACCCTTATATATACATCCACCAAGAGTGACAACCTTCTTTTATCCCAAAGAGAAGACGGATATCTCTTCAAGCACTCTCCAAATTGCCAGAGGTCAACAAAAAAAAAAAAAAAAAAAGCCTCTCTTGAGAATTTCCTCAAAATTTCTCTCTAAAAAAAAAAAGAAAGAAAGAAAAAAAAGAGAGAAAAAAAGAAAAAAAAAAGCCTCTCTGAGCAACTTCCTCAAAATCTCTCCGCTAAAAAAAAAAAAAAAAGAAGAGAAAAGATCAATCACTCTTGAACCACCCATAACCCCCACAACAGGCCGAAAAGCCAATCTCCCAACCATACCTACAAAAGCCAACTTCTATCAAACCCACGCCTAAAGCCAAAGGCGACCAATGATAAACTTAAAGGACCGCCTTTCAATGATAAACTGCGCGATCGCCTTTCCAAAAATAACCAAGTCCACAGCCCAAAATACCTTTAAACAGGAGGCCAACCAAATCCTCAACCCTAAAAGCTAATCCATCCCAAACACTTAGACACTACACCCCAACCTAGTTGCAACTTATAGCTCTGTTTCAATCAGTTGTAACGTGATCTGGGTCCAGGACAGAACTCCTTGCTAAAGACACATGAAATTATCAAAAGATAAATGTTAAGTAGGGTCCATGAAACTCATAATACTTGGCGATAAACTCTGGATCATGACTCTTCTTTTTGTCCATTAGAGTCATCCATTTTCTCTGAGCATATTCATTTCTATCTCCCACAAAAGTCCCTCCAAATCAAGTCTGTCTGGGGTTGTCCCTAGTTAATTTCTCCAGGAACATTCCCATCATGCAAAATTTGGTTGATCAAATTCATCCTGGGGCTTCTCCCGCCAAACTCATGGAATATATAAAGACTCATCCTCTCCAGAAGCAGCTGTCATTTCCATCTCTGCCTGAAGAAACGAAGAAACTACAAAGGCATGATCCTTCGAAAACAAGCGGCTTATCTTTGCATGCATTGAAAAGGCTCCTATAAGGTAAAAGCTCGCTAGTTTGAAAACCCGAAAGGGCGGCCTAGGCAAAAGTTAGAGCACAAAAAAAAAAAACAAAAAAAAAAAAAAAAACAAAAGGAAAGAAAGAAAAGTGACCCCTCTGAGGCATCGATCAGTAGGATTTACTAATCTTCTGATTGAATTCCTTTCTTGAATAATGCACTAGTCAAAAGAAAAAAAAGAGAGGCAACCCTAAACTTCACTCACCTTCATCTCAAATATCACCATCAACTCCTATAGTCATGACTCTTCAAAGCCAACCAGAGGCCACATCTCAAGCTCTTATATTACATTTCCATCACCTTGCCTTATCTTGTCTTAACATGTTTAAGAAACGGATGATACACATGCACATTCAAAAGTCCTTTTTCTAAGAAAAATAAAAATTGCATTCGCATGCTTGCATCTTTTGTTTGCATACTTTTATTACATCTTATCAGGTCTTCAGTCGCATCGGCTTATAAATGTTCGACCGACATCTCACCAAGGATCACCTCCCAAAGATCCTCAGCAGCATCATCAAAGCTACACAAAGGCGATCATCGACTGACGATACGCCACAACACTTCATAAATCATCGCTTCTCCTATGTTGGGATAAGCATTTTCAAAAAAAAAAAAAAAAAAAGCATCATCGCTTCTCCTATGCTGGGATAAGCATTTTCAAAAAATCATCATCGTTGCTCCTATGCTGGGATAAGCATTTTCAAAAAAAAAAAAATCATCGCTTCTCCTATGTTGGGATAAGCATTTTAAAAAAAAAATTTATTATCGCTTCTCCTATGCTGGGATAAGCATCTTCAAAAAAAAAATCTCACCGCTTTCCTATCTTTGAGGAAAGCCCATTTCAAAAATTCAGCTTTCCCTATCTTTGGGGGAAAACTCATTTTCAAAATTCAAAAACTTTCCTATCTTTGGGGAAAGCCCATTTTCAGTTTTAAAGTTCTATCTTTGAAAGCCCATTCAAAATTTTTCCTATCTTTGAGAAAGCCCATTTCAAAAATTCCAAAGCTTTCCTATCTTTGAGGAAAGCCCATTTTCAAAAATTCAAAAGCTTTTTCCATCTTTGGGGCCCAAAAATTCAAAAAGCTTTCCATCTGAAAGCCCATTTTCAAAAATAAAAAAGCTTTCCTAAAAGTTCAAGTTCCAGCTTTCCTATCTTTGGGGAAAGCCCATTTTCAAAAAGTAAGCTTTCCCTATCTTTGGGGAAAGCCCATTTTCAAAAATTCAAAAGCTTTCCTGTCTTTGGGAAAGCCCATTCTCAAAAAAAGATTGCGTTTTGGGTGCAATGGATATTGCATTTTGTTTTGTTTCGACGCAATGGATATTGCGTTTTGTGTCACGATGCAATGGATATTGCATCTGTTTTCTGTGTTAATGCAATGGATATTGCATTTAGTTTTGTGCGCAATGGATATTGCGTTTTGTGTCGCGATGTAATGGATATTGCATCGGTTTTCGATGTTAATGCAATGGATATTGCATTAAGTTTTATATCGACAGCAATGGATATTGCGTTTGTGTCGATGCAATGGATATTGCATCGTTTTCGTGTCGACGCAATGGATATTGCGTTTTGTGTCGATGCAATGGATATTGCATCCATTTTACGCGCAATGGATATTGCATTAAGTTTGTGTCATCTATGGAATGTGTTAATCAATGGATATTGCAATGGATATTTTAAGTTTCAATGTCGACGCAATGGTCGTCATGCAATGGATATTGCGTTTTCATCGCATGTAATGGATATTGCAATGGATATTCATAAAGTGTGTAAGCAATGGACGCAATGGATTATTAGTTTTCATGGTGCGCGATGCAATGGATATTGCATCCGTTTTCTCGTGTTAAGGCAATGGATATGCTGATGCAATGTTTCATGGTGACGCAATGGATATTGCGTTTGGTGTTCGATGCAATGGATATTGCATTTTGATATGTGCTTTTTCACTAGGTTGTAATGGATATTACAACTATCTTTCCATAACATAACTTGTGCGCATTTGGTTGTTTGTTTCGGCTGGCGTTCAACTACGTTTGATCGATTCCTTCTATTAAGGGATACGTAGGCGACCTACATTAGTAGGTCCGACCATCGAGCATTTAATTTGTAGATCTGCTTAAAAATTATACGATAACTTGCTATAGCCGACTAAAATGTCTAGGATATGGAGGTTTGATAAATTCTGCATTATAAACGCTGCCTACATTGCATATTTCTCTCTCATTTTGAAATGAAGCGAAATTGGAGAGTCTATTCTAATCAACGATGTTCGTCTACTCGAGAAGCCGCGGGTTACCCGTAGACTCCATCGTTGAGGGGCTCTGTAGACACCCAATTTCGTACCAGATACATGACATGACAAAAATATCAAGAAGCTGTTAAAACATTAACAAATGTCAAGTTATGAGGTCAAAATTGCAAAAACAAAGCAGGATGCACAAAAGGACAAATGCGAGGGGACCAAAGTGTCAAAAAGGAGAAGGTTTGAGGTTTAGGCACCACCTACCAAGGGTTTGGGGATGGCTCCCAAACCCCATAGGATGGCACCCAAAGCCTCCTCCCGACCCAACAAAATTTGTTCACTCTTTCAAGTCATTTGCCGCGTTGCTGAATGGTCGTCGACAGCGATTGTACAACCTCGATGCACGGAAAGAAATCTCAAAATTCCGCGATGTCCCGGCCTCCTATAAATAGAGGCCTCCGGTCTCCTTCATTCGGTAACTTCAATTCATCCGTTAAAATTTCTCTGCGTTCTCGTTCTGTTGAAGAAATAAATACCAGATAGATCACCCACAAAGCCTCGAAACCACGCCAAACCTCCGCCAAACACAAATCCAATCGGTAGAAGTGTACCTTAGCCCCCAGCTAGGTATCCACCCTTTTTCCCGGTCCAAAAATCGTGGATAGAAGCGGTTGCTCTTGCCCGATTTAAAAGGCGACGAAATAGCCGATGTAGCGGTTCTTTTCGCGAAATTACCTTTCAAGTCAAACAAACAACCCGAAATAAAGCAGTTACTGCCCGATCCGAGGCGAAAAGTAACTTTCGGAAGCGATTCTGGCGCTGAATTCACACAACACACAACTTGCCGGACAGGACGGACCCGGAGAAAAAAAGACTGCTCCCCAGGGGCCAGGGGCTGAGCACCTACCTTGGATTTGTAAGCTTTTATTGTTAAAATCTTTTTATTTATATGTAATAGTATTATTTCGATCGGCCCAATGTAGATATATAAGCGTCGTCTTTGCCGGTTTTAGGAAATAGTACTAAATGTAGCCGTTATTATGGCAAAATATTTTTTAGATAAGTTTGTATTTATTTACTTTATTTATTCAATAAAGTCTTTATTTGTAAATGTATTATTTCGGTCGGTTCAATATCAAAATATAAGCGCTTATCTTTGCCCAGTTTGTTTAGGAAATAATACTAAATAGAGCCGTTATAATGGCAAAATATTTTTAAATATTACGTA
>CM028383.1:19767373-19801904 GCA_013146195.2 Codonopsis lanceolata
AAAGAAAGCGAAGAAAGCTACAAAGGCATGATCCTTGAAAACAAGCGGCTTATCTTCGCATGCATTGAAGAATGAAAATGGAAACCCATAAGGTAAAAGCTCGCTAGGTTGAAAACTTGAAAGAGGCGGCCTAGGCAAAAGTTAGAGCACAAAAAAAAAAAAAAAAAAGGAAAAGAAAGAAAAGTGGTGGCCCTCGAGGCATCGATTAGTAGGATTTACTAATCTTCTGATTGAATTCCTTTCTTTAATAATGCACTAGTCAAAAGAAAAAAAGAGAGGCAACCCTAAACTTCACTCACCTTCATCTCAAATATCACCATCAACTCCTATAGTCATGACTCTTCAAAGCCAACCAGAGGCCACATCTCAAGCTCTTATATTACATTTCCATCACATTGCCTTATCTTGTCTTAACATGTTTAAGAAACAGATGATACAAATGCACATTCAAAAGTCCTTTTTCTAAGAAAAATAAAAATTGCATTCGCATGCTTGCATCTTTTGTTTGCATACTTTTATTACATCTTATCAGGTCTTCAGTCGCATCGGCCTATAAATGTTCGGCCAGACATCTCAAGGATCACCTCCCAAAATCCTCGCGGACATCATCAAAAGCTACACAAGGCGATCATCGACGACGATACGCCTGACACTTCATAAATCATCGCTTCTCCTATGTTGGGATAAGCATTTTCAAAAAAAAAAAAATCATCATCGCTTCTCCTATGCTGGGATAAGCATTTTCAAAAAATATCATCACTTCTCCTATGCTGGGATAAGCATTTTCAAAAAAAAAAAAAAAAAATAATCGCTTCTCCTATGTTGGGATAAGCATTTAAAAAAAAATATTTATTATCGCTTCTCCTATGCTGGGATAAGCATCTTCAAAAAAAAAATCTCACCGCTTTCCCTATGCTGGGGAAAGCCCATTTCCAAAAATTCAAAAGCTTTCCCTATGCTGGGGAAAGCTCATTTTCAAAAATTCAAAAAGCTTTCCTATCTTTGGGGAAAGCCCATTTTCAAAAGTTCTAAAGCTTTCCCTATGCTGGAGAAAGCCCATTTTAAAAAATTCCAAAGCTTTCCCTATGCTGGGGAAAGCCCATTTTCAAAAATTCAAAATCTTTTCCTGTGCTGGGGAAAGCTCATTTTCAAAAGTTCCAAAGCTTTCCCTATGCTGGGGAAAGCCCATTTTCAAAAAGTTCAAAAGCTTTCCTATCTTTGAGGAAAGCCCATTTTCAAAAATTCAAAAGCTTTCCACATCTTTGAGGGAAAGCCCATTCTCAACAAAAAAAAGATTGCGTTTTGGGTGCAATGGATATTGCATTTTGTTTTGTGTCGACGCAATGGATATTGCGTTTTGTGTCACGATGCAATGGATATTGCATCGTTTTTGTGTTAATGCAATGGATATTGCATTTAGTTTTATATTCGGCATAATGGATATTGCATTTTGTGTCGCGATGTAATGGATATTGCATCGGTTTTCGTGTTAATGCAATGGATATTGCATTAAGTTTTCTATCGGCGCAATATGGATATTGCGTTTTGTGTCCACGATGCAATGGATATTGCATCTTTTTAAAATGTCGGCGCAATGGATATTGCGTTTTGTGTTCGCGATGCAATGGATATTGCATCCATTTTTAATTAATGCAATGGATATTGCATTAAGTTTGTCAACCTTGCAATGGATATTGTGTTTTTGTGTTAAATAATGCAATGGATATTGCATCCGTTTTCGTGTTAATGCAATGGATATTGCATTAAGTTTTGTCGACGCAATGGATATTGCGTTTTATGTCACGATGCAATGGATATTGCATCCGTTTTCGTGTTAATGCAATGGATATTGCATTTAGTTTAAATGTCGACGCAATGGATATTGCGTTTGTGTTGCGATGCAATGGATATTGCATCATTTTTCATGTCGACGCAATGTATATTGCGTTTTGTGTCCGCGATGCAATGGATATTGCATCCGTTTTTAAATGTTAATGCAATGGATATTGCATTAAGTTTTGTGTCGACGCAATGTATATTGCATTTGTGTTGCGATGCAATGGATATTGCATCGTTTTTCGATGTCGGCGCAATGTATATTGCGTTTTGTGTCACGATGCAATGGATATTGCATCCGTTTTCGTGTTAATGCAATGGATATTGCATTAAGTTTTGTGTCAACGCAATGGATATTGCGTTTTTGTTTAATGCAATGGATATTGCATTTTGATATGCACTTTTTCACTAGGTTGTAATAGATATTACAACTATCTTTCCGCATAACACATGCGCATTACAACACTTGATCCCCATGGGTTGTTTGTTTCGGCTTAGGCGAACTACGTTTGTCGATTCCTTTTATTAAAGGATACGTGGGCGCCTACATTAGTAGGTCAGACCATCGAGCATTTAATTTGCGAATCGCTTAAAAGCTACGATAACTTGCTATAAGCGACTAAAAATGTCTAGGATATGGAGGTTTGATAAATTCTTTGCATTATAATTGCTACCTCTTGCATATTTCTCCCTCATTTTGAAATGAAAGCGAAATTGGAGAGTCTATTCTAATCAACGATGTTCGTCTACTCAGTAAGGCTGCGGGTTACAGTAGACTCCATCGTTGAGGGGCTGTAGACACCCCAATTTCGTACCCCAAATACATGACATGACAAAAATATCAAGAAGCTGTTAAAACATTAACAAATGTCAAGTTCTGAGGTCAAAATTGCAAAGGACAAAGCGAGGATGCACAAAGGACAAATTGCGGGGGGTGACAAAATGTCAAAAAAGTTTGAGGTTTAGGCACCACCTACCAGGGGTTTGGGGTGGCGCCCAAACCTCCATAGGTGGCACAAACCACCTCCCACTCACTGTTCATCCAACAATTTGCCGCATTGCACAATTCGTCGAGCAGCGGTGTACAACCCTCGATGCACGGGAAGAAATCTCAAAATTCAGCGATGTCCCAGCCTCCTCCTATAAATAGAGGCCTCCGGCTCCTTCATTCAGCGTTCAATTCATCCGTAAGATTTCTCTGCGTTCTCGTTACGCTGAAGAAATAAATACCGATAGATCACCCACAAAAGCCTCGAAACCCTGCCAAACCTCCGCCAAACACAAATCCAACCGGTAGAAGTGTACCTTAGCCCCCGACTAGGTATCCACCCCTTTTCCCGGTCCAAAAATCGTGGATAGAGCGGTTGCTGCCCGATTTAAAAGGCGAAATAGCGATGGTAAGCGTTACTGCGCCCAAATTCGGCCTTTTCGGTCAAACAAACAACGAGAAATAAGCAGTTACCTGCCCGATCCCGAGGCCAAAAAGTAACTTTCAGAGCGATTCTGCCGCCCAAATTCACACAACACACAACTTCAACCACCGGACCAAAAAAAGACTCTCTCTCCTCGAGGGGAGGCGAGCACACCCCTACGCCGTTTGTAAGCTTTTATTGTTAAAGTCTTTTATTTCTATGTAATAGTATTATTTCGATCCGGCCCAATGTAGATATATAAGCAGTTGTGCTGCCCGGATTTTATTAGGAAATAGTACTAAATGTAGCCGTTATTATGGAAAAATATTTTTAGATAAGTTTATATTTATTTACTTTATTTATTCAATAAAGTCTTTATTTGTAAATGTATTATTTCGGTCGGTTCAATATCAAAATATAAGCGATTATCTTTGCCGGATTTTGTTAGGAAATAATACTAAATAAAGCCGTTATAATGACAAAATATTTTTAAATGTGTATGCGTAATTATTGGAAAGAGGCAGTGCTAGTCCGTAAATAATGTGGCCACGAATGTATTTGTTTAAATTTCCCTTGTCATTATAATACCTTATTTATTTGCTAAGTAAATGTGACAATAAGCATACTTCAGCCAAAAACGTTTCGAGACAGAAAGGGCGAGTTGGGTGCCTAGCACCTTCCCAACTCGTAACTTAGCCTCCGAACCCGCTTTCTAAAATCTACGGTTTCTTTTCGGTTTTCCTTTATTTTTGCCTTAAAATAAAGGTGGTGACTCTAAAACATTTTGGATCCGATGGGGCCTCGCAACATATCTTTCTTTGCACTTTCACGTTCTCCCTAAACAAGGGAGAATGGGAATGGAAAGGTGATTTATTCCTATGTCTGGTATCCCTAAACAAGGGATAACTTGGCGTAGAAAACCCAAAGCACTCATAGTGATCCGAAATAGGCCATAAGGCTATTTTCATAAAATCCATAGTGGGGGCGTCGCAATATTCTTTCTTGCACTTCTCTATTTTCCCTGAAAGATAAAGGGGAGAATGGGAATGGAAGAGTAATGCATTCCCATATCCTATTATTCACGAAATAAGGGATAACTTGACATGGGAAACCATTAGTTCCCATATTGGATACAAAATCCACTCAGGGCAACCGAGGCACATTCGAACGTGCTACTATAGACAGCACTCCTCTCGCACTTTGGATTTCGTCTTCCCCTAAACAAGGGAGGGTGGAGCGAGAAGCGGTGGTGTCCCGCATCCGCGCACCCTATCCAAGGGCACGCGGGGCGCGGGAGCACATTCCCGGGAACCTCACAGACGTGGCCAAAGAAACTGTTACCATTTCTTGCCAAGTTCATCCTAGAGTAGAATTCGTCAACCAATTTGAGGCTATAGAATTCTTCTCGAAATGTGAGAATGGGGATGAGTGCAGAGCATTGAAGGATGTTGAAGATGGTTCCTCCTACAATGTTGTTAATAAGGAATTGTTCCACTTGTATAGTTTGGCCCAAAATGTAGGTAGAGAGACATACTCTGGTTGAGAACCTATCGAGTACAAGTGGTGAATTGACTGCAACTGAGTCTCCAGGGTTGTTTCCGGACAAAGAAGCAATGGAAGAATTAAGAGTAGAAGAGAGAAGATTTGGAGTTTTAAAAGAATTATAGTCTTTTAAGATGGAGTCAGGAGGCATTAATTAATAGTATTTTATGAAAGATTTTATAGAGGAAAAGGGGTTTATAAATTGTTGTATTGGTATCTGTTCCTAGAAAGTTATGACAGAGATTTGAAGCAGCGATTTAATTGATACATGTCATGACGTTGATTAAAAAAGATGATTGTTTAAATGAAAGAGAGTCAATTCATGTTGTTGGTTTAAGTTTGAATTTAATACCAATTTTTAAGAATTTCAAATTTAATTGGGTATACGATACCAATTGAATATTTTGGGCTTCGAGTAGAGTATGTTTTGATATTAGAAAAGAAAGGGTTTGATGACATTTGAAAGTTCAAAGCCTATTAATAAAGTTTTGCAATACTGATAGGGATGAAGGCAGAGATTTGCAAGACTGATGGAAGGATTTCCAAAATCTCAACGCTACCATCTATCCCAAAAGATATAGTTGTTGCTCAGGTGCAAGGACTCCTTAAGTCATAGTCATCCTTTAGAAGGTAGGATTACAGTGAAAATGGGTAAGCAAGAATTGGTTATATAAAGAGGTGTGATCAGCAGAAGTGAAAGTCTACTGATACTGAGTGAATGAAGAAGTAGGACCAAATGTAATTAATATGAATAAATAGTTTCCCCACTTTTCTTTCTATATATTGATGTGAATGGCTGTCACACTTCCTCGCTCCATCCCTTTGGGATTCAAACTAATCAACCGAGAAAATCCACCAACAAACAAAAAGACAGACCATTACTGTTTATTGCTTTATACTTGTAAAAAAAGTTTCCTGCCTTTTCTTAGTTGACTCACACACGTTCACTCACATAGAATTTTTTTTAAAAGGAAGCAGGGACGTCACCCTGCAAAGATTTATTAATAAAAAAGAAAGAATAAACAAGAGGGGGACAACCAGCCTTGCCCAAACAATGGGAGGACGGAGGAGCCAAACCTCGAAAATAGAAAGAAACAACATTGCTTTCTATAACTATAAAGGCCTATACTATCCATGTCTAAAGCAAGACGAACTTCTCTGACTAAGCTTGCACGAGTCGTGCAAATGAAGGAACCTTGATGCACATGAGCCTCCGCAGCCAATCTATCAGCAACTTGATTGCATTCACGACAAACATGCTTAATATCATAGCCCTCCATATCAATGCGACAATCCATTAACTCATAAATGTATTGCCATGAAGCTTCCTGGGAATCAGAAAGGAGCCAAGTAGCTGCCTTAGAATCAGTTTCAACAAAAACACCATGAAGGGAAAGAGAACGACACATACGTAAGCCTTCCCAAAGAGCCATAATTTCAGCAAACGTGTTTGTTCCTAGACCATACCAAGAAGAAAAAGCCTGAACAATTTCTCCACAATGATTACGAATAATCCCACCCCCAGTAGCATTTCCCAATTTTGCCGACCCATCAGTATTTAGCTTATAGCAACCAGTGATAGGGCATTGACATCTAACCCATTGCCCACGTCTTAAGAGAGGCTGAATAACAGGAAGATTAAGAGCCCGAAAACCAATAGAATCCTGTGACGTGGGCACAGTTTTGGGACGAAATAAGGAGAGCAGCCCCATTAAATGATTATGAATCTGGTGATGAATGCATGCTTGGCATATATCAAACCCTTCAAAAACAGCTTGGCACCTAGCACGCCAGATCTCCCAACAGGTAAATAAGGCAATCCCAATGCAACAAACACCAAACTGAGAACGAGAAGCGTAGCAGGTGATCCAAATATCAGCCAGATGCTGCAACGAAGAATAATGAGCAACTTTGTTAAAAGGACCTGCCAACCTGCCCCAAATAGCTTTAGCCGTTTATGAGTGCAGAAAAACATGAGAAATAGATTCCACATTAGGCTCACAATGGCAACAAACACATTTTGACGAAAGCGGGATGTGAAGATTGTTGATTCTTATGTTAGATTTATATCTGTTCAATTCATTACCCTAGTTTTATACTTCAGTGGCTAATCGGGCTGCGTATCGATTAGCGTGGCAACTGTGTATAGAACTTTGCTAAGTATAGTTTTTAATAGGACTTCACAGGTTCAGCGGAAGACCTCTTTACAAGCTTCACCAGAAGACCTGCTCAAATCTTACAAACGGCAGACCTCGTGTCCACCTGGTCAGTCATAACTAGTCCTATCCAGCAATGATTAAATGGATCAGTTTAAATTTATCTCATCTCTGTTTGAATTTAAACTGAGACATTCCCTGACACATAAAGCCCTAAAGCGACTTTCCGAAAGCGGTGAAGACTTTTCGTCTGAGCGATGGCAGGAAAAAGTAGACTGTCACCTACTGTCTGTAACAACTCTCAGATCTGACACCCAGATTGCCCCACTTTTCGAAGATCTCAGAAATCATTCCCTGCTCTAGATATCTGTGAAGACGAATTTCTTGACTGGCAGCCCCATGCATTTAATGCATCCATAATAGAGTTGTTAAAGTCTTCGTCTTCTCCAACGGCTCTCAAGATTGCACCTGCTATAAATGCTGCCATTAAAGACTGGAAAAACATCCGAGAATCAAGAATCGAACACTTGAAGAATTGCTCTGAAACTCTATAACTCCAAGTCTTACAACTTAGTGCATTCAAGAGATCCTCAACAAATCTAGAAGTCCTCGTCAACAACAAGAAGCCGTGCATCAACATTTATTTCTCTACTTCGTGTTGTTATTCATTCTATAATTATACTTGTGCACGAATTAAATATCTTGTTTATACAGATATTTAATTCCCTAGACCCCAAACACAAGTCAATATTTTGTACACGATCCATTAGTAATATTCTTTGTAATAGATCTAGTGGAAAACATAGTGCACTATTTAAATCCAAGGTTGACTGCCTTGGTGGTGGACGTAGCACTTTTTATAGTGTGAACCATCCCAAAATTACTTGTGTTATTTCCATACTGTTTGTCTACTGTTTGAACTATTTATTACTTTAATCATCTTTATCCTTTATCCAGCAGAACTTAAGTAAACTGTTAAAGGTCTACCGGTAGTCCTTATCGGCAAACTTGAAACAGCTACTTTGAAAGTCTTCTGCTACTTCAATCTTTTCCATAGATTGTAAGTATTTTTCAAAGAACTTAAACAAAAGTTTTTAAGTGTACAATAAGCTATTCAACCCCCCCTTCTAGCTTATTATTGTGCCCGTTGGGACCCACAAAGATCTTGCAAGCGAGTGTCCACAGAAAGAGCATTGAACATTAAACGCCAAAAGAATGCACTAATTTTTTTTGGGAATCCAAGGGAACCAAATTTTTGTAGCTCAGCGCAGCCTAGGAGATTGGCTTCGAATGTGATCCTAATACTGCTTAACTTCAAAATCCCCCGACTGAGTAAGAGTGCAGAATCTGCGATCCGGACATTGAGGTCTAAGCCGAACCCGCTGCACCATAGCCTGCTGTTCCAGATTAAGAAGAGGCAAAAACAAGGGAAGACTAGGTAACACATCTTTCACACGAAGATGAATGTCAACAGGTTGAGGACCAACTAGAATTTTGCCACTCCAGTTATCATTCCAGAAGGAAACCATACCTTCTCCAATAATACATCTACTATGTTGATAAACCGTCGGCACATGAAGCATGATCACCTTCCACATTTTAGTAGCTGAGAGAGGAGCACGTAACCCATTAGAATAAGAGTACTTGCTATTGACAAAGCTGGACCATAAACCAGAACCTTGTAAGGCAGACCAGGATAATTTTGCATGAAGGGAGTCCATGATTGAAGATAAGGAGCTCAGCCCAAGACCACCTTCTTCTAAGGGTCTACATACCTTATGCCAAGAAATCCAATGATGACGCGGCTCCCCATTGGAGCTCCATAAGAAAGCAGCCATGAAGCTCTCAATTTGATGAAGCACTACCTTAGGGACTTTGAGAACAGCCAGAGAATATAAAGGAATGCTTGTCAATACCGACTGCAATAGAGTAATTTTACCACCCAAGGAAAGCAAGCGGGATTTCCAACCAAAAATTTTCCGCCAAACCCGAGCCTCCAAATCTGCAAAGTAAGCTTGTCTAGCACGACCAGGAAAAATGGGAACACCAAGATACTTGAGGGGGAAGGAAGCTCGACAGCAGCCCGACCAAGTGGCAAGACAGGTAGCTTTATGATGAGGGAAAGTTGAAGGAACTAGAAAGTTGCTTTTTTGAAAGTTTATGAGCTGCCCCGAACTTCTTTCATAAACGGCCATGATCTTACGCAAATTTAGAACTGCCCATTTGCTCGCACTACTAAAAATGAGCATGTCATCGGCATACAAAAGATGAGTAATTCTGAGCCCATTCCCATGCGAGAAAGACTGAAAATGTCCTCGATCAGCCATAAAATTTATGTACCGAGAAAGAACTTCCTCCGCCAATATGAACAAAATCGGAGAGAGCGGATCACCCTGACGAACTCCCCGACTAGACTGGAAAAAACCAAAACTCTCGCCATTAATGCGTATAGAATACCAGATAGAATCAATAGTCCGCAGAACAAGATCACAAAAGCCTTCGCCAAAACCAAAAGCCCGAAGAGCCCGAAGGAGGAAATCCCACTCAAGACGATCATAGGCCTTAGACATATCTAGCTTGAAAATAACATTAGTTCCCCGAACCTTTTTGTCCAAACGATGAACCATCTCTTGAGCAAGAACAATATTCTCATAAATACTACGACCACTGACGAAACCGGACTGTTCAGGAGAGATAATTTTGGGGAGCAAAGACGCTAGTCGAGAGGCCAAAATATGAGAAATCACCTTGTTAACAAAATTGCACAAACTGATGGGTCTAAGGAAGGTCACTCAAACTTTCAGGATGGGCAATTTTAGGGAGGAGAATCATTGCCGTTGAGGTGAGACTTCTAGGTAGATTAGAACCATTAAAGAATTCTTGAATAGCTGCCACTACATCAACTTTAATGATCTCCCAACAACCTTGAAAGAAATGCCCTGTGAAGCCATCCGGGCCTGGGGCGCTATTTGGGTTCAAAGACTTCACTGCCTCCCAAATTTCTTCCATGTTCGGCACACACTAAAGAGACCCATTATCTGCACTGTCCAAACAGGGAGTGATACCTTCAAATAACTCTTCCTCAATGGTATGACTAGTGGTAGTAAATAAAGACGAGAAAAAGTCCACTGCCATTCCACCAATGATGTTATTATCCTCGCACCAAGCCCCCGAGGGAAGACGAAGCTTGACAAAATTTTGAGCAGTTCTATCCCTAATACTAGCATGAAAAAATGCCGACTTCTGATCACCCTCTTTTATCCAAAGTTGCCGAGACTGTTTCTAAAGAAATTCCTCTTCCCAACGAACAAGTTGAATAAGATTTTGTTTCCCTAAATCAACCTGGGTAGCCACCGAGTCAGAGGAGTTTTTTTGAAGCTGAACCTCTAACCGCAAAATATCATCTTCTTGGCTAGCAATACAGAGATGCACATTTCTAAAAACAGACCAGTTCCAACTCTTCAATTCCTTACGTAGCAGCTGAAGTTTACGAGCTAACATCATTAAAGGAGAACCATGAACTGATCTATTCCATTGTGAAGCCACACAGTCTAAAAAACCATGATGATCTAACCACATATGTTGAAACTTGAAACGAACCTTAGCCTTCTTAAAGGTAGGAAATTCAACAATGAGGGGGGAATGATCTGAACAACATCTACTCAGATGATGAACTTTAAGGTGTGGGTACTGGGATAAATATGAGCCATTAACCATCACTCGATCCAAACATTGCCATATATGAGCACTATCATTTTGATTATTGGACCATGTATAAAGACTCCCTTCAAAGTCAACGTCATATAAACCAACCAAATTCATGAATTGATTAAAATCATCCATACTAGGTAATCACATGAAGCTCCCCCTAACTTTTCTGAAGGCTGTGCAATAACATTAAAATCATCCCCAACTACCCAAGGAGCATTAAATTGTTGAGATAAGAGAAGCAACTCAGACCATAAATTCTGACGGTCCAGCCGAGTGCACTTAGCATAAATGAAAGACGCTATAATCTGAAAATCAACCCCTACTTTAATGCGAACGGAGATATGTTGCTAGGAAGCATCAACCAAAGAAATATCCATAGCAATGCATACTATTAGCAAATTTAAGACGCCTGGCAAACCTCTTTAAATGAGACCCTGGAATTTTGGGTTCCAAAATGACACAAAG
This sequence comes from Codonopsis lanceolata, assembly GCA_013146195.2. NCBI lineage: Eukaryota > Viridiplantae > Streptophyta > Magnoliopsida > Asterales > Campanulaceae > Codonopsis > Codonopsis lanceolata. Next base: position 19,778,496 of record CM028383.1, read on the forward strand.
AGAAATCCGATTCAAACTGTTAAGCTTTTTGAGGTAAGTAAACGTGTCAGTGTTACCTACACCTCGAGCATTCCAAAGTAAGACAGCCATAAAAAACACTTGAGAGGGAAACAACATTATGCCAAAGTGGCTTTTACCTTAGTGACCGCTCGAGTTAAGCGGCGATTCGATTTGCAAATATCCGTTGTTGATTCTTCTTGCAATAATCTTGGAAAGATTTGATAGAAGCTTCGGACGGTGGATTCTCCCATAAATTATCACTTGAAGCTGAATGTTTAAGAAGTTTAAAAGATCCAAGAAGCTTGTCACTGGATAAAGATCTATTAAGGGTCTGCTTATTGTTGAAATTTTCAAAAGTAATTTGACCTTCATTCTGATCCAAGGAATCTAAAACTGAAAACGAATTATGCATGGTGACTGCTGGAGTTGGTTTGGATGGAAGCGGCCCCAGAATCTCAATCGTAGTCCTTGTTGGAGGAACTGATTGCTTACTAGCATTGTGAATCATCTCTGTATCGCTTATTGGTCCCGTTTTCAACTGAGCCTTCATTATTACCCGTAGGAAGCGGTTTCACAATGGAGGGACCGCCAGCAGAAACATCAATAACCTCATCCTTTAGCACCTTTCCAAGCGAATCCTTAGATTTAGACGATTCCATGAAATTCTGCATCATGGAAGATCGCTTAGGAATCCATTTTTGCGCAATTGGATCGACAGCCTGGTCATTATTAATAATATGTTCCTTAGGGGGAAGATTCGTAGGAAAACCATTTGCTTCGACAGGAGAAACAGACGGAGGAATATGGGGCTGTTGAGCAGATCCCTTGTGTTTTTTCCACAGTCCCTAGCAAGGTGACCAAGTAAACCACAAGCCTAACAATATGTTGTGTTGCCCTCAAATTCAACATGTTTCCAGAAGCCATTTTCTTTTGATGTGCCTATCCAAACCTTAGAAGGAAGAGGCTTGGAGACATCCACCTCAAGGCAAACCCGAGCATACATAGGATGGCTAAGAGCAAGAGTTTTATCATTCGCACGCAAATACTACCCAATCGAATTCCCAATTCGCATCAAACTAGAAGGGTTAAAGAATGGAAGAGGGAGATGATGAAGCCTAGCCCAAACCACCACACAAGGATTATCCTTTTTATACGTAAAGTCGGGGGACCACCGTAACAAACGAAACATGCAGCTATTGATCATGCGAGATTCCTTGGATAGTGCATGTACCAAATCTTCCTCAGAAGCTAACTGCACCATGACGTGCCGAGGATCAAGAATCCCAACAACGACCTGAGATTTGAGCATCCAATTTTTGGCAATATGATCCTGAATAACGTGAAGGGAAGGTCGACCTACCGAAAACTTCATGATTAGGGTATTGGAGAATTGCTTCTCTAGGAGAGCCACCTCAACCGTGTAAAGAGACAACTAGGAGCATCAAGGACTGAGATGGGAGGATGAGTAGCAAGGGGACCAGCCGTTAAGGTTGGCTTCTTGGTAGGGTTAATGCATGTTACCGCCGTCTTTTTCCCTAAAGCGGCTGCATATGATGAGTAGGCGTGGTACTACAAGTTGGAGGAACAGTCGCACTAGGAGTGGGAGTAGGAGGCGACGGAACCCTAGAAGATTATACAGGGCCCGGGCCGGTGGAGGATCCGGCGGCATGGCCACACGTGTGTAACAAAACCTTAAATCTGAGAGAGAAACCCTAGAGAGAGAAAGACTTTTGCCAACCGCACTCACGTAGAAATATTCCGAACTGCTACCCATATACCTAAGCCAGCCTACCCCCTGCATCAACCAACGTTAAATGCAAGTATATTTATTAGGACACTTCATGACCGATCATTTTTGTACCTCAAAATTAATGGCCAATCCCATGTACAAATACACTGGGGTTGACCAATATTTTTAGTCGTACCTCGCTAGAACGATTGAATGGTGGATCCCGGAAAGAGTATGGGCCCTTCGCCCAAGATTTGTCTGATCTTTGGGAAGTCGAAAGGCAGGTGAAATACGAAAGTCTTATACTCTGGAGAAAGAATCCACTATTCCAGGACTTAATAAAGAGAGGCAACACAAAGCTATGCTTGTCCGACCAACTTTGAGATAATAATAATAAAAAAACATCCGTTAATAATAACGTTGCGCACTATACTTTCCCGAGCCAAACACCTTGAGCCTCGCCTTCTCATACACTACCCCGACCTTGTTTTTCCCAGAAACCTGGCCCGGACCTGGAAAGGAAGAAACAATACTGGTCGTTTGATTATAAATTTGGGTTCAGAAACAGAGGACAGTTCAGGAGATACAGATTTGGGTTCAGAAACAGAAAACAATTCAGATACAGATTTGGGTAAAATGGCTGCCGAAGATAAACATACTTCCATGGGCACAGATACAGGGGCTCCAGGATATGCCCCTACCCCCGCCATGCAACAATGGATAGATCAGAAACTAGGTGCTCACACCAATCGCTTAATGGGCTAGACAGCAAACCTCATGCAAAGCATAAAGCGAAATGCTGAAAATACTCATTCCCTTGTAGGACCTCATGAAGCATCAACCTCAAATGTCCATCCAAGCACCAACCCTCAAATACCAAACACCAATCCACCATCCCAAAGCTACCCTCCCCAAAATATCAGCTTACCCAATTCTCAAATCCAAAAGTCCAACCCTCCCCAAAACCAAAATTAGGCCCACCTTCTCCAAACACATATTCCCCATATCCATACACTAACCCTCATCCCAATACGAGTTATCTTCCTAAGAGAACCAATACCCCATATCAGCACTCGAGAAACCTTCCATTTTCCACCATCAACGCACTCCAGAATAGTCCCCATGCCGATCCCAGAAGCTATGACTCCAAGGGGAAAGTTATGACCTATCTCCCCTTCAATAATTTTGGCCACCGAACAGGGGCTACAAACATGGCACCTCCTCTTGGTATTTACCAACCACCCCAATTAGCCATAGATGCCACCAAAGCACCACCACCTTCAAAGATTGAGACAGATGTCAAGAATCTCTAGGAAATGATGCTCAAAGTTTTGAGCAAAGGAGAATTCTTTACACATTCATTAAGCTTACAGCCTTCAGCAAATTTACCATCAAAATTCAAGATGTCGGACATAGAAAAGTTTGATGGAACTGGTTGTCCTATCTCCCACTTAAGATCTTATGCTACCGGAATGCAATCAAGGGTGCTAATTTCGAAGCCATGGCTGCCAACTTCCACCTAACCTTAGTAGGGCTACAAAACAATGGCTCATGTTGGCAGATAGCAACACACTGAATACTTGGGATCAGATTGCTGATGAGTTTCAGAAAAGATACAAAGATAACAGTAGTTCTGAAAACAAAATAGAGCTAGAATGAAAAAGAAACCTGCGCAGACTTCGCGGCCAGATGGAAAAGGAGAGTTGCCCAAACCCTTGACAGACCTACACCAGCTGAATCAACCAGAATGTTCCTAAAAAACCTTCAGCTAATATATCTCGAAAACATGAAATACATCCCCTCAGGGAGATTTCAGTGCCATCATTGAAGTAGGAATTTGAATAAACGAAGAAATACAGACCGGGCAATTAAAGACCAATACATCTTCCAACTCTTTTCGTTACTCCAAAGGAAAAACGACTTCAGAGCACCAGTAAATGTTATAGGGGATACCCTAGCAGCCTCACCACCAGTCAATTTTACCAACCAGGTTTATGGTAACATACCATGGTCATACGGAACAGACAGAACAGTCAACACCGTTGGGGGAAATAGTGGCACGACAGAAACTCCAGGGAATTCTACAAAGGAAGTATCAGGAAGTATGACCATCTGCACGCTCCTATGTCATTGATATTACCGGGGCTGATGACACAAGGGGTCCTAAAACCAATAGAAAACTATCAACCCCCAAACCTGTTGCCAAATTCATGGAATCACTCCCTGTATTATGAGTATCATCTCCATAGCCGGCACCTCACTGAAAAATACTACTTGCTAAAAGGTGCCATTCAGGATCTCATCGACGACAAGGTCATTGAAAAACCACCCGCAATGCCAAATGTAGTGAACAACCCTTTGCCCCAGATCAACACAATCGAGGCTAATGATCTAACAGTCTGTGAGCTTACTCAGTTTTGAAATGATAAGACGTCTTCTCCTTATACTGCTTCCCAAATTGATTCCGACTGCAACATGACAAGCTTCACAACAGACAACTTTCTGGGTATGATTAACGGAGAAGCCGAAATATTTGAGATCCCGGCTGAATTTGAGGCTATCATAGATAGTCCATTGCAGAACTGGTACACTACCACCGGACCCATCTTGACTACTGCGAACCTGGTCAATCGTTTCAGATATACCTTACCCCCTATAATAGCCACGGACTGGTCACCTACCACCCCGCTTCCTGATACCCACATCGAGGACCTCACTCTCAGGACCTCAAAGAAATAGCCAAGTCTGTAACCCCGTTTGTTAATGAAAGTCTTAGTGTTTGTGCGTACTCCACAGTTGCAAATCTGTTAAAAGATGAATTAACTAAAAATATGATTAAACCAATTAATAAAGAATTATTTAACAATATGGACCACAAAGATAAAGAGTACTTAACCGAGATCACAAAGTTGGTCGAGAGATAGGGCCAACGCATCACATCACATCAGCAACAGAAAAAGACCTAACAGTTATCAATCTAGGGCTGAGTAGTGAGATCAGAGAAGTCAGAATTGGCAGTTATCTTCAAGGTCAAGACAGATTAACATTGATCAGTTGGTTGACAGAGTTTTCAAACATGTTTGCATGGTCTTATAAAGACATGCCAGGTTTGGATCCAGCAGTTGTACATCACAGGATTCCGACATATCCAGACTCTAAACCAGTAAAACAAAAACTTTGCAAGATAAAACCAGAATGGTCTCTGCAAGTCAAAGAAGAGATCATGAAATAGCTCATTGTCAAGTTCATTCGGGTGGTGGAATAACCCATTTGGCTGTCAAACATAGTTACAGTACCGAAACCCAATGGAAAGGCTCGAATATGTGTTGACTTCCACGACCTCAACAAAGCGTCACTCAAAGATGACTTCCCTCTACCAAACGTCGACATTATGGTAGATGTCGTGGCATCTCACAAAATAACGTCATTTGTAGACGACATGCTTGGATACAACCAGATCAAAATGGCAATAAAAGATCAAGAGAAGGCCTATTTTATCACCCCATGGGGGACATACAGCTATACAGTCATGCCATTCGGGGTGAAGAATGCTGGGGCTACATACTAGAGGACTGCTACTGTGACGACCCAACCCGGATCTCAATACGAGATCCCAAGGGTCGTGCCATCAGGATAAACTAAGAGATAGACAAGCACCTGCTAAGCATAATGGTGCGAGTCAAAAGATGAGCCAACAAGCTCAAGACAGGAAGATAAAGCCATAACGGCGATACAGGAAAATAAAAACCAAAACCTGCGGAAGCTAAACTAAAATGGGACCCGAGCTAACAAGCTCCTAAAAATAAACAACGAAAGAGATAGTAAATCTCTCGGCCCAAAAATTCGACGCGCGTGACGCAACATTAGACACGCACAACAAACCATCGGCATCCAAGGCCGGCAACAGACAAAATCCCAACCTGATAAACACCACTCAACGGCTACAACATGCCGGAGGAACAATTTAACCATAACAATATAATCAATGCTAAACCACCAACCAAATCTCACGACTAAAACGGTCGGAGGAAGGAACAATAATAATTCAAACTAGAATAAATGAGTCACACATGCTCGAAATGACAACGGAAATAAATTCTAAGGATACAAAGGCTCGGCTATACGATCGGCTCCCAAATACACAACCATAACATAATACTACAATCTACCCAAGTAAAGTCTACATAACTTTACATTCGAGCCTCACAAATAAATAACAACATTAATAATAAATAACTCCAAGTTAATGGCTTGGAAGACCACCTGCTAGAAGTTGTTATCCGGCCGCCACGCTGCATTTAACGGGATCACCGCACACACTAGGAAAACAATCACACTGAGTGAGTCATAATGACCCAAGAAGTTTCTAAATACAACTATATGGCATATTATGACATGGCATGGCATAATGTGCAATCATATAACAATCATGGTATCATGCTAGTATACCATCATGAAAGATGTACTTAATTTTTAAAGCACATAAACTCACATAAATCAAGTAGCATATTATCTTTCATATAAATGCTCATAAATAAACATGTGTAATAGTAAACGTATATCGAACCGTTACAATCAAATCCGGGTTCCAAACCCAACCAACTTACCATGAGATCAAATCTCAAACCAAGATCCGGGCTCAATACCAAATCAATCATACCAGGGTTTCTCCCCAAATAATCACAACTCATCGGCTTCCCTTAATGAGTACTGCTACATTCATCCGCCTCCTGATGAGAAATGGGAGCTCAGTAGGCTAGATGGCTCTCTCTCGAGACCACATCCCACTATTGGCCAAATAGTGAGGAGAAAGGACTCAATGCAACGATTCATAGCGATTGTTCCCAAAGACTATGAATCGTCCCATTGCCGACACACAACAACCAAACCCGCCTTGGACTTTAAACCAAACGATCAAGTAGATATTTACTTGCATAAACCAATGAGACCAAATTCATTATTATCGGGCTCATTAAATCATGTAGGACATAATTTTCTACAACAACTCATAAACCATGCACATAATTGCATATAACCACGTAGGACATAATGTTCTACGAAATCTCATAAACCATGCATATATTTGCATATAAACAAATAGGGCATAATGCTCCATGAAATTCCATAATCCATGCACATATTTGCATATAATCAAGTAGGACATAATGCTCTACCAAGTATCAAGAACAATGCATATATTTGCATATAACCAATGTGTTTAACTAACTTATAAGTTTAGTTTAAAAACTACATATTCAGGTACTCATTATTCCTCATGTCATCAACCAAGTCAAGTATAGCATACAAACTTAATAAAACATAATGTGAGGTCTACCATAATCCTCAACTCAAATCAAACCAAAGACTACTACGTTAGTCTCAAAATATCAACAATTCAAGACTTATTATTTCAGTCTTTATTTTAAGTACACCGACTCAATCATAGTCATAGTCTAATCGTCATACATGATCGACATCACCAATCCATACACAAAAACAACATACACAAAAACAACATGACTACCGTAGTCATTTTCTCACAAGTGATTTCGTATACACGCAACCCAAAATCCCTAAGGAGAGAATTCTTTCTTATTCTTCACTTAATATACCCGTGACCATACGTAGGTCTCTATTGTCCCATGCTCTAACAAGCATGCTCAAGATATATTTCTAATAAGTCTCTATACCATGAGTGTCTCCATTGGACACAAACCAAAAACCCAGTGTGCACAAACATACCCAAACAAACCTAAACATTGTAGGGTTTCAACCCAAGGCTCTTTATCATTTTATTAGCCTTATGACGACTCCGTTGAGTCTTACTAACACATTTCATTCCTTATGTGCTTTATAAATCCACACCGTAATGATTCATTAAAGTTTACAACAACATCCCAATAGTCATTCGGGCTCCCAAGACTAAAAATCCAAAAAGCCATCGTAATTATAATTCCATATAAAGTTTGGAGACTATGCATTTCTCAACATTAATCAAACAAAATCCAATCGTCGTAGGATTTCAACCCAAGTTCGTTTAGCACATTATAGAACTTATAGTGACTCCGTTGAGTCCAATCTACCCTTTCTAAAATTTAGGGCATAGAAGCCATGGGTCTCAATACCCCCTATGTTCAAAACTAACATCAATAGCCATCTTCCCAAGTTCGTTTAACTCACATAAACCCAACAAAACACTTACCAAGGAATCATAGAACAAACTCATCAATTTGTGCATAACTTCATTTGGTTCACCTTACCAATCATATCCTCCAAAATGTGATTTAATCATACAACATGGTCCAATATATTCTACTAGACATATCTAGCATAATAATCATGTTTACCAACATGTTAATAAGCCAAAACACATTTAGGGCAAAAATCCCCTTCCAAGTATCTCTATCAATCAAACTCAATACCCATGAATAATTCACATAGCCAAGCTTAATAGACCATTTAACACATGAATTTCATATAAATCATGGTCTCACATAGGTTCATCCAAACTATCACTACAACAAAAAACAGCATTTACAACGTTTGTATCACAACATTTTTAAATAAACGTTGTTAAAAGTTGATTTTTAACAACGTTTTTTAATTAAACGTTGTGTATTTGTATTATACAACGGTTTCTATTACAAACGTTGTGCTAGCCTTTTATTCTACAACGTTGTTTAAAAAACGTTGTACTTTTACAACGTTTTTTTTTTAACAAACGTTGTGCTTGCCAAGGGTTTTACAATGTTTTTAAATAAACGCTATGCTATTTACGTTGTTTCAATCGCATTCAAGATATTAATTTTTGTCTCTCTCGCTAAGTTCCCCATTGCGCGGTAAACAACCTTAGAAATTATTTCCCTGCGTCAAAATCCCCAATCCCAAACCCTCTCTCAGCGGCTCTCGTCTTGCAGCCCTTTCTTCGTTCCTAGCTTCTCTCTCTAAACCTTATCAGATAACCAACAGAGATTTCGTCTCAAATTGATCATCTACGCTTTAGGGAAGACCTTAATTAGGGATTGTTAACTGTAAGAGCTTCGACGATTGGTGCGTTCTCTCTCTCTCTATCTCTCCCTCCAAAAATTATCTCTCACACTCATGGCTTATTGTAAATGGGGTATTACACTTCTTAAGAATTTTCACTCCACAATTTAGTGTTCTTAACAAATTTAGTGTTAGTGATCCCTGCTACTATTGCGCACAGTGCTGTAGAGGGCTTTTAGATTTTTTTGTGTAGATGTTAGCATGTACTTGCGCATTTGTATTCCAGATTACATGTTATTATATGTCAAAATTAATGTTGACGCTGTGGATATTGTGTATTTCATGAAGTTTCTCATGTGCAGGTGCGTTATTCGTGGTTGTGTTCCTAAAAAGATTTAGTCTATGGAGCATCCTTTGGCCCTGAACTTGAGGTGAGATCATGCTTATATCGAAAACTTTTGATTTGAAATTATTTGGGTTTTTTCAAAGTGTTCTATTTATTCAGTGGAAAATGTACCTTATCAGATGAAAAAGATCTGCAAGTGGTAAGGAATTAGTGAGAGGATGAACTAATGAACTCCATCATGGGCAGTGAAAAAGTAAAACTTCCCTTAATGTGATTTGGAGATCCATTTTTCCCCCTTTTCGTTATATGGTCCTGATACTTTGATCCATTGTTTTTCTTTTTAAAACGTTAAATGGAGATATTTAATAGGTTATTATCGCATCCGCCTCCTCCCTTCTTTTGTCCCTCATTTGACATGATTTAGAGTGTTAGAGTGGGTGGGTTTTTATATTATAATGTTGGTAACACATTGTAGTACTGAAGTCCCGATCCAAAAGAGAACACATGTAATACTCGCATCTCATTCTCAAAACCTCGCATGTAGTTTAATGCGTCTCATTAGTAGAATACTCCTACTGGACCTACCCGTATGGGGAGTTGCAGTCCATAGAGATGATTGCAAGTTCGAGGATGTATTATCCACACACAACCGTGGATCTGAGATTTCTTGCCGTTAGCTTGTGTGTTATTTTTCTCTTGAATGTATCCTTTGAATTACGGGAAGTACGTAGTACTCAATTGATTGCTTTATTTATGAAGTTTAGACTTGATTTTTCTTGTGAAGTGTTGAGTAATCTTGCTTTTGGTACACAAGTTTAACATTTAACTTTTCATTACTGTTTCCTTGCATGTTGCATTGAAGATGTACATTTTGCAATTTGTTAGGCAGCAATATGTTGCTCTGAGATTCTTATTTATATTTACTTTGTTTGTTTATTTTAATTTTGAAAACTGACGTTTCCCTCTTTTCTTGTTATTTCATTTATCTTTGGTAAATAGATTCCCATAATAGTAATCTTTAAAAAAATGTTATTTTCATTTCTCTCTTGATATTATAGGATGCCAGGAACTACGGTTGGGAAGTGAATGAAAAGGTTGATTTTACTTGGAAAAAACTTCTACATAAGAAGGTCAATACTAAAATTTGATTGTTAGTTTCTTCCCTTAGTATCATACATATTCAAGAAAAAGATGTTAGTACCAAAGATCTGGTCTCCTTTAGCTGCATCTACATAAGATTGATCAAAATAGTAATTATTTCAGCTTGTTCGGCAACAATGATGCCATTTGTCCCAAAATGGTCATCTTGTACTCTATTATTCTGGTAAAAGAGTATTCTTCGGTACAATACTTGTCAAAATATATCTGCAACGATAAATGAAGAAACCAATTTCAAGTTAGGCCTTTCATAAAATCCTCCTCTTAAATTCTGAAATGGTCAATTTGGTCTTATTCTAAATTTGGTTTTTGATCACTCGTCGAAAGGGAAGAAAAGGAAGTTAATGTGTAGCTTGGAGCAATATCATACTTTTTTTTTTAAAACCAAGAAGTAGTGTATTCAAATTATAAGCCTCAATCCTCTCCCAAAATCACATTGTTAAAGGATAATAAAATTAAAAAAATACTAGCAAAATTGGACACAAAAATTGCAGAGTACACCATGGCCACAATAACACTTAAATCTCATCACTTAACAGTCAAGATCTTAATAATCCCATCTCGAACGTTGCAACACAACTACCGAGTCTCCAGCTTGCAGAGTCGTCTAGCTTTTGCATCTTGAATAGCTAACTCTATCGCCTCTTCAGACTCGTCATGAGACGCTTTAGTGCAGCTTGTGCTCAACATAGGAATCACGCCTCAGTATATTAGTCCATGCCTTGCTTTGGAGATTCATCAATGCATGACCATTCAAATGAATCCGGTTATTTCAGCACTACCACGACAAGATTGGCATACTTGGCCTGTACTTAGACACCAGCTTTGTTGTGCTTCCACCCAGTCGGGACCAGATCGAGTTGACCTTGAGGAAATAGCAGTGTATCGCTGCACTAGCCAAACTCTCTAATGGGGTCATTGGCATGGGTGCAGCTACCATAGATCTTTTGAATTCTTCCCCAAAATTCAGTTAATTCTCTGCTTCAATACAAATCTTTGCCATAGTTTGGACAACAAGTTCGGTAAGCCCCAAATTTGTTTCACCACTAAGCATAACACGTCGTCCGTCGAGAAGCTGCATTGGCAACATCAGTAGCTTCACTCGTGTAGGCCGTGGAGATTTGATCATGGACTCCAACATCTGAGTAGCTGTAACCACGGGCTTCCCTGTATGTTGCACTTGCGTATCATCGCTTCGTGCAAGAAAGATCTTCTCGAGGAATCTCCATTCCCAAATCACCTCGAGCCACCATAAAAGCATCGGTGTTGGCCGAATTTCATCAAAATTGGCCACCCCTTCTTGATTTTCAACCTTTGACATGAGGAGAATAGTCTTGGTATGTTGTCCAAGTAGCTTCCGAACCTCGATAAGGTCTGAACCATTGCGGATGAAGGACAAAGCAATCATGTCAATCTTGTTAGGGATGCCCCACTGCAAGATATCCTCTCTGTCCTTGTCAGTGAGGGTTGGGAGATCTACGACAACACCGGGAGATTGACATTCTTTCGCTCGCCCAAAAGAGCGAGTTTTCACACGACACTGACGACTGACCAAGTTCCTTGTCACATGACAGATGTGAAGGTGATTGTTCCATCGGAGCATAAAATGACACTCTGGGGCTCCAAGTCGTCGGCCGACTTCTTGTAGCTCATAGAGATTATACTTGTATCGCCTTTTATGGTGTAATCGGTGGAGATGGTGATCTCTTGACCTGTGTGAGTGGATGGGCTTCCCATCCTTTAAGAAACCGTTTGTATCTACGGACCCTTGGTGTCTAACATGGCAAAGAGGGTGCGGGTGTTTAGCATGGCGGTGCGAAGGTTGTTGAGAGTTTCCTTGGTGGTAATGGTGAGATCCATGGGAGAAGTTGAAGCAGGCGACATTCATACCGCCTCGGCAACTTCTCAATCATATCGACGGACCTTGACGCTGGTCCCAAGGTGCATACAATATTGGTCTTGGGCCTCCTCATAATCTGTTGATGTTGCTTCAGTACAGCGGAGGGCGTAGTGCCATTTTCTAGTTTAGGAGCCTTGTTACAGGTATTAGGATCAGTATTGGAGTTTCCATTGGGTTGTAAGGAACGTCTATCGACAACGGCAACCATAGCCATTGATGCTGCTGTAGAGGGGAGGGGAGGCTTGAAGAACGAGAGGGAAGGGTTTTAGAACAAACAAAAGGGTTTTAAACTTGAGCAATATCATACATGACCAACATTTTTTCCCAAATTTCTAAGTTCTAGCTAATAAACACCTATGCATGAATCTTTATGTGAGCTGTCATGTTTAAATTGATTCCCGCCTAGCTAAACTTACATAAAGAGATATACAAGTTGGAAGTAAAATCCAGTCAGCAAGATAAGAAAAAAAAACCATAGTAAAAGATTGATACATATAATTATAATATATTAACCATTTTTTCTTAAATATTCTTGAGTATACTCAAATCAGCCTTATCTCGATTACTTGGTTTGGCTACATGAATCATATTTTGCCATCTACGGTTTATATTTTACGCTTCCGTCTTCCATACTGGTGCATTGGATGGTTTACCGTGAATGTCCCACCTTGTCTTCGAGATAGACTTGCACCTAACCTTTGCACTCCCTCTCACACTCAAACCCACACCCACACCCACATCCGTAGTTAGTACTTATATATTGTAGCAGAATGCCCTTAATTGGGCTTCTGCTTGATGATATAATCACACTTGTTTCAAAAGTATGACAAACCTCCACTTGGGCTTGAGGTCTGCAAAGTAGAAATAATGTAGATATGTCTTTCTCATCTTCCCATTATTCTTTTCTTGTTTTTATGTGCAGACTAAGGAAATAGTCAGGCTGAATTGAATTTATAAGCGGTTACTTTCAAATGCGGGAGTTAAATTGTTTGAAGACGAGGGAAAAGTTGTGGGCCCTAATCCTCATGCGAAGGGGCCACACTTACCTATCAAAATAAATTAAATAGCGTGCTAAAATGACCCAACTGTGTAGTGTTAGAAGATCTGAATTTGTCTGTCTCTACCTTCCGTAGAGTTATATACTTAATCTCCTTTTACTTCCTTCTCCTTCCCGCATCCCCTGCCCTTTGAATAAGAATAATTGCAAACATACAGCGAAAGGATCATTTTTGACAAAAATTGAAGAAATTTTGATACCTTTTGAACTAGAAAAAGTGGGGAACACTGTAATGAACCACCCGGTCGAGTGCGGTGCTTTCATTAGATTGGAGGGTGTTTTCTCAAAAGCAGGCTAACCGATGTTTAGGGTGCAAGTAAGAAAATGATTTCAAATCTGTTGACGTAGATCCTCTGGTTTGATCTTGTCTTTCCAGTGGTAGTAACTTCTTTTCCGTCTTTCGTTGGTTGAATACTTAAGTTGGTCAAAGCAGAAGATGACATTAAAGCTATCACAGATCATGGTGAGGAATTGATGGCAGATGTTGTACTCCTTGCCACCGGTAATTCCAAGTCTCTCTCATAGGAGTACTAACTGTTGATGTTATTGTGTAGCAGCACGATACCAATTTTTTAAATTTCAAAAAGTATGTGACTAGTTTCTCTAAAATACACTTTCTTTACTTGTCAAATATAAAAGTATCCAGATGAAAGTATATTGTGCAGAAGTGGTGATCTCAATTGACTTTTTTCCGGTTCATAAACATAACCTTTTTAGGCATTGATAAGACAATCATTGTGTTCTCTGCAACTTGGATGCATTATCAATAATGCAAAATATCAAGTATTCAAAGTGCCCCAAACCAACCCTAGAAACAGTTTATGAACTGCCCAATCTTGATTTGAAAACCCTCACACTTGAATTACTTCACCTTGGCCGCGTCCAAGCAACACCCCACGCCCTTGGAGAACTCAAGGCGTCCAACGATTTCCTTCTCTAGACCACGCCCAAACGCCACGAAACAACCATTAATCTGGTCCAAAATACTCCAAAGAAATTGCTCCCCCATTCGCTCCAACTCCTTGGCGAAGACTCCAAGGAACCAAGCAACCGCCACATTTTTGTTGAAGCCTAGTTCTGCCATGAAACTGAAATAAAATAAAAGAAGAAGAAATGGAAAGGGATAGATCGGTTTCATTCACTTGCAGCCATTAATTGTTGTATATGTTTTTTGCCTTGCTCAAATTTTCTTTGCAACATCATTATCTCTAATTTTCTTTGCAGCATCATTATCTCTAATTTTCTTTGTAGCATCATTATCTCTACAAGTAAAACATTTTCTAGTTTTTGTCACACAAATACGAGGCTTATATTAATGAATCGGCAGGTCAATGCCCATAACGACTGTGAGTTTGATTATTCTGTTCTATTGTAAATGAATACCTTTTTTAACTGTTAGTTTGTTTCAGAATTCGCTGCTGCCCATTTGGTAGTTGGGTTTACCCTCCATGCCATGCCATCTTTAAGCCTGCAAATCGTAGCTACCAAAGCTTGTTGACTGGCCCGAGAGATGGACTAATCTTTTTATGGGCATCATGTTTTATCCATTAATTATATTGTTCTTTACTTGATTTTGTTGGATTTGATGATATTTCTCCTAATGTGATTAATTAGGGAAAGCGCTCGATATCCGACCACATGTACCAGGCAGTGAATTACATAAAACACATGCAGGAAAATATCAAACACCTCAATGGAAAGAGAGATGAGCTCAAGAACATGTCTAATACAAGTGTTGTTCTTGGTGAAAAGAACATTGTTATGGGAAGATCAAATAATCGGGTTCCTAATACAATCACGGTTAGCTCGTGCCAAGGTGGTGTTGAGATTTTGATTAATAGTTGGCTACATAGAGTTTCTACTTTCAAGATTGCTAAAAGTGCTTGTTTATGAAGGGGTTAGCCTTGTAAGCTACAGTTCCACCAAAGTAAATGAGAGGTTACTCCAAACAATCCAATGTGAGGTATACCAGTTGAACCAACTAGCTAGATTACAGTACACCTTAATCAAACCTTCCATTACTAATACCTATTTTTAATTTTCTTGTGAATTATTCATGCAGGTTAGTGATTTGACATGCATTAATCTATCTGTGTTGAAACAAAAACTAAGTGAGGTAGTTCAAACCTGATTGAATCTAAGATGAATTTAACATGTGCTAGGGGGTCCTGTTAATAAGTGTTTTATAACAATATATGTTTATCTTTGACAATTAATAAACACAAATGTATTGGTGGGACAGCGTGCTTCAGCAAGGCAATGTGTTGATGGTCTTGTATCCTGGAAGATAAAGAGGAGAGAGAGAGAGAGAGAGAGAGAGAGAGAGAGAGATCCATTAGATATTCACATTTTTTTGTAATCTATACAACGAAGAGGAAATAATTAATTTATATCTGATCTATAGAAACTAGTAATGAGCATGCTAGGGTGTCTGCTTAACTTTCTTTGAAAAGTAATTAAAGTAGTTTATGCCTCATTAACTTTTTTTCTCAATCAGTATGGAGGAGATAGACTCTGCATGCCAAGATTCAGTAAATGGCTCATCGTCCCGAAGGCCTGTTATTGAGATGACAATTCCTTCTGTCATGGACAAGACTATTTCTCCACCTGGCCGGTACTCAAATTTCTTCTTTCCTCATATATCTTCTTACTTCATCATGTAAAAGTTTATTTCTTTCTCACCTCAGTTTCTAGATTTTTAAATTTTGTATATGAATATGAATATAATACAATACCTTATAGAATGAGTTGGTACAACTCTGCTTGTCAAGTCAAAAAATGGGGGTAAAGAACGAAAAAAGTGTTGCAGAGCTCCGTAATTAATTGCATGTATTACCTGCATAAAAAATGTGAACCTCATCTCTTACTTGAACAGGATACTTAATAGAAGAGGGTGCTGTCTGTTCTTTGACATTAACAAAGGGGTGTTTTTAGGTATGACTCGTGTATGTCCTGGATACATGTAAATGCTAGCCGATGAGTTGGCCCATGTTAGTATGTTACCAAATCAATGACTCATGTTGCGAGCGTATCCCTATCTCGATGCTCAAATGACATTGCAACCTTTGACTACGGTAATCAATTTAAAGTTGTTTTTTTGAATTTTGTTAATATTTATACATTCTTAAGGTTTCCTATCAACCTGGTTGCAAATTAATTTACTGGATATTCTCTAGCAAGAGCAAAATGTTACATTTCTTCCTATTGAACTGGGTATTCCAAGCAAAACCTACAAACTATTTACGCAAGACATTAACGACTAGTGATACTAGTACCCACGGGGTTTCGGTCCTCGGCGTCTTTGCAGAGAAAGTTTTCCCTCCACTAGTAAAGATTTGTTCTATTTGTCTCGATATTGACCCGAACAAATGATGATATATACTCTCGAGGAAAAGATGTGATAATAGTCATTTGTTGTTTCTTGTTTCCATCCAGATTTCTCACAGCGACCACCGCTCAAGAAGCGATAGCTCGGGAACTTCATGATGTTGAATGGAAGTTCAGGCATATTTTCCGGGGTACGTACATTATCGAGTATGGGTTTGGTTTACTATTTGCTTTATGAATTAGTTGTTAATTACTCCTTGTGTATTAAAAGCTAAGCAATAATAGTTAAGGTTTCCCCTTTTTTGAAGTTGAGCCTCACCACTTGCTACATTCTTCCATTAGAAGTTGTTGGTGTCAATGGATCATTGATGATGCTCTTTCTGACTACTTGACACAGTTGACCCCCGTGTTGGAATTATAATGGGTTCCGATTCTGATCTCCCTGCTATGAAAGATGCAATAAAAATCTTGAGTGAGTTTGATGTACCTGCTGAGGTTATATTCTTATGGTGGCTGAGAGTTTCATTTACCTGTTTACACATTGCTTATATCTTTTACTTAGAATTTCTTGAATAAATATTGTGCAGGTGAGAATAGTATCAGCACATCGTACACCTGAATTAATGTTTTCTTATGCAGCTTCCGCATGTGAGCGGGGCATCCAGATTATTATTGTTGGTGCTGGTGCATGGTGCTACCCACTTACCAGGTTCAGTAAATAACTTGTGCCTCATTAATTCCCTATTACAGTTTTTTGGATTGCTAGACATCTGGAAGATAATTTTATTTATTTATTTATATTTATGGGGTTAGGCATGGTAGCTACGCTGACACCATTACCTGTTATTGGTGTTCCTGTACGTGATTCTGCATTGGATGGACTTGACTCCCTTTTCTCAATTGTGCAGGTATATACATCTCAAAATGAAAATTCTTTGAAATAGTATGCTTTAACTTCTATTATTGGCAATCCTGTTTAGAAAACTGGCCTTGGATTTTGTACTTTCTAAATTAAACATGGGTACCTACTTCTTTGGTCTATGATTCTAGCTTAAAAGGTTGTTTGTTATTCCATTTGTACCAAGTTAACAGGACAACCAATGATCCAACGTGCATCAGCCAATTGCTAAGACTATTGAGATGCAACCACAACATGATTGATGACATCCACAATCATTGGAAGAAGGCTGAAGCTGTGAGAATCAAGTGCTTAGGAGTGCCCACCCTTGACATGGACAACATTTGTTTCCACCTCGAGGTCTGAACTATAAATATTCTGTTTCATTGTTTCAAATGTTCTACCTATGGTTCCATTCTTGTTGACTGATGTGGTCCGTATAGGATAAATCTGGTGGAAAGATTATTTACCGACATATCAATATCCTGCTCTTGTATCGTGGTCGAAATTTTGTTAGATCTATCTCGTTACGCTTGGCATACGGGTTGGCGTGAACATCCCGATGGCACAAGTTGGTTCCTTTGTTCCTTGTGATAAAGCCGGCATTTGTTCGGGATTGTATTTTAGCTCGTGTTGGTCTTTGGTGGCTACCGGTGAGCTCAGTTATTCATGGATTTATTGGATACGACTAGTGCAGTTGTTTTGTTCTACCATATGTGATAATTAGGGATTCAAGTAATGAGGTGAAGTCTTTGAGATATACTTTGAGTTCTTGCTAGAAGAATTTGAAATTGTGGACATATGGACAGTTTCATATTGCAATTTCTGTTTTGATGTTGTCAGGAGGCATCTAGGTCCTTCGCTTTTCCTTTTAGACTGTCTTTGGGATGGATATCCATGGTTGTACATGAATCAACTGCATCTCAAGTGGGGATCTTGGAGGATTATCTTTTTCCAAAAGGAAGGAGGGTGAATAAATCAACAATTTGTTGCCTTTAATACCGACAAAAAACTGGGACTGAAACAAAATACTGATTATGCTACTTTAAAACATTGTTTTTTGTGTCGGTCAAACTCACTTCTCATGTTATCCAGTTGTATTACGTCTAGGTTAAAGGATGGATCATTACAAAGTGAAAATGAGGATGACAACTTGATTCATTGGATTCCATCCTCATTTCCTTGCTTAAACCAACCCTGATAAACTTCAATGACGGTTGTGGAAAATTTGATTTCAATCTGCTCATAGTTGTATTTATTCTGAAATTCACCACCTGACCTAGTTGTAATATTAAATTTACTACTTTCTATTATTTCAAAGCTATGAACTATCGCTTAAAATTTGAATATAGATTCTTGCACTTGTCTAGTGAAATGATGGTCACAATGTAGTTGCATGATATAGTAAATAATGCATAGGTGCAAAATTGGAACAAAATGCTATTAATTTTTTTTTTGAAAAATAGATTTTACAACGTTTTTTAAACGTTGTTAAAAGTATTTTACAACGTTTTTTTTAAACGTTGTTAAAAGTATTTTACAACGTTTTTTAAACGTTGTAATATACTTTTTACAACGTTTTTTAAATGTTGTAAAAAGTCTTTTACAACGTTTTTAAAACGTTGTTAAAAGTCGTTCACAGCGTTTTTTAAACCTTGTAAAAAATCTATTACAACGTTTTTTAAACGTTGTAATAGACTTTTAACAACGTTTAAAAAACGTTGTAAAATAATTTTAACAACGTTTAAAAAACGTTGTAAAAGACTTTTTACAACGTTTAAAAAACGTTGTAAAAACCTTTTTACAACGTTTAAAAAATGTTGTAAAAACCTTTTTACAACGTTTAAAAAACGTTGTAAAAAAGGGGGGCCTATTACAACGTTGCCTAACACAACGTTTTACAAAACGTTCTAAAATAGCTTTTACAACGTTTTAAAAACGTTGTTAAAGGCCTTTTTTGTTGTAGTGTATATCCACATTTGAAAACCTAGGGTTCATGACAACTCTAGCAACCCTAGAAATTTCATCCATTGACCTCACATAGCAAGAATGATTGTTTCCCTAGGGTCAATGGAGCCAAAAGAAGAAGAAATAGGGGTAGAAACTTACCTTTGTTCAGTCCTCTCAAGCCACAATCCTGAAATTCTTGGTGGGGGTGTTGTTCTCCTTGACCTCCTCTTCAAAACTATGGTGTAGATTGGGGGAAGAAGGTCCCAAGCTATGGCCTCCAAGATTGAACCCTCAAGAACCCTAGAAATCTCCTCTCTTAAGCTCTCTAAGGTGTCTCCCACGTTTTTGTGGAGTGTAGGCAGAAAATGGGAGGTTTAAGTGGTGTTTTGTGGCTTATATATGATAGAAAGAAAGTGGGTGTAGGTTAGATTAATGAGAATGTTTCTCTCTAATTAGCCACACTAATCCACATCTAAAACACCAATAGATGGTTAGGACATGTCTTAGGTTAGTTAGGAGGGTTTAGGATTAGTTTAGGATGGGTTTGGGTGGGGATAGTTTGGACAACTTGGCAAAACCATCAAAAATTCCCGTAACAGGGCATAGCTAGGATGCGGTCGCATGGTTCCTCTTCCATGCGAGCGCTTTGACCATCCCGATTTCACCATTTCCAATTTCAATTTCCTTGCTTCGCTCGTTTGTGGTCCTTCCGCACGCAACAAGCAAAAGTCGTAAAGCTTCGAAACGGCCTATAATTCAACCCTTAATGTTCTCATACTCTTAACTAATCACAAAAGTCTCAAACCACCCTCAAAGTGGGTCTAAATCCCCATAAACAACACAGAGACAACCCGGAGCAAAACCGACGCAAGGCGCGACATCTCGCTAATGAAACATCGAATGAAACCACAAATCGACGGGCAACAACCCATGATTGTAAACACCTAAAAGGGCTAAAAAATAGGCCTGAATGCCTCTCAGATGATGAACAACAGATAGGAGAAAAGGACTCCCGAAGGGCGAGACGATCACCTGGCTTAATCTCAAACTACGCGATAAGGAGAATTGCTATCCTCGAAGCGTCAAAACTTCACGAGACTTGAGAAATGCATCCAAATAGATGTCTAATGCATCTAAACATGTTATTTAATCATCATGTAAAGATCTGGGACCAAATCGAGGTCAGGAACACAAAACCCGAATAAACTCTCAATCGCGTCGCATTTCGACTATCGTCGGGTCACGACTCTTGACTTTAGCAAGTCAACAACTATATGACATTTCTTAAAAGTGTTTTAGTCTTAATGTGATCTCTCATACACATTTAGACTCTCTCAAAAACCCAACGAGCAATCAACCAAAGAAGAAATGCGAGCATTGCACGCAATTCAAGCTAACCGGAAATCGGGATCTTACATCCTCTCCCCCTTAAAAAGAATTCGTCCCGAATTCTAAACCGTATCTCAAACCAATGCTAGGTCATCACCTCAACATGGAATATCCAGACACCGCTATGGTGTCTCACAATCCCGAGTGAACACTCGATGCTCAAAACCATAAACCTAGACTCAGTCTCCGAGTCTACCATCACAGTAACCAAACCAAGTATATGATGATCAAACTACCATGATCCAAATTCAGGTCTCAAGACCTCTCAATAGGCACAACAACACTAAACTCTCTTTAGATTGGAAATAATATGACTCATATTCGAGTCGTGAAAACACATACGAACAAAACTAACCAAATCTCGTACACAAACCCCAAAGTTTAACATGGAAACAAGTTCAAGCATATTATAAACATTTAACTACCGAAACTATTTGTCCCGGGGTACATCATAAAATTCGCGCATAACCGATCTTAAGTCACAAGAAGTAATAATTGCCTATAGAGCAATTCTCAACCAAATCAGAGGCAATCAAGTTGACATTTCAAGCCACGCAATAATACTCGATCTCCCTATCAGCGGGTAAGAACACATAAGAGCACAACAATGAAATGTTTTGAAAATTCTTTCCATTTATGTCCATTCCATTTGGTAATGGGTATAGTCAATTTCTACCATAACTCATACCAATCCTAGTCCAACAACGAACCTCTTTTGATCACCAACTTAGGGTACCGACTAAATTGGATATTCAAAAGCTTCCGTTGCAAGGATGCGAAGGTTCATGATTAAAAAGTTTTAAGCATCCTTCAATAGTCTCCTATGCTAATGAAATGAATGAGCAGGAGATAAAAATGATGAAATGATAATTTAATATACTATAATGTAGATGCACCAAGTAGGTGTCCCCTACAACTAATGCACATAACTGAATGAAATAAAGTCAAGTAACAAGGTCTATTACCTTGACAAACAACAATCATATTTATCACAATACTCGTGCACCTAGCACACAACCATGAAAACTCGCTAGAAGTCACCACGTACCGACGCGACTACTAGTAGTCGTAACGTCTATACTCCACAATCCCAACCTTTCTTAAATTCTAGACCAAGGTTACAACCGACTTATATTCTAACGTCCCCAAAACACCAAAACTTCAACAAAATTGCGGTGAAACATCATACTTGTTCACGCACTAAAATCAACCCATAGATCGCAATACTTAACTTTCGCACTTATCGAGTGTATCCTACTCGCATAATAATCATAATCAATATTATAGATGTATATTATTCATCACCTTAAAGATATCCCCTAGGATATATACCGAGTATCATATCAAATCGATAAGTATCATCATACAATTCATGCTTCCTATATATACATATATATACAAATATTCATACCCGACTCTTAATATAGGCCTACAAATGAACCCCATAAAACCATTGGTTACTATCGTCAGTAACATAAATTCATCCTCAATGCTCTATATATATAGTATAGTCCTATATATACATAGACTACACAAGAATCCACAAACCATGTGTGATTACCTACCGGCAACTCACAAATCAAACAATATCACATACCAACACCATATTGGGCTTTATCCCCAATCAACAATAAACCAACAATATGCAATACACCATGTAATATATGAATGAGCACATAGCTACCGATAAGACATGTACTCATAATAACAATAATAGTAACGGTATAATATATATACGAGAACGCACCTTCCTATTCGATAGGTTTCAAAACTCCGCAATGGCCAACCGCCACGCCAAGCACACCGACCTCAAACTCTAGGCCGACCATCACCATCTCTTGGAGCCACCCGATTGTCGACTAGTACTCCCAAACCGATTAATCCCTTTTCGGGCAATCTTACGAACATGATCACCGCCACAAGCAAAGCACTTTCCGCCTTGCCCTAACATCTCGTTTCTGCATGTCCCGTCTCATACAAAATTACATATCAACTCACCGCCTCGCTGCCTCCGACTAGAGGTAGGAACATCACTGCCTACCAAAGACGTGTGATTCCTTGATTAACTTTCCGAGGTGCTACTTGCCTCCCAATATTATCATCGCTCTTAATAGCCCTCGAGGTTTTCGAGCATACTCCTCGGTCTAACTCCATCGCATAAGCACGATCCACAAAGATCTCGGTAATCTCGTGAGTCGTAGGGAATAAGCCGCCACGATACTTCATCTTTAGCCTTTTACAAACCGGTGGGTCTTCTTAGCCTCATCGGTACTAAGTAACCACGCAACGAGCCAACTCGTGAATTTCGGCTGAATACCGAGCCACGCCATATCTCCTTGTTCAGCGTAATGAATTCCATTTATCTTCTTTCCCAAACTATTGCCGAATAAACTCGTGCCCTAAACTCCATCATGAAATTTTCCCACACTTGGGGCACTCCAAAGTGTTCCAATTATCTCGTAATACATGCCACCAATGGTCACCGCACCACTCAATGTAAACACCGCTAGGGTCACCATCTCTATCGACGCATAACCCATAACTTCAAAGATCTTTTTCCATGATTTCTAACCAATGTTCTGGGCTAGAAGCATCGGGCCCTCCATCGGCCTCCTCAGTTCCAACTTCAAGAATCTCCCAAGTATAAGGGAATCATTCTCCCCTTAAA